>VZRE01012686.1:0-28210 GCA_013396775.1 Cephalopterus ornatus | reverse complement strand
TGTTGGAGAAGAACGAAAACGAGAGCAACAAAAATAATCTCAACTTTCATCCAAACTGGGAGTAAGCAGTTCAGGAAGCAAACTAGACAGCAGCTAACATGTTATCAGAGCGAGGAAATCAGCAACAAAGATGAAAATGCTGTCCCAGCATAGTAGTGTTGACAATGTCTGTAAGACCCGGTGCTCAAAAAGACCACAGCAGTAAGCTTGGTGCAACACATCCAATCAGCAGCAGTTTACTAGCAGGGTGCAACAGGAAATCCTCACATTTATCAGCTCTGCTCTCTCATTAGTATATGTCACTGAACTCCATAGAAGCTAGTTTTGTGTTAATTTACCAGCAAATCAGAAACAGAATAAAAATGTAACTTCTATCTTCCTTTGGGTTATTTATTTCCTTAATTCCTTTATTTTTTTAACATTCATGATAAAACACAAATGTTTTCTCTTGAAATTCTGGAAAGCAAATGAAGAAAAAGATAAATCCAGGTTGAACTCATGTTTGGTACAAGTATAAGCCCTGTTTCTACAATCAATCCAGTAAGGCAGACACTCTGACCTACAGAGTTCTCTCATCTGCCTGAAGATCTGTTCACCACAATCAGACTGTGGGAGCTTCTTAGAACACGGTCTCCAAATTACTTTTTATTCCTATGATAAAGGAAGGCTATGTCCAGGGCAGACAGGATTGTTTTTTCCCTCAGAAGTTCTCACTTGAAGAAGCCGATTTAAGTGCAGTAAATGTGTAAAATAGCTCATATGAAGTGTAAACCAAAACCAGCAAGAATTGGGCTCTGGATTTGCAGAGAACAGAATCTGGTGTCTTCATGTCACTGTCTGTATCCCAACTGCATATTTTACTTAATGGACTGTGATTTTACTTACTGGATTGCTGGCTTCTTTTCTGGCCTTGGGCTAGTACGTATCAGCATATCCCCACAGAAGTGGAAGCCATACACCTTCTGATAAAGTTTATTTAATGAAAATGTTAAAATTTAAAAGATATTTAATCAGACGGATATTGAAGTTGAGACATAAAAGTTAAACTGCTTCAACAAAATCAAGAGCATTAACATGCTTTTCCGCATCTGAGAAGACTCATCGCTCAGTGCAATTTCGCCAGTACGTGTCAGTGTGCAGCAGTGGTTATTACCACACAAACAGTATTGCATGATAGCTCAAAGTCATGCAAAGAGAAGCATGGCACCGTGTAATGCACACGCACTGTCTAAATAGCGCTCTGTTTACAAGCTAGGCTGGATAGCTCTGCTAGTTCAGTAATGAACACAAGTGGTCAGGGTATTGCATCTCGGATGAAAAGCAACTGCCCTGGAGCCTGTGTCCTTAACATTATGGTGGGTTAGTGTTAACACAAAAGGAAAGGTGCCACCTGCAAAGTCAGCAGCACCTGCTTCTGCAGAAGCAAATCAGCCTGTTTGCTGGAAATCTTTTCTTCAAGAGTGATCTGACCTTGCTTATGGGTCATATCCAAATCAAAGCACAGGCTAAGATGGCATGTTCAGAACAGAAAGTGAAAGGAGAAGGAAGAGAAACATGACTTCTCTTTTTTATCCCAAAGCCAGAAACCAAAGTTGTTCTTTGTGCTATCATTATGTAATACTTAAGTTACAAGAAGACAGCGTTGTTTTTCCTTTTATTTGCTCACTTCTTCACAAAACCGATTAAAATATATTTTTTTTATTATAGCATTTTAAAAATGTTTTCATAGAAGTCCACTTCATAAACTAACATTCTGGAACATTTTTTATTTCTGTTTTGGTATCAAGGAAGAAATCCACCAAATCAGTTCCTTGTATCTCAGAGAACTATTGCAAGGTCTGTCTGGAGAACATGTGAAATGTGACATGCCAACATTTGTTCTGTTTGAGCATGCTGTACTTGAAGCCAGATCTGTGCAGGAAACAAAGATCAGAGCTCAGTTCTGTGTGCCTTTTACCTAGGAGTTCTGAAAAACAGAAAGAAGAAAAAAAAAATCAACTGTCAAGAACAAATCATAAAAAAGTAGATATAAATCAAACTGGTGAGCACAAATCATACCTAAATAGTTTGTCTATGATGATAGTATCAGAACAATAAAGAATGAATGGTTAACTTTAATTTCCTTTAATTCCATTTTAAAAAGTGACTGTGGTAGGACAGTAACTACACACAAAACAAGAGGTCCTTGTGATAAAGTTATACTCCTAAATACAGACCATTGAGTCAATTAATGTTCACTTAAGTACTTGTCATCTGAAGCAGTAGCAGAGAAAACCATCAACATAACCAAAAGCTTGCGACACCAATTTGCATCCAGTTCCATGTGCATGTTTTATTTATTTTCAATCAGGATCAATCAGGAAGGAAAATAATCAATGAAGTCGCAGTCATGAGTGGTATTTGGCCATCTGGGGGCCCCAGTTTCTCTCGGCCTGCATTGGAGGCAAAGAAAAAAAAAATTTTTCAAGAGCACGGAGGAGCTCCATATGGTTGAGATCAAAGGTGTTGCTGGGTGCATGGTTCTGCTTTATTGCCAGGCACTGCTGTTAATTAGAAAACAAGATCAGAGGCAGCATTAAAATCCAATTAAATTGATATGAACAGATTGCCAAGTGATGTTCACTAATGTATAATTGAGCACCATGCAAATTTCGGTGGCTGCCTTTTGTTTTTTCTTCCCTCACTCTGGAATGAATGATGAAGCTATGAAGTTTTTCCTCATTGTAAAAGATAAACAAGTTAATGCACTGATCTAGGCGGTATTGCTTCAGTGATTGATGAAAATGAGAGTGGAATATTAACGTGTGACTTTTGGTGGGCTTCTTTTATAATCTTATTTTGTTCTTCATTCTTTTATTATTGTTGTTGTTCCTATTCTTGTTATGGAGGTATCCAAGTACATGCTCAGATCCTTCATCATTCCATCATTTCACATACAGAGAAAGTTCCTTTGGCGCTGGAGATTTGATTCAAACAATTACAAAACCATGAATATTTCAAGTGACAGGCCTGCTACTGCTGGAAATTAACTTTCCAAGAACTATATGGACTTTATACCGTATATCTTTGTTTAGAATCCACGGCTTCTATTAAATTTAATTACTTCCCTGTGCAGCTTTATATTGAGGGCGACTTCAAAACGAGGGCAGCAGCTATTAAATTTAATTACTTTCCCCTGCGGCTTGCATAGTAAAGGTGCATGGTTAAGGTGCAGCTACTAAACGAGGGTAGCTTCTAAACAAAGATATACAATATTTATACCATATATATATTTCCTTTTCCCAGTCTGTCAGTCTTTAAAGTGTACACTTTGTGTGTGTATGTGTGCATATAATGCAGTTACAGACTAAGTGAAATTATTAAATGCAAAGTGATAACTTTTAAGCTAAAGACTGTAATACCTTAACTACATTTCTGTTTCTTTCTCTCTTTGACTGCCTCACATGGTTCCATTCACGATTTTTTAAAAGTTCAATGTGACTAGTCTTAATATAGAATAAAATTCCAGGATGAAAAATTCATTGAAAAAGCTGAAGAAATGCTGAAGTCTTTTGAAAAAAAATGCATTTTTGTGTAGAACCTACCATAAGGAATAAATGGAGATAACTGTGATCCCTGCAAAGCTAATATATTAATATCACTGTGTTTTATCTAATCTATCATTTGCTAACTGTGAAGATGTACTGAGGTAAATGCTGGTTGTAAAAGCAGGATCAAAAGTAACACATAAAAGACCAATAAATCGACCAGCGCAGTGTCTGACATGGTGTTCATGAGATATTTGTGGAGCTTTCATAAATTGTTTAAATTCTATTAAAAGAAGAACACATTTAATCAAATAATGTTGGTTGTATATGTGGATAGATTAACTGAAGCACTGCTGCGGTTGTTCTTGCAGGGAGATATGAAGTTGTGTTTGCCTTACCTGTGCTCATCAGCCAGGGAGTACAATGCAGGCAATGTGGTGGTTGTAGGCAGAGGGGAGGATGGGCAGCACCAAGCCATTCAGGGTCTAACCTCCTTGTTCCATTTTAGATAAACACCAGGGGACTTTAAGCTCTCAACACAAACTCATCACAGTGTTTCCCACATCACTTTTAGTTAATGCACCCACTGCTCACACAAGGCTGAGAGCAGTGGTAGGAGTTTGTATAGCATCACTGTCTTAGAACTTAGCAAAAATCCTTTGAAAAATTAATGTGAAACACTGGAAATTCTGTTAGAGTAAAGCAAACGAAGCTATGATGTGTTTTATGCATTTCCAAAATAATTTTGAAGAACCTGATGTCAACCCATCATTGGCGGAACAGGAGATGGTACTTGGAACTTCCTGAAGTTTCTGCCCAAACATTTTAAAAAGTAGCTTTACGGAAACAGGGAAGTTGTGTAGCTCACTACTTATTCCCTAGCAAAAAATATGCTTTTTACATCAAGAATTGCAGTGCTGATCAGAAAACAATTTATCTGGTCAAAATTCTCTGTGCAAACACAGTGTTATAGATGTTTTGTTACAAGACTTAAAAATCAGGGCCTAAAAAGAAATAAGAAAAAAGGAAAAACAAATGGAGGAAAGACTTTCTATGTTCTTCTTCCATCATTCTTTTCCAAAATTAAAAGGATAGAATATAAAATTAAAAACTAAAGGCATTTTCATTAGTTTACTTTAAGGTGATTGGGGATTTCTCTTTGTCCTTCCCTTTCACTTTGTTATCAATTTTTCTGTTTCTCTTTCTTCAGGCAAAGACTGTGTAGAGAAATTAAGGGGAAAGTGTAACAGGGAGGAATAAACTATTGCTATGAAAAATGTTTTTTAAATCTGTCATGTTTTTCCCAGCAACAATACAATACCTGAGAATATTGCACCAAAAAATTCTAAAGGAGTAAATAAATAAGAAAACCCTTATGATGCATACTTAACACCTTTGTATTTCTGCTTTATTGTTTCAGAATGCTCCTGTAGAAACCATCTTGACATCTCATTGAAAAATATTGCTTTAACATTTCCTTGTCTAACAGAGAGCTTTGGTTAAGATGCTAGTCAACTGTGCTAGAGGATACATAACTCATTCCTTGCCAAATGCAAAAGTTCAGTACAAGGACTTTATTGATAAATAGATTTTTCAAATAACTATGAAGAGAGATGAACCCCAGTCCTGAATTAGAACACACTGCGTTCTTTAGAACCTTCTTTGTAGGTTCAGAAGTACAGTACAATGCAAAGAAAGAAAGAGTGTTGTCTGAGAGCACTTTTCATCTATTCTGTCCTTTGGGGAAAAACATGTTTAGTTATTTGTTGTCTGTTTATACAACTATTGGGTCCTTGGATCCTGACTGTGATGTCAAAGAATTACTGTAATACAGAAAAAGGGAAAAAGAATGAAGAGGAGGAGCAATTAGTGGAGGAAAGACAATGAAATATGTAACTCAAGAAAAGTGATCCTCAATTCACCCACAGTTATATTAATGTGGTGTCTGAGACACCAAATATCCTTCCAAGACCTTGCAGAAGGAGATGACAGTTGTTACAGATGTGTGATGTTCTTGCAGCAAGTCTATGATACTGATTGTAATTTAGCCATAGTGGTGCCGTGGTCACAGAGGTTAACCCAGTTAACTCATTTCATATTAGCTGAGTCTTTCTGCATAGCATGGCACTGAGCAATGAAGACTAGCCTGGAGGAGCATTTCTTCATGTGAAAACATGTACAGATGTGGACCTTTTGTAAGAGACCACTGAAATTTATAATGATGAGGGAAAACCAAGCTGGTGAGATCACATGCCTAGCTGAGGTAAAATAAAAGTAAAATTTGCAGTGATAACAACTCTCACTCCTTGCAATAGCTAACATCTAAAATACAGGATTTGTTCTGTCACTATATTATACAATCTCAGGTCTATTAAATAAATGCTTATATGTTGACTTCAGTGTGTTCTGAATGCTCTTCCATTTTCAAACAGTAGCAAAATGTGTTTTCTGGCAGTGGGAAGGTACAGGTATTGATCTCACTTTTTTTAAAAAATTTTTTTTCACTGATCAGAGCAACTAGATCCAGAGTAATGTTTTGTTCTATGTCCCTCCCTCTCTATGGCCAAATGTAGAGAATATGTTTAAAAGACTCCAGAAAAGAAATTAATTTCTTCATAACTAGTCAACATGCTAATTGGTGCAGGTATAATGGACAAGCTCTTCACCACTTTCTTAGTGCAAGTGTTCCCTTTTTAACTTTATGCTTCATTGTCACCCAAGCTTACATATTGGATGACAAGGATAAATTAATACTACTCTGTCAGTGGCTCCACTGAGAAGTTTGCCTTTAATAGAAAGCTAACTGCTGATCTTTAGACACAAAGCCCAGGAATCTATCAGCAGAGTTCAAAATTAGCTGAGATCTTATGGCCCGAGGCCACCCTGGTAACTAATGGCAATTTTACAATCATGTTTTTGCTTGATGGGCTAGTAGTTAGAGGGACCATGATCATGACCCAAATCTAAGAAAAAGGCCTCCAGGCCCAGCTTTTTGTCAGATTATGGCTTTACTTACCTAAGCTGGTTTTATCTTATTACAGTGTGTAAGCTGTGGTAAGCTTGATACAGACAGGATGGAAGAAAAGAAATCGACCCAACCTTAGCAGGGTATTAATCACAGGCAAAAGGTTGGGAGAAAGGATCTGGGGTATAAATCAGCATCATCCCTGCTGGTTACTACTTGATGAACTACAGATTTGAATCCAATTTTGCCTTATCATATTCACTTGGAAATTGTCAAACACAGTAAATAAGACAAAGCATTTCTATTTTGAAAATAAGTTTCCCAGCTGAACACTTTGGTTTATATACTTTACTCATAGTTGTTTTTAGGAAGTTTACAAAGAAGACAAACTTCTCTAAATAAAAAAAAATTCACTGCTTACTTCTGGAATGATTTTTAAATTTTTAACCTATGACTACATAATGTGCAAACTTCTGAGGGGAAAAGATGTCACCTTGCTTTCATTTCACAGCTGCTTTTCAGTTACAAGGAACCAAGTAGGAATTTCTGAGTTGAAACAGTGGGAAAATTTCAATGCTAAATAATTTCAATTAAAGCAAAATCACTAATTTTTTTGTATGTTATAAAGCGTTGCAGGATAGAAACAAATATCCCAATCATCTCTAATTTTCAGAAATTAACACGACATGAGCCTTTGGATAACTGTTTCTGCTCTGCATAGAAAGGAAAAACATAAGGTTTTAGAGATGTTCAGACTCTGTTTCCAAAGAGCATTAAACTGCATATTGCAAACTCCCTTTTAGCAGTTCATATTTCTGCTGAGGTAAAAAATCTGTTTGATTAATATTTCTCCTTTAAACTTCCAGGATTTGGGTGGAGGGACAAGTTGACTACTTGGAAAGCGTATTCTTGGTGGGGGATACTGACTTCCAGATAGTGCACACAAGAGGAAAATATACAAGGAAAAGGGTGATGGGACTGCATGGGAAATCTATTTGAACAGTGTTAGTACAAGAAAAGGGTTGGTTATGTTGTGTGTTTGTCTACTAGAAAAATACAGGCCAGGGTTACTAGTAAGTAGAGAGAAATGATGGAAAGTGTGGGCTTGCAGAAGTGAGATGCAATCCTTGTCACTGATCTCATGCACACATTTTTTCTGTGATTTGGTTTATTCAGCTGTAAATAAAATTAAATTCTATCTACCTAATATCTCAGTACTGTAAGAATTAACATTTACGGAGTGTCCTGTCACCCAGGACTATAAGACAGCATAAGTAGAAATTACTACTGACAGCAAAGGTAGAGATTCAGCAGAGATTTACTCTTTACATACCCAGGCTGAGCTATGCATTGCTTATCAAATTAAATAATATAGATTGTGTCTTTGTATTACCCAATCTTAACAAGCTATTTTCTTTACCCACTTTGTGCTTGCTTTGTCTCTCTGTATTTCCCTTAAACATCTTCTAAAAACAATTTAACATAGAACATGGAGGTAGAAGAACTTAGTCTAAGAAATTAGCACTGTCATTCCTACTGTTCCTATGGCTTATGTCCTATTCTTAAATTGTAAATTTTTGGAGTCCAGGATATTAATTTTGTTCTCTGTTTCTACAGCACAATAATAAGCTGATCCATAGCTCTCCTCCAGAACCAAAAAGAACAACAACATTGGTAAGGACAAGAAGACAAAACTATTTCATTAATATATCCAGACAAATAGAAAAATAATCCTGATCATCATGAGGCAGTACAAATCTCATTGTGTCCATTTCGTGTGAGATTGTATTATTTTTGTTTAAAAATGTTTGCAATGACAGATAGTTAAAAAGATTTCTGACAAACATCAATGGTGTTGTTCATCTGAACTTTGACCACATTTGGGTGCAACATATTGTTCCTAACTGCCAAAAAGAGAGCCATCTTCAACAGCTCAGGCCCACCACAAATGCTTCTACCAAGCCAGTTGTCAGGAAGAAACAGGCAATGGACAGTGAGGCAGCAAGTGTAACCCAAAGTCCTTTTCTTGCCACGATGACATCTAATTGCAAAATGTTCACAGGTAGAAATACAAGCAGGTCTGTAAACGCGCCTTCTCAAACAAGTGGACAGATCACAGATCATCAGAGAGCTGTTACCACATCAGCTGCAGGGAACCAACATGTGGACTGCTGAAGCTGAGATAACTCTGGCCCAGTATTTGAAAGTTTCGTACCAGAAATAGGAAACTGGTCAACAAAGTCACAGATTCATTGGCTGTCCTTAAAATTATCATCACCTCTTAGAAGTCCTTTCCTAGACATTGGTTTATTCTCCTGGAGCTTGTTTGGGTATAAAAACCAGTGAACATTTATTTTTGTCACTCACAGAGGAGCTAGGACTGTGAACTCACACAAGAGTGGGTTTATTGAGAAAGAAGTTGCCATTCAAAAGTTGAACTGTGGTTCAACTATTTTGGAAAAACACAGGCAGATGACACAGTGCTTTTCTTCATAGTGAATAGGCTTGATGGCTATTGCAACAAAACTGAAGATTTATCTAAATGATCATATACTTCCTGGTGTCTGTGGGATGAAGTGAGGAAAGAACAAGGATGCCAGGTGAGACAGGTGAAAACATTAATAACAGGTGGTACATTTGATACATTTTTTCAAATTAATTCTGTGGCATGAATGAGAATTACTCACCTGTACATTTTCAAGCAATAAATGAGCACAGTGACTAATGCCAAAATCAAAATGAGGCACCTCTAACTTACACACCCTACCCACACATTTAGTTAGGTTCAGAAACACCAGCCCGATCTCAGTGGCCTGATCTCAGATCCACTCACCTACTCCCAGCCTCGGAAGGCAGGGCAAATGTGATAGCTGCTGACTAAGTAAACCATGTGGGAGTATGTCATTCAGACACAGATGGTGTTAGTCCTCCTAAACTAATGAGAGCTTGGCAATCACGAGGGGGACAGGAACTGGAGGAGTCGTGGCTAACCCCAAACAGAAAGGCAGCACTCAGCAGTGGATTCCAGGGTAAAGAAACCCAGATACTGAAGACGGATTTTCTGCGATTTTTGCTTTTTAGTGGGATTAAATAATTTGGATAGTTTGAAAAAAAGTTACTGAATCAACACTTCCTTTTTCAAGTGACACAGCTCTTTTAAAGAGAAAGCCACAGTCTGCTGGTGTTGTCAACATCCTCTAGTTCTGCTAAGAGGTAATAGTCATGAGGAAGAAGCCAGAACACAGTTTGCACTAGCATCGACTAGCAATCTGGCTGCTCTATAGACATTGGTAGTTGCACCAACCAGCCTTCCTGATGTTTCAGTGGTACCTTTTCCTGGACACATTCTGTCCTTTTGATTCTGGGAGGATGGGTTTGATCTTGTCAAATCCAGCTGCTTGGTGAGGAACCCACACTGATTTCTTGAATGTCTGAAGAGGATAGGGGCCAGGATCCTGTTTGCTTTCAGTAGAGCTTAGGTTTCTTTGACTCCAGACTCATTTCCTCATAAAAGCAGACCTGGAGGTATGAGTCAACAGCCATTGAGGGCAGTGGAGAGATCCTCATCAATTTCGTTGGAGGCTTGCCCAGACTCTAATTAACCAACTAAATGGCCTTCCTAACAAGGGCATAAAAAAAAAAACCTACTCAACTGCTCCAGAAATATATAGAAAATGAAAATTAACAAATTACCCCAGGAAGAGTGGTGGTAATCAGTGATAGGCAAATCTTTGGAGAAGCTTTAAAGTTTTTTTCAGACATTATTTTTAGCAGCCACCTAGAAATTCCTGAGTTTTTTTACATAATTTTGAATTCTGCTCTTGTATTGTTTATCCCTCCAGTTATCTGCTTTCGAATATGGATGAATCTGCTGATTGAAAATTAAATATAAATATCTATGCGCTTTATATATTTAGTAACAAACACATGCACACATATGTACAGTGTATTTGCATTGTTGCCTGGGAACAAAATGCCTATTTTTAGTTAATATCAGGTGATTTTAATTTACAAGAACTACCTCGCCTCTCAGCATTTTAAAGAGCATACACAGAGGCACCTGCATGCTTCTAACATTTGATGTATCATTAAATATGCCTTCTCACATTTGGCACATAAACCCTGATAAAGTTTCACCTTTTAACGAAATAAATGACTCAATTAACAAGATGAAAAACAGCAGTGTGGTGGCAGACCCTCTTGGTGGCAAAAAAAAAGGATAAAAAAGAATTATCTCAGCAGGGTGTTAATACAAGGAGCGCCACAACACACAGCAGGCACCTGGTTTGACTGACAGCCACCCAGCAAAGCTGACAGATTTGTCAGCTTGCTGACCGCTGGCTTGAGTCTCTCGCACCACCCTAGGAATAAATTGTTGCTCAGGAATGGCTGGGCAAGCACTCACTTGTCTCTGTTAATCTAATTGAATTTTTTTAGGTTGTTTTCATTTTTATCTGCTCCTCTTTGGAAACATTCGTTCCTGGAGCAGCAAATTTTGGCACCCTTAGATGACTGACTTCCTCACAGTGCTTCTGTCTTTTGAAGGAAGGCACAGATACAGATACAAGGCCAAATTCATCTCTTAGCTCCCAGGGCTGGAATGGATATAACTGAGATACAGTTGGTCTTACCACAAGGGAAAATTGCTTTTTTCAATGGGACTGGAACTTAAAGCATGTGTATTCTGTTTGTTCATAGGGTCCCAGCTGACAGGGAGCACTGTTCATGCAAAACCAAACAGAAAGGAAAGCTGGAAAATTATTATTCGTTTCCTTAAAGTAGACATTAGCCTTCAGGCAAACATCTGATGTTCAGTGGGAAATTAGGAGAGCAGTATGGATGCATATGGAAAAAACTGGGTCTTTGACTCAAAGACAGTTCAGTACTTTCAGGTATGTAAGAGTTTGCCAATCAGCTTAAAATCTTGCTAAGCAAAGATAGCCTTATTTAAAGATGAGATGATCAAGAATTGCACAAAATCAACCTGCTGAATATCACCGTTTCTGAGGTTAGTAGATGCAAAACCACTACCTCTATTGTATAATCAGGCATGTGCCTACATGAATGACATCTTTATAATTGTATGCTGTATCTCTCCATGTGTTGCTTATCATTAAGCGTTAAGAATATGTGCAATCAGTCTAGATCTAGGAACCACCATTTACAAAGTTTTTTTAAAGTATGACATACAAAACTAAATATGTTTTCAGTTGACGCAATGCTGATCTTCCAAATGCTACCAAAAAAGGGCAGGTTGCTTCTAATAAATCTTTTGAGGTATTTTATAGAAGACAATGTTGGATCTTCTCTGAGACACTGAATTCTGACTAAAGGAAGATGCAACTAAAATAATTTGGCGATAGTTTTTACTTGTGTAAGACAGTTTCACTTGTATCTGTGCATCAAAGAAGCATTAAAACTTCAGCGCTCAAAAGCCTCATTTAATTTCAAATGACAATGCTCCTACTCACATGACAAAACCCTAAGATTAGCTCTTCAGTTCCTGTGAACAAAGAATATCTATTTTCAAGCTGAGCATTGCATATTGCCTTAGTACCAAAATGTATTTGTAATATTCCCCAAGAATGGACAAGTTTAGCACTCATTTAACTCAAGGCAAACAGTGTCATGCTATTCTCACAGTTATAGGGCTTCATACTGGTTTTCATCTTAACTCTCTGTTGGGATTTTAGAGATAATATCTTTTTACCTTTCTTCTGCTTACAGTGGTGGAGTACTGCTTTCTATAATGGAACTATTTTTGTGAAATCAATAGGGTTATTTGTTGAAGCAGATGATATTAAAACAGAGTATACACATATGAGTATGACCTTCAGCTACAAACTTTCACGATAGTTAGAGAGATGATTATTTCTAATATAGATTAGGACTTGCATAGCAAACTGTCAAGAAATGTCAGGATAAATAAAGGTACACATTATTTTCTTGTCTATTCAATAAACTCTGGACAAAAAAGGAAAAAAAAGGTGTCTTTTATAACCTGAAGTAAACTGGTTTGTATTTGCTTTACCATTCTTATTTCATTGGCGCATTCTTTGTAATAAATCCATCAACAAAACATGTGACTAGAGAGGTTGGGAATACTTCCTAATTTCCATACAATACACCTTTGAAAGGTATATAATGTCATGTGGAAGGAATTAAATTTGATAGGTCTTTCTCAGAACCATTTGACAGTAGTACTGAAAATGAATCTGAGTGAAATATGGACAAAAACTGGGTAGGTCTAGTTCTAGAAGCTACCAGTTTCCAGCATTGACCTAGAAAATCATTTAGCTCTAGACTTTTTGAATATCTCTTATTATGCTTCAGACTGGAATGTATTAAGAAAAATAACCATTTTTCTTTAGTACAGGTATATTCTTTTTTCCCTAGTTTTAAATTTTAATTTCTTTTTTTATGATATTCATCTTTCAGAGAAAGAGGGATAAAAAATTGTTAAGGAGACTGCATCTCTTTTCCAGGAGAACACAGCAGTACAAGTCAAGTTCTAATTACTAAAAAATCAGAATTTTTCATTGAACTTCATGTGACTTTTGTGATTTTGAATAAACAGACATGTTAGTTTTCCCTGACTATCTGCACAAGCTCTTTTTTCCCTTTCTAGTAGCTCTGGAGAACGTTTTGTTGGAAAGGGAGAGTTATATCATATATACATATGTATGTGTGTATATATATATATATATATATATATATACGCCCCTGTCCAGGGGGGTACCCAGACTCAGTACTCCTGGAGTTTGGGGATAGTTGCTCTTTAACAACAAAAGCAGAAAATATTGTTACAGAGGACACGCAGGTATTCCAAAAGATCATGCAGTAAAGAAATTTTTTTCAAGAAGAAATCATTTTCCTAAGCAAATGCTTCCCTTCTTAATTCTATTTGCTCTATAATAAGTTTTGTACTAAAAGAAAGCAGCAAGTCCCTTCAGATTTGTAACACAGTGTTCAGAATTAAATGAAGTAACAGATGATTGTGACATAGGACAGCTAAGCATTTTGCAAATACTGCAGAGAATTCAGCATCATGTTTCCTGAGAAACACTGTATCTTAAAGCATAGGCACCCAGCAAAGATAACATATTTAAAAAATGCTTGAGTTAGGAGTTAAAAATAAATATGGTTTTATATACATTTTCGCATACACGCTCAAGCAAATTAAAAAAAATTACCTAAGTTATTCTGAGTTGTGTAACATTCAGTATTCCAATCCAGAAAGGTTTTACTCCATACTGAAAAAAATACACATGTAACAACATGGCCTGAAGTCTTGGCTCCATGCAAACCAATGGAAAACCCCTTAGTGACGTTATTAACGGGCAGCATTCCTTGTACCCATGCAACTAAGAACAGTCCTAAGTAAATGTTCATTATTGTTTAGGTCACCTGTCTAAATGCGAACACAAATATAAGGCCCAATTCACCACCGAGTCACTGCTATTATAGTTATACATTCGTAGTTTTACATGAAGCTAGTTATTCTCTTTGCAAAGCATGAATTATTGCAAAACAAAAGGTGTGATGATCAGTCTCTGTCTGCCTCTGTGCCTCTGTCTATAAAAAAATCAGATCACTGTAGAGGCAAGTACGATTTCATTCACATAAAGCAAGATTAGGCTGATTGCTTCAGGAGAGAATCCAAAAGGCAACAGAAATATCTTTCATATTTGTTCTTCCTCAGTTTGATGGACTCCTAAAAAGTCAGTTTGGTGCTTGCCTGTGCTTCAAAACATTTTATTTTCAGGAACATCTTCCTGATGATTCATTTACTATGCAGAGCCCAGAGCAAAGGACACCACAAATACAGAAGTCAGATGAGCTTTGAAATGTCCAGCGAATTACACTTCGAGTGACCTTTATGCACAAATGCACAAAAGGAAAAACAAACCAAAACTTTTCCAAAATTTTTGATCCACTGGTAGAAATTCAGCCTGTGCAGAAAGGGAAAATTCAATGTGAAAACTGATAGCTATTGTTGATTTGCCAAGTTATATTGATATAAATTGTTATACCCTGAAGTGTCAAATATCCTACAATATCCCTCAGAAGTCTTTGATTTTTGTTCTGCAGAAATTTGGTTGAAATCTTTGCTTATAAGTAATGCAGTGCTTGTATGTTGTTGTAAGAATCTAAGCATATTCAGGAATCATGCATTGTTTTTCAATTTTGTATGCAAGAAAATAGAGATATGAAACAGAATTTGGCACACGGGCAAATAAACCCTTAATTTATTAGATAGTTTTCACTCTGATCAAGGGAATAGCTCAAAGAAAAGAGGTCAGAAGGACTAGTACTGTTAATATGCAATTGATGAAATCCTCAAACACATATTGATCCACTTTTTATTACATTTTTAAACCCTTGACTGTGAATATTTCCCAATAAGACAATAACTATAGCAAATATAATTTGATGTTCTTAATCACAGTAGATGTTCTTCCCCCTCTAAAGATCATCACGCTGGGGATATTTACATCCAATACACAATGTGAATTTGCCATGGATAGCATTTCATACACAGCCATCTTTTTCACATTCGTTTCTTCAAGCACATCATCTCTGTATTTGACACTATCTGTACTAACATATTTTAGTCACACATGGAAACCCCAAACAAACCTTCCTGACAATGTAAATTACTATAACAAGAAAGCATAATAATGCATTAGACCTCTATCCCCTGAAAAACCTTCACAGCCTTATTCATTACCTAAATAAAAAGAAAACGGCAAGTTAACTGTCAGGAGGTTTTTTTCTCAGAGCTGTAGAATTTCACAAGGAATTCAATCCACAGGGAGAATTGGGAATAGCTGGTCGCCCAGACAGGCATGCCCGGGGAAAGTCTTTCTGCTGCTTGTGTTTGACACAGCTTGAGGCGAAGCAGGTTGTATGGGCCTTGACCCAGCAAGGTCATCATTTTGTGAACAATTCTGAGGCCTGACATCTGCTGCCTGGCTTTGAGTACAAACCAGACCCCTCAGCCCAAACACAGCCCTGCATAAAATAATCCCCCAGCAAGGATCCTAGGCTTCCGTGAAAAGGCTAAATGGCCCTTTTTTTGTCTGAGTGTCCAGGCTTTTTAGTCCTTCCTCGTCACGTAGCAGAGAGTGGAGAACAAAACCATTCCCAGAATGCAGATAAAGGCCATATTCTCACAACTCCACACCATCACTCCATTCCCTCATGCAAGACTCGCATTTACACTCTAGGGCCACGGTTTTGGGAACAAAAAGGGACAGGCATGCAGTAGCTCAGAGAGGGACACGCTCTTCTGAAAATACATTCTAAATGGTGCCTTTTCCTTCCCAGTTTTTGGAGAAAAAAATCAATTATACTAAATAAAGCACATGAGGTATATGTGCTATTTAAACATCACTAAGACTGCCTACAAGAAGTGGCAGACCTGATTCTCAGACTTTCTGTTTCTCCATGTGTGAGGAACTCAGAGGAACCTGGTGACCCATATAGAGGTGACTGTAACTCTTGGATGCCGCTTGATTTTGGATTGTACTGAAAGTCTTTCAGCCATTCTGGCATCAAAAAGAGACTGACAGAGAGCAGCTTATAATAGCCTGCTTACAGGGAATCTCCCAAAGCAAAGTGGTACAAGGACTGCCACTGGCAGGACATTTGGAACGAAATGAAAACCTACCTAGAGGACAGCGTATGGCTGTTAACATCTTTTTCTCAGAATCAAGTTAAAGCACTCCTGAAGTAAATCTATTCTCATAATAAAGATTGAGGAAGCCCTTGGATTTTTCTACAACACAAATAAATTTTATCATCGCTTCACCCCCACTGCTCAATCTAACCCTTATCACAAAAACTAATTCCAAAACAAAGTGGTTCTGAAAAATGTATTTATTTTACAATGCAAAACACACATTCTGGGTATTCTACTCCAAACATCCAGTGATCTCTCCCTATGGCAGCTACAATACTGCATGGCTACAACAATGGTTACTGCATCCCAGCAATAGTTATTTATTCCCCAATCTCCTCCCACTATCTTCCCTTTACTCCTGTAAACACAGCATGGAAGGCGGAATGAGGACCAAGGTAAATGTGTCCTACTGCTGTCTTGACCTAACTCTGCTTGTCCTTATAGTTCAGTTCCTGAAGAAACACTCAGAAGAGCCTCCACACTTATGTCCCTCTTCCCAGAGAACTGCTTGTCCTTGTGAATCCTCATGTCTAGCACCAAACTCACCAATCACATTCATAAAGCAGTAATCTGCCATGGCTGCCTTTTAAATTGGTCAGTCATTGCCAAAAGAGTTGACTGGAAGGGAACAGCAAGGATGACAGAAGATCATGAGCTCCTGTGAATCTATTTGGTGGCAGGGAATTATTTAAGGTAAAATATCACCGTAAGATCGAAAGATCAAAATCAATCACAAAAAATTTAGACAGAAATTTGGTAAATTTCCAAATCTCCAGATGCATAACAGTCTTTAGACAAACCAGTCTTCCAGACAGACAGACTGACTTCCAGCTAAAAATAAAAATATATTGTTTCAATCCCCATTGATTAACTTATGGAAAGGATTTTGTAAGTAGATGAGAGAAAACCTCAGGATAAAAAAATTCAAGCTTGTTATGTGAATTCTTGGATTAGATGTTGTCATGGTACATCAATGGGAGTTGCATTGCATTCACAAAATACGACTAATCCCAAATTTCAGCATTCCTGGTGGTTGCCTTGGGTCTGACGGATGCTGCATGTTTAGGTATTTCATTGATCTGACATATAGGATCACACACTGTGTGTAGCAGAATCCAGGACATTGCAGTGCTCTAGGGTTATCCCACTCCCTCCCTGTAGCACATTATAGTTGTGAACGTTGGTCTTTATTAAGGGCCTTAAATTTGTTACAGGATGTTGACAAGTACTTGACTGACCAAGGTGTGAGAAGTTAATGGCATACGGACCCTTCTGAACTCAGCTGCCCTAAGTTCCAGCTTCAGGAACTGAGTACACAATATCACAGGCTATTTCCCCTGGTCTATATCTCCAAGAAAGTGCAGGTATGGAATGCAATACGAGCAACTTGGAGCTGCAACGACTTCAGTAAAAGAAAGGTGAGAGCTAAATCCCTGAGCTAATAGGAGAATCCATTAAAGAAAACTGTCAGTGAAAGCTGACCATCATTAACTAGGTACACTAAGGAAATTCAGTGTAAAGGAAGCAGAGCACTTGTGAATGCCACTGCATTCCAGTATTATGCTACCATGGCTGCCATAACTATATTCCTGAAGTTTTCCAAGTGCAGACCTCACCAGTGCAATAACTAGCAACTGAAATATGCTAAGAAAATGCAAATAATAAAATTTTACACATGAAAAATACACTCCAGGGAGATACTTTCCTTGGTTTCTGCTAATTCTGGGCTTTCAGTGGAGCTTTACTTGAGGAAAGACTGACAGACAAATTAGAAGAGATATGCAGTGCAGGATGCAGGATGCAGGATGCATCATCATCCTGCTGAATGTCACAAAAGGGCCTATCACAGAATCAGTGGGGTGTTGGTCTAGAGAGGAATGAGCATGTTAAGAATAAAAGGAGAGAGAACAAGAAAAGAAGAATGGAGAGCACTTGTGAGATGATGGAAACCTTTATAAAACAGAATTTCTCTCATAACAAGGAATAGTTGTGTTTCCTTGTTATAAATTCCTTAGTTTTACTCAGAATCTTTAAGACTAGACAAATAAGGTCATCAGAACAGTCAGGACCAAAGACTTTCTAAGAATTGCTTAAGAGTTTCTAGGAACCATGTCGTACAATATTTCTAACCCAGAGTACCTTCTATGCACACAGCTATTCACCTTCCAGAACATCATGGTCTGTTCTTTTGTCCTCTTCTCCCCTGGCAGAAAAACCCAACCTTCTCTCAGGTTTGCTAACACTTCTTGAATCCTCCACAGTCGAATTAGACCCAAACAAGGATCTCCATAATTTTTTTCTGTAAATATAAGTCCAGTCATTTTTATTGAGAATTGTAAATTCTTTAGCTGATGTCTATTAGGCTTTGGTAAAAGCTCAGGGAAATCAGATAAACAAGATAGAAATTGATAACCAGGATTCCTTTGGTGAAACCATGACAACACTAATGGGAGTTGGTCTATAAATACATTGACCACAGTGGTGAGTAATATATTGGGCTGTAGAACCATTTCTGAACTATCTGTATGTGGATTTTATCTCTTCAAGGAAGATTTCATTACAGGGAAATCATTCAGCGGTTCCTGTAAACAGGCACTTGCATTTAAGTAAAGATAACATCGTTATGAACCCCTGCTATTACAAAAGGATTGTTGTCCAATGTATGCATTCAGCACTTTGAGTATCCAGCACTCCTTTCTATTACTTAAAGTCCTTATGTAGTGCAAGATTCTGCACTTCATGCACACTGAGACATACACAGAAGTACAATGACTCTGTATCTGTATGAAGAACTTTGATAATTACATAATTTCTCTCTTACCATGCCACAGTCCTTGCCTCTTCAAAGATGTTGGTTTTGCTTTATAAAGGTAGTGATTTCATCATGAATTAGGTCATCCTCTGTACCATGGTGCTAGATAGGCAGGAACATTTCTAACAAAAATAGATATCAAAACCTTCCAAAATTTTATTTTAAATCTGTAGACTACTAAATATGCAAGCAGAGGAAGCAATGCTAGTTATGAGATTTTAAACTAAAGGACATTTCAATTCACAAAATTTAGAAGTTTGATCTCACTTGAGGAAAGGTAAAAAAAGGGTTGTTCCTACACACTATGTTATGCTTTGCTGTTCAAGGCTGGTCAGGAATTTAAGGGACTGATGTGATTGGCATAAATCCCACTATCTGAGATAGAGAGATAGTGGAATCAGAGAAATGTATCTTCCATCTACCACTTGTTTTCCCTGCCAGGCCAGGAAAGTGTGATAGCGGAACAAACCAAAATTATTCTTCTTAACATGACAAGTTCCCTAAAATCAGGATATGCAACAGCGTGCCTAAGGGGAAAGAGAAAGAAGAGGGACGCACAGTCTTGCAGAGAATGTTTTCTGAGAATTATGTCTTCCATCCACTAACACCTTCAACTGCCTATCTGTCTTACTATCTGTTCCCCTAGTTTCCCTGATTTACCAGATAGGCTTGCACCAAGGTAACCGTTTTTTCCTGTTCCCTAGAAAGCCTGTTCAGAACCAGTAGCTGGATAACTTCTTATTATTCAGCCCAGATGTAATTTGTATGTATCTGAATGACAGAGGTCTTTTTCACCACTTAAAGGGTAAAGGACAGTATAGGTTGAATATGCAAGTGCTGAACCCTTCTCTCTGTGATTCAGATGTCACTTGATATAGCTGCAGTAATTTTCAAACTGTTTTGTGAGGTACTTCTGACTTACTAGTGCTATATGATACATTTCCTATCTTTTTTGGCAGTTACTGTAATGAACTTCTTTACTTAGTTTAAAAGAAGTTCTACTTACGATGTACTTTTCTTAGAATTGCATCGATAAAGAAATCCTGCTAGGGTTCTTACTGAAAAGGTGCTGTGACAAGATTTTTGTTTTTTTTTTTTAAAAAATCACTAAAGATTTGTGCTGATAATAATTATGCACTGATTAATTGGATTAATTTCCTAGATGATCAAGGCATGATAGGTACTTAATAATGCAGCTACAGAATGATGGCTCTCAACAGCCAAATGATGCAGTATACTTTCTTAAATCTTGCCCATCTGGCATAAAGAAGGAAATGAGGCCAGCAAAGAACAGATAGGTTAAGTGTACTGTTTTCTAGAGATGTTCTGATCCAGAAGCTGGGACATGGCTTGATGAGAAAGATGGTAGAAAACATCAGTGCAGAGCAACTAGAGATTGTGGGGACAACCTCTTCTGCAGTGGGCATGCTTACTAGTTGTAATCACTTCTCAGGATTCCCAGGGAAGGTGTAATTTGGAAAGAGGAATAGCAGTATTCAGAACTTGGAGTATCTCGCTTCCCATGTGATGTGTTCATATCCATCACTGGCAACAAAAATTCAGTCTGTATGACAGAGCACAGTACCCCTGTAAGTGCTATAATTCTTATCAGTCTTTTCTACCCTGCTTTTGGCATCTTGAGCATTTCCAGGAACCGAAAGATTGGTGACAGTGGGAACGGCAGCCTGGGTGACTGGATCAATTTACAGAGCCCCAGCTGGATTGTTAAACATCAAACAGCTTCTTGTCTGACAAGCATATCTGCTTGGGAAAAAAAGGGTTGGGTTTTTTCCATTCATTTACTGGAATACTCTTGCCAATTGGCTTTGCACTGCCATCGAGGCTATGATAGTATTCCCAGCGTGGAATTCTGTCAGAATTGATGTAACAAGGCAAAATAGTCATGCCAATATGAGAGCTCCACCTTTATTCTTTCCGTTTCTATAAATCATCCTTGAACCTTGATCCTGTGCAGTCACTGTCCCAGTCATTGCTATGGTCAGTGCTGTTGACAAGTCAAAGTATCCCAGGGACAGGCGTGATCCATAGCCTGCCTGGGACACTGAAGAAGTGTGCTGCATGGTGAGAAGAATAAGGTATCTTTGTTAGACACTCTGGGCTTACAAAGAAGCTGGAGTCTGGGCTAGCACAGGAGTTATCATCCATTACCTTGACTTCAGGCTAGAAAAAGGTATTTCAACAGGAAGATTGGACATTTGGGGTGAGCAGCAAAGCCATGTGGGAAAGCATCACGTCAGATAGCAAAGAGATATGGTGTAACTTCTTCGGAAGAGACATTAATTCCTGTTTCTGGAAGAATGAAAATCTCCCAGAAATATTGACAATCACATTGTTACAAAGGATAGAGTCCTATAGACCAAGCTCTTTTAACAGTGATGCGAGCTGGTTTGCACTGGTATGAAGTGCCCATGTAGACAAGATCTTGATGTCACAAAATGTGTGTGTAAAAAGCAAGATGGGGAAGGGGGTGGAGGGGTGGAACAGTCGTGTTGCAAGATGCATCTTAATTTTAGAAGAAAACAAATGTGTTTGAACAGTTTTTCCTAGTCTGTCAAGGAGTTTCAGACCCTAAAGGTATTTCAGTCTGTTCCCTTTCTCCTTAGGTACAATCACTAATCTCTCTCACTACTTTTTTCAAATATGCAACCTACTTACCTACCACATAAAATGCAGAAACTTATATTATCATGGTTCAGCTTTAGAGATTTACATTAGAATCAGTGAACCTTATTTTAGCACAATATATATGGTGAGCAATACAGAGAGACAAGACTGGGTTTATTCCCCTGATAAGTCATTTATTTCTTTCCTCAAAGAAAAATTCAATATCCTGAGATCAGATGCATATTGAAGCTTTGGTGAAAGGAAAAAAAAAAAAAAGGGAAAAAACTAGACTTAGGTTGGATTAACGTGTTCAAATTGGACACTCACTATCTGTATTCTCTGCAGAATGGCTCTATACATAATGCTTACTCTATACCATGTATGAGAATAGCATAAATATTTCCTTGAAGAGGTACATGGCCTGAGCTTATTTACCTAGCAAATAATTTATTATTTTCTTGTATTCCTTTTTATGTCTAAGATTTATTGTTGTATTTTTTAATGCATTTATTGACTTTGAATTTCAGAGATTCAGGCCATGGATCAGACATAAATATCACCAGAAATTCTGTATGTATTCAAATCCCTCAATAAACAGTTTAGGAAACAGTTAGATATTATGATTTTCTTTTTAATCAATAATGTCTAAAGATTTTTATAATCATTTTATTGTAAGAAAATCAGGGAGGAGATTTTAAATGGTCAAATTGGCATTTCTAACTAGTAATTTTTTTTCCTCTGACAACTATCTGCCAAAATACGGAATTATTCAGTTTTTCATTCCTTGGTCAAAATGCAAAAATGGAAAAACTAATATTTTAGTAGGCATGACACAAAGGCACTACTATAATATTTTTCAGTCAGTTCTACATCTGTGTTTCCAAGTCCCGTCATGATGAGTAACCTGCCCATGCCCATGGCATCCATCCCCTCTCCCTGTCCCTCTTGTCTGGTTACAGATTACACCTCCTCCACCAATTTTCTTCTAAAGCACTTAGCTGCCATGACAAGGTACCTCAGACCTTTTGTGGGGTCTGACCCAAAGAGATTACTCTGTGGCATGGGCTCTGTGTCACTCAGCCAAGCATGAAACCCAGACCTCAAGTTTCACAATCACAGGATCACCTCTTACCTGTGAAACTCTGGTGCATTATTCAAACTGGAGATTCATTTACTGGCCTGATTTAGTTTAGGAAATTTGGGGGTAAAGAAGAGAAAATACCTTTTACTTTTGTCTTATCTATAATACCTTTGGCAAAAATAGAAACAATTCAGTGGTGGTGCATTAGGGTGCATATTAGCAGAATTAACATGGGAATCCAGTCCTCTGTCCATGGCCAAGACCTTCACTCTGCTAAAGTGCTAAAATAAAGATGTCAAGTTATTTGCAATGTTACTTAGAGATAGGAGACAACAAATTGATGTGTAAAGCTGACTAGAAATTGTGAAGGTAACACAGTCCTATGTGGACAGTGCAATATGCAGTGGTCTCAGTGACTTAGTCATTGCTGAATTTTTTGTAGAAAGGAGGAGGTCAATCACAGGCAGAGATAATGGGAAGGAGGTCACCTACCCAGAGGTATGGCAGTGAGGTGCACCACACAAGGAGACACAAAAATGCAACTTGAAATTCTGACTTTAACCTTCAAAAAAATTCTTTCTTATACACTAGCTAGCCCAGGAGTGACCCCAGGGTGCATTCAGACACAAAGGGTTTCACCAGGTGCTATGGAAGAGACGCTCTGCTCCGCCAGGGTCCGGGCAAATGGATCTTGTGGGCAGCAGCAGCTTGAAGGACACACGCCTTAAGCAGAACATAATCTTAAATGACTTCTCCTATTTCCCCTTTTCTATTTTTCTTACAGTGTTGAAAGATGCTTCTTATCCAAGAGAACATGATGTAAAGAGATGCCTGCTGGAACTGAAACTGCAGGTGTTTTATAGAGGGCACCGTCTCAGTCGGGTTGGCACTAGTTACAGTTTCACCCCTTTGCTCAGTAGTTTTATTTATAAATTATCCTGGAGGGGAAAGAGCAGAGAATATCAGCACATATGGTATGTCAAGTCCCCCACTGCTTGGAGACCCCTGAAATGCTTAGGTACAACAGGGCATGCTTAGGGCTCTGAAAATCGTGCATTTTGTCATATGAGCCAGGCCCTTAACATTATTTTAATGGAGTTGTTTTGAATTTAATTATGCATCTGTTGTATAATACACTTACACTGAATACCTCTAGTTATTGCTCCTTAAAATCCTTTTCTTTCCAATATTGACTGCTCTAATTTACTTTTATGCAAACAGCCTAGTCAGATTTAATAAAATGTCTTAGTAGCATGTTTAATGACATCATTCTCCCTAGGGACAGTTGGGAAAATGACCTTCCATTTTACGAAAGAAGAGGATTAATTTTTATTGTCTGCCCCAGTTAATGCGTGTTTAGACATAAAGGCCCGATCAATATGACAGAGAGTATAGTGATTTTACTCACAGTAGTTTCTAAATGGACATTTCTTACTAATCCATTTTTATAAATCACTTTAAAGGCCTTATTGATCTTTAATTGGGAGTTACACCTAATCACTAGAGTGCAAAGCATGGCTAGTTTGAAACATTTTAACCCTTTCCATCCAACTCTTTAAAACTCACATAATGAGAACTTTTGCCCTCTCCTCCCCTTCAATACACATTATGTATTACCCTCAACTCCCAAACAGATCTTGCCTGGACCACCACACATCAAACAAACACTAGGGATACTAGGGAAACATGAATACTAGGGAAATATGAATACTAGAGAAAAGGTTATACCTGAAACCTCAAAGAGACAATATTTCATGTGTGTCAAAAAATAAGCCCGTATAGAACAAGGCATATTTCGTTGGACTTTTAAAATACAAATGCTCAAAGCAAATATGCATAGTGGAAAATGGGAACTTACACTATATGACAGGCTTCCTTTCCATAACTGTCTTCACCAAGCTTATAATCATGATTGTTAACTATTCCTTTCTTTTATTAAAGATCAACTTATGCTGTAAAATTGAACAAGAACAGAGACATATGTTTGAACATTCAGGTAGAAAATTAGAAGGGCCAAAGTCCACCTAGAAGCTGATCTGGATATTGCTGTAAAAGACAAAAAAAAAAGTGTTTCCACAAATACATCAGCAACAAAAGGAAGGCCAAGAAGGATCTCCATCATTTGTTGGATGTGGAGGGAAACATAGTGACAAAGAATGAGGAAAAGGTTTAGGTACTTAATGCCTTCTTTGCCTCAGTTTTGAATAACAAGATCAATAGTTGCCAAGACACCCAGCCACTTGAGCTTGAAGGCAAAGACAGGGAGCAGAATGAAGCCACCTTAATCCATGTCAGAATGGTCAGTGAACTTAGAGCCACACAGGTCCGTGGGGCCAGAGGGGATTTACGCAAAAGTCCTGAGGAAACTGGCAGAAGAACTCATCAAGCTACTTTCTGTTATTTATCATCAGTCCTGGTCAGCCAGGGAGACCTCAGGTGACTGGAAGTTGGCAAATGTGACGCCCATCTATAAGAAGGGTCAGAAGGAGGATTAGGGAAACTACAGGCCTGTCAGTCTGATCTCAGTGCTGGGGAAGGTCATGGAACAGATCATCTTGATTGTCATCATGCAACATGTACAGGGGATGAGGCCCAGCCAGGATGGGTTTATGAAAGACAGATCCTGTTTGACCAGACTGATCTCCTTCTTCGACAAAGTGACCCACTTAGTGGATGAGGGAAAAGATGTAGATGTCATGTACTTAGACACTGGGAAAGTCTTTGATACCATTTCCCACAGCATTCTCCTGGAGAAACTGAGTTCCCATTGTGTGGATGAATGCACCGGTCACTGGGTAAAAAAATGGCAACATCGCTGGGCCCAGAGAGTGGTGGTGAATGGAGTTAAATCCAGACGCAGGCTGGTCACACATGATATTTCTCAGGGCTCAGTGTTGGGGTCAATCCTATTTAACACCCTCACTGATGACCTGGACAAGAGGATCGAGTGCACTCTCAGTCAGTTATCAGATGACACCAAGTTCGGTGGGAGTGTTGATCTGCTGGAGGGTAGGAAGTCTCTGCAGAAGAATCTGGACAGGCTGGATTGATGGTCTGAGGCCAAGTGCCGGGTGCTACACTTGGGTCACAACAATCCCCTGCAGTGCTGCAGGCTGGGGTCAGAGTGGCTGGAAAGCTGCCTGGCAGAAAAAAACTTGCAAGTGCTGGCTGACAGCTGCTCAGGTGGCCAAGAAGGCCAACGGCATACTGGCTTGTATCAGAGACAGTGTGGCCAGCAGGACCAGAGCAGTGATCATCCCCACGTAATCAGCATTGGTGAGGCCACTCCTCAAATCAGTGCTATGCCCCTCACCACAAGAAAGACGTTGAGGTGCTGGAGTGTGTCCAGAGAAGGACAATAGAGCTGGTGGAGCATCCGGAACACAAGTCTTTTGAGGAGGGGGTGAGGGAGCTCTGGATGTTTAGTCTGGAGAAAAGGTGGCTCAGGGGTGACCATATTGCTCTTTAAAACTACCTGAAAGGAAATTGTGGCAAAATGGGGATCAGTCTCCTCTCCCAGGCAACAAGTGACAGGACAAGAGGAAATGGCCTCAAATTGTGCCAGGGGAGGTTCAGGCTGGACACTAGGAAGAATTTCTTCATGGAAAGGGCAGTCAAGCATTGGAATAGACTGCCCAGGGAAGTGGTGGATTCACCATCCCTTGAAGTGTTCAAAAAACACGTGGACGTAGCACTTGGGAACATGGTTTAATGGTGAATGTGGTGGTGGCGCTGGGTTGACAGTTGAATTTGATGATCTTAGAGGTCTTTTCCAACTTTAGCAGTTCTATGATTCTGTGATAGGAGAGAAAGTTGTGGAGAAAGTTTGGTGAAATATGGAAAATCACAAGTGAATCCTGGAAATCTGTATTGTTTATGTAGTCCTAGGATTCAGAATGGTTACAGTTCTTTTGAGTAACATAAGTCACTGCTATTGTTGTGTGATGCGTGCGTGTCTGTATGTGATTGTGGGTGTATGAAGGTAGGATGTGTATACATGTGCTCTATTATGTAATGTTCTAAACATACATCAGCATGTGCACAATAAATAAAAACATGAACTTGACACATTCATAGGTTTTTAAAATTGTATTTTTATATCCTTTCAAAACTTTTGGAAAAAAAAAAAAAAAAAAAAGTAAACTCCAAGATTTTATTTGCTTCTCACCAAAACATTCTTTTGAACTGAACAGTACTTCATGATTTATACAAATATACTTGTGTAATTATATGATAATATTTATACTCACAGACCAGAAAAATGTCTTAATTTATTTTTACCATCTAGCATTTTGTGAATGATTTTGAAAGAAGCCTTACAGTCGTGGAGTAAACAGCACTGGATTGGAACCTATTTTATTACTTATTTAGTTACACAAATGGAAAACATTATCATAAAATGTTAAACTTCCGTGGTTAGTGCATTCATATAGATTTCTTGATAATGGCTGAATTAATTTTAAAAATATTTAAGAAAATGTCCTCTTGACTGAGATTCTCCAAGCCAAGAAAACCCACAAATGCAGTACTTTGCAATCACAGTGTTTACATTAGTATCAGATCAGTAATATGAGCCTTTTTCTAGGACAATAAAAACACAGTCTTGAGAGTTAGTAAGAGAAGAATTTGGAAATAAGTATTAAAGTCCACTGGATAAATTTAATCTGCTTAATTGCTACAATTTCTGAGTTTCCACTATGATTTCCTATAGAATTTTCTGTTCATCAAGGATCACTGTATCAGAACAAAGGCTAGAACAACACACTTGCCTAGGGCTTTTGTCTGTAACTGGAACAACCTGGAACTACGTTGTTCCCTTAACAAGTTCAAAGACCTTTCGACTGAAAGGCTAATGGATACATCTGGAAAAAAAACCATAATGGTGAAGATGGGCTTTAATATTTCAAAACTGCCTTAAACAAGTAGAAAAAGAAAAAGAAAAAGAAAAAGAAAAAGAAAAAGAAAAAGAAAAAGAAAAAGAAAAAGAAAAAGAAAAAGAAAAAGAAAAAGAAAAAGAAAAAGAAAAAGAAAAAGAAAAAGAAAGAAAAGGAAAAAGAAAAAGAAGAAAAAGAAAAAGAAAGTTTGGTGGCCCGTACAGGGATAGTCATGAGGATTTTGAAATAAAAATTGTAACTGGGAGAAGTACCGGGCAAAACAAGTATTGAACAATGCTAGAAACTGAAATAATCGTGAAAAATTTTAGCTGTAACTATGGTGAAAGTACAAGAGGTAGATTTTGTGTAAATTGTTCACTTAAATTTAGTGTTATGGTGATATTATTTTGATTTCTGGTGGAGGAATTTCTGTTATATTTTATTTTGGTAAGTTGTTCATTGTAGGTTGTTATTTTTATTTATGTGAGGGAAGGTTGTGTGTTGAATGCGGAATTTAAAATTTTTAAATATGTGATTCACAGAAGCGAGGGGTGGAATATCATGAGTTTATATGGTTGAATTTTGGTAGCAGGGGGGGGCTATAGGGGTGGTTTCCATTAGAAGCTGCTAGAAGCTTCCCC
>VZRE01012684.1:31412-52810 GCA_013396775.1 Cephalopterus ornatus | reverse complement strand
TGATACGAATCATAGCTGTCTATTACAGCAGTAAATGTCTAAAACTTAGTTCTTGTCAATAGAGATAAGGACAATACAGCCAAGAGAGTCTGGAGAGCAATTTTGCTCAACCAATTGCCCATCCAGTGACTTAGACCTCCACGTACTGTTGTCTAAAACCAAGATTTTTGGAAATCTGACACACATAAATTTTAGGTTCTTCACCTTCAACTGAGTCTCACTGTTAATTTTGTTGCAATAAATCCCACTCTAAATCTGTCTGTATAAACACAAAACTCAGTAATATGCTCTGCCCACAGAAATTTAAGAATTTACAGTGTCTAGAAATGGAAGCTAAGCAAATTCAGCCCAATAATAGGACTTTTAAATTCAAATTATGAGATAATTAGCTACCAGATTGGCTTATAAAGAGTTCTAATTTTTCATCAAACACAGTATTAAAAATTAGATAGGTTGTTTCTCCAGTTCACATTAACACTTGAGAATACTAATCCTAGATTTTTCTGCAGGTCACGTTTAGTATCCCTTCTGGCATTATAATCTATGATATTTGATTTATCACAGGACTCACAGGTTTGCCTAAGCAGAATTTAAAGACCAGCACTGGTTCTTAATGCCCAATCATAATCCAGTTTGCAAAAGGGTGTTGCTTGTTTTGGTTTGGTTTTATTTTAAAAATACATTAGATTTACACTTTAAGGTTTAAAATGCAGACTTATCGCCTTAGAAAGAACAACCCACGCAAACTACAAATGTCTATTTCAAGTAGTCCACCAGGTGCTCACTCACAGCATTTGTGACAACAGAACTTTAAGTTTAAGCATAGATCAGAGTTATTAGTGTAGTTCTGAGTCAAGACTTAATGTCATTAAATGAGCAATGAATTGTGCAAGCTTCTAGCAGTCATGAAGGGAACTACTATATAAGTATATCTCAGCAGTCAAACCTAACTCTTTTCCTACATTTTTTGTTCAGCTGAGTAGTAGCCTGTTTTTTTTTTCCTTCTGCTTTTCAGAGGTGATTGATGCTCTTAAGAAGGAGAATTGAGAAAGGCTATCAGACTGACTGTCAGAACATTAGAAAGGTCAGAGTTGCTTAGTTTGTACCAATCACTTCCAGATTATATGGAACATTATAACTGGGCTCTCTTTTCTTTTCCTAATGATTGTGTCAAGAGAAATAAATAGCTCAACCTAAATAGCACAGATTATGGTAAGGAAAGCAAAACATACCTGTGTAACAGTTTTCATTAATTCCATCCAATAACTATAGATTTTTTTCCCAAACTTTGTATGATTCCATGCTTTTTCACTTTTCACATAAGTCTTTTTTTCTATATTACTATGCTAATAATGATCACTAAAAATCACTGTTTTTCTCTGACTTTGAGAAGCAGGAATGGTCATATTCTTGACTCTGACATTGTACTGAGAAATAACTTCTATTTTTCCACTTTAAATTGCAACATTTATAGGACTTGGTCTGAATTCTCAAATCTATTGAAAAAACTTTGTATGAATTTAATGAAATTTGTTCCAAAAGTAAAATTAGGCCAAATGCTTATTCTTCCCAAGAAAGGGTTAATTTTTTTATTATATCCATCTGAAATTATCAGTTCTACTTCAATGTTACCAACGGTTTGAAGGGCATAAATTCAGGGTGTGTGTGGGGGGGGAGTCAGAACAGAGAAATGTGGGGTTTATTACTGTTTTGAGATGTGGTATTTCCTATCAAATTATTAGGGACTATAAAGAAAGCCCAGATTCTACAATTAATGTCCATACTACAGGAAGCAAAACAGATTTTCATGGCATTACCAACAGTTCAAATACAAGTAAATTCCTGACTACCATCACAGTGGCACTCGGGGAACTAAAAAACATGAATATACTTGCCACCGCAGTACCAGTAAAAACTACCAAAACCATTGCATTCTACACTTAGAAACTGATTATCACACAAATATGCGAAATTTCAAGAAAATAATAAAATATAAATTCGACCTATGTCTCCTAATCTTTGCCATAGAGTTTTAGATATATGTGTGCTTACCTCTGTTGTATAACAGTGTTGACTGCACTTTGGTGGATCTAGGGAAATTCTATTCTGGTTCCTATACGTGGTACATTTTTGTTTGCATGAAGATGTTTCTAAAATTAGCTCACAATGCAATGACACACCAGATGAAGGATGATATTATGGAACAGTATTTCTGTAGGACTTAGATTATAATAATGATAGTAAACAAATAAATAAATCTCACAAAAGCCTCAATATAACTGTTACTTCCTTTCAGAAACATATTTTCTGATACAAGGCATCTACTCTGAAGAACTACTCTCTGAAAGGAAATTTGTTATATTTAACTCTTCAGGGTTCATACTCTCTGCTTGTTCTTTCTGGTAAACATTTATCCTATTTTTTAATGTTACCACTCTTTATTTTTTTTCTCTCCATCTTTTCCTTGGTTTTTGGTGTTTTGTGTGGGTTTTTTGTTGTGTTTGGGTTTTTTTGGTGTGTTTTTTTTTATTGTTGTTTGTTTTATGTTTGTTTTCTTTTCTTTCTTGGTTTTGGTGGGGTTTTTTTGTTTGTTTGGGTTTTTTTTACTATTATAGTCATATTTTAAGCCTAGAATATTTGCTCCAGCGAAGTAATTTTTTACTACAGGAAAAGTTGGATGCATGGAAAGTCAGCTTAAACCTCCATTAATTTCTCTGTTACTTCACTTATCTGAGATGAGGAAGAGATGGTGGAGACACTCAGTCCCATAACACAGACACACATGTATGGCCCAAAAGAAATTAAAAGCAACTTATCCATTCCTTATGTAACCATTTTCAGGAAAGGAACAAGGTAATAAAACACTCTGAAGTTAGAGTCTCAAGCTGTGGTACTATCTGTGTGTGATGATTGAGGCGCAGACTACAGGATGTTTAGGAAAAAACCCAAACACTAAAATAGTAATGAACATAAAAAATTATTTCAATATAGGTCCCTGAGACCACGAATAACAACTTTCCTGACATGCTACTTTTCCACTCATCCAGTGTGGAAAGGGTTTTGAGCTTTTGATTTCACTTTACCCTGAAGTGGTAGCTAGAACATCTACTTTGAATTTTTCAGAACATACAGTAAATTACAGGAAGAAAGTGCCTGGTGCAAATTACCTACCATTTTGATCTGTTCATTTTCTTTCACATTTCATTTCACATTCTCTTCCTGTGTACAGAATTATTATATTCTTTTTCTAACTCAGAGTTACCTGGGCCATTCTGACCTAGGGAATTTTATTTGGATTTTCTGAACTGAAGAACCCCATGTTTTAGAAATCTAGATATAATGAGAAGGAGTTGGCCTTTAGGTGTTTTTTTGTTTGTTTGTTTTTCATTTATCACCCTCATAAACACTGTGGTCACAAAGCCTGATCTATCCTGTGCCGTTTCCTGTTCTTACTACCATATTTTCTCAGTGAAATGAAACATCAGAGAATTTTAATACCCAGTACAATCTCTGAAGACAGTAATATACTGTGTAACTCTGACTTTTTCAGTGTTCTATAATTTGATTGGCAGGTTCTCTGTTACATTTCTGGCAATCTAAATCTCAAAAGAGAGGCTGTATGGCCAACCGGTCAAAATGCAAAGTGTGTCAGATGCAATGAGGCTCAGTAATATAATTTACAAATTACATTAGACACCACCGAGGAATTAAATTCTTGTCACCAGTCAATTATTGTATGATAATAGTGTTGATAAACAGCCAAAAGCATAAAACAATTCACATTTTTAAAAAAGGGGTCAAAAATGCTTTTTTCTTTTTTGTGCTGATGAAAAGGATGGTGTTATCAGGATCAACAAAGAGAGTGCAGTAAAGCCCATATGGACAAAAGAGATATAAAACACAATATAAACCTTATAATTTTATTAATATTTTTCCAAAGGCCTTTGACTGCCATTTAGATCCTTCTTTGTTCTAGCATGAAAGGAAAGTAAGGGGGGAAAAAAAATGTTGTGAAAATTAATTGCAAAATAAAGAAGAGCAACTATTCTCTTGCTAATGATTATTGCAGGAAACAAAGCTAGTAAAGTCTAAAATCCAAAGACTTCATGTTCTCTGACAGCAAATCAAAGTTGTTATCCAGAACTTAAAGGACAGAAACACAGATAGAAAAGAAGATGTCTAAAATCTTGGCATCTAAGACTGAGCGAGTCACTCCCAGGTCTCTGTCTAATCAAGGTAACACTCACTTCAGCTCACTCTTAGACAGGTCAGATGCATTTCCTTCTAAAGGTGCCTACTTCCATCCACTGTTACAAAATGAAGCCCAGTGAGACAAGAAAGGGATTAGATATTTGGCTTTCAGCAAGATGTGTTGACCTTGTCTGGATGCCAGACGTCCACTCAGCTTCTTTTCTTAACAGCACAGGGCAAAAAAAGTAAAAGGAAAGAGCTTGTGGGTCTAGGTAAAGACAAGGAGATCACTTACCAATTACTGTCATGGGGAAAACAGACTTACTTGGTGCAAATTAATTTAATTAATCGTCAATTAAAATAGATTTGGATCTTGAGAAATAAAGGTAAAAATCAAAATACTTCCCACTAAACTTTTTTCCCAGTCTCAATGCCATTCCTTCATTCCTGATTTGTCCATGTCCCTGGATGCTGAGCACTGCATTGGGGATGGGAAGTAGGAGATTGCAGTCAGTCTATAAAACTTCCTCCTCAAACTTTTCCCCAGCTCCAATGTTATTCCTTCCCAAGGGCTGCCTCCAAGAAGTGCCCCTGCCTGCGTCCTCTCCACAAGCTTCAGTCCTGTGGGATAAACCTGATCCAGAGTGAGCTTTCACCAGTTGCAGTTCCTGTTAAGAGAAGCTGCTCCAGCATGGCCTCTTCATGAGCTTCAGATTTCTTCAGGAAATATTCACCTACTCTGTCATGGTTCTCTCCATTATCTCCTCCCCAGGCCCCAGGGGAATCCCTGCTCTAGACCCTGGAGCACCTCTACCTCTCCTACTCTGATCTTGGTGTCTGCAGGGCTGTTTCTCATCCTTTTTCCCTTCATTCCTCCGTCTCTCACACTGCTGTGCAGTTTTTTGCCCTGTGGTTTTTTGTTTTGCTGATGTGCTCAGCTTTGTCCTGTGGTGGATCTGTTGCAGAGATGGCTGGAACCAGCTGCATCCAGCATGGTCAGCCCATGGTCCCTGCTCACAGAGGGACCACCCTTGAAGTCCCCCACTGCCAAAATATTAGCATGGACACCCAGTGAAAACCAGCATAGATACACCACCTCAGACTCCAGAAAGAAACAACCCTGAGTTCTGGACACAGAATTTGTATCCATATCCGTGGTTTAAAGCATAAACTGTGGGTTGTCCACTCATCTGCAGGGTAACACTTCAGACTGTGGACATACCACGATACATTATCAAATTAAAATATTGCTTTTCAAATAAGATATGGAAATATGACAACATACGTGATTTAAATGTTGCTTATCACTATTAATTGTTTTTCAACTGTGAAAGAATCACATTAATCTTTTATGCAAATAGTTATACCTACAGTAAAGACAAAGATCCTTCTGTACTTAGATATAAGAAGAGAGAAGGCAGATTTGCTTTGCTCATGAAAAAGGACATTTTGCTCATGTTAGAGGACACCAAATATTCCCTTTCTCCTTCTCCTCTTCCCCTTTTTCAATTATGTTTGTACCATATTTCACTACAGGATAGTTTGCTGTATACAACCACCAGACACCCACTCCAAATGGCAGTGACAAGGAAGGAGCCCAAGGCTCTGTCCTTCTGTCCTGCCAAGCACACATGCTTTACCTCCTCGATCGGCATTAATCAGCATAGCCCCAGTGACTGCATGTTACTTTTTATAGTAGTAGAAACTGACAGTGGTAATAGTGGAGAAAGCTGAAAGCTGCCTGTCCTCTTGCCTTTGTTAAATGAGCAATGACTTATTTCACTGGTATCAGTAGATCTACTTGTCAGCCTGGTTAAATGGAGGAAGCATTTAGAACAACATACGGGTGGAAAGTGGCTGAAAAAATTGAACTCACTCTCTCAAACCAGAGTTCAGTAAAACATCTGGGAAGAAGTTCAGAATAAGTTTCCTGGAGCTGTATAAAATAAGTAGGAGCTGTATCATTTATATTTTACTCGTGTAATAGTGTATGTGTGTAAGTGAAAGGATGCCAAAGGCAACAGGGAATCAGAAGAAATGAAAGATTGGTAGGGACCCAAACAACTGTGAACTAGTGCTTGTACTAACTGAAGCGGCTGGTTTGAAAACTGAGAATATGCAAATTGATTCCTCTGATTAGATAAGGCCATTTGACTTCTTATGAAAATCAACAGGCTGAACACAAAATAACTAAGCTCCATTAGTAGCTTTTCTTACCAATGGAAGCAACCTGCAAGTCCCAGACTATTGGCTACCTGCTCAAGGAAAAAAAAAAATAAATTGAACACACATCCCCCTCCACCAAAACCAAACAAATCACACCCCCACAAGTTTATTTAGCTTATTTCAAAAAAAAAAAAAAGGAATAATATGCTATATCTGTCCCCAAAATTATTTTGAGTATGTGTTGTAAAAAGAAGCTATATACTTTCCTCTAAATGCTGCTTTCTCCATTGATAAGAATTTTTTGCTGCTGCAGTCATTGTTTTATATTCCCTATTCTCCCCTCCTATCCCCAAAGCTGTCTGCTATAAGCTAGGAAAAAAAAATCTCAAACATATCTTCAAGGAAAATTTGCCTTGGTGATACTCTGGTAAGGGAAGAGGCTCTTTCTATACAAAAATATCTCAAAAATCTAAAATGTTATAATTAATCTGACTTTGAAATTATCAGTTTGATGAGACTGACATAATCCTCATTTGCTTAAATTTGTTTCAACATTTCAGTCAAATAGAAAAAACTTCCTTGTTTTTTCCAGCATACGACAAAAAAATCACAAATATTTCTGAAGCATTGAGAATTGCTAGAGAATCTGTAAAAGCCTCCTACTGAGTCATAACAACAGCATACCAGTTATATTCCTCATGCAACAGAGATCTTCTTCATCTCTTGGATTTATAGAATATTGTTAAATTGTGCATAATGGGAGTTGGATGAAAGACAACAGTGCTATAACTGTGTTTCCTTTATAACATTCCAACTGAAAATTACAAGTAATCAGGGAAATAACACAGCAGGAAAAAAACATTGATACGTAAAATTAACCAATCTAGAAATTGTAGCTGTGGGCTTCTCCTTTTGACCATTTTTTCTTTTACTTTACCCTCTTGCATTAAGTTTAGTTTTCATATCTATTATGGAACGACTGTGTAAAGAATCTCTTCAACACTGATGCTTACAAATTCTTTACCCAATGAGTAAGAGGTGTCTGGTAGCTGTTAGATAACACCTTGTGTTTATCTGTTGTTATGTAAGTAAATATTTTCTCTTCTTGTCTTGTGTCCCAATTATACAGGACATGTTTATTAGGTGATCATTTAAACAAACATGCTAACTTTTACTAAAAAATGGTATAGTTACATTTATGTAAAAGTTCACTATATTTCTCCGGTGCTGTCTACATGTTTCAATACTGAGAGCAAGAAACCACATTCTTTGTCAGTTTCTAGAGGGACATGCCTGAAAGATCATACTGCTGTAGAATGCAATATAAGAACCTGAAAAAATCTTTTATAATGGAAGTGTAGTGCTATGAACGGATTCATCATACATACTCATGTCAGAACATCTGCACTTTTCACTGACAGCTAATTCCATTAGCTGAGAACCCTTTACTCACTGAAGCCATTTGAATTGGTTCTTTGATCCTTGAAAAAACTGTGTTTGACACATTAATGCTATTCAGGCTCTAGGAGAGAATCACAAACAAAACTTTTTGTTTTACTAAAAAAAAAAAGTCTCTTTTCTAAAGTCAAAAGTAAAATGAACTATTTTCTTTGATTTTCTAGAGTTATAATTGGCCAGCAAACATATTTTTTTTTAAGAGAAAGAGTCATTAGTAAAAATATAAAGGTTTAGCAAAATATCTGTAGTCCAGCTATAACCCTCTTCTAAAAGGTTCAAATAACCTTCTAAGGTCTGAATCAAGTCAGAAGGCATTTTGTAGGCTGAAAAAACCCTTGATAGTTGCAAATTCCTAATCGATATTGAGAAATTTTAATCCACAGTTGATTTGAAAAATAAAAAGTGGATTCCAAATGCTTCTGGATATTTTCATACAGTGATCAGCTGCAGTGTTTTGGAAAATTTATATCATGCATCTTATCTGAGTATTTTAAGTTTATAGGTCTCAAGGGCTCATTTAGGAATAAGAAAGCGCATAAAAGTTATATTTTTGTGTATCTTAATAAGGGTGTTACAACATATAATATTAGTATTGAAATTTAATGCCAATATGAAGATTGGCCAACCAAGCTACATTTAACTCAGGAAACCTGAAAAAAGAGTCACAGAGAGAAACTGAATTTAAAAACAAGCCAAGTAGAGAACACTTTAAACCATTTGCATCTTTGAGGGAGAGCCTCTTCTTAAGATACTCTGACAAATGCAGAAAATGCTTCAGGAAATCAGGTTTTTACCTGTAATGGAAGAGCTCAGCATAGCACAGGCTGTTGGATCAAAATCTTTTGGAGACCTGAGTTATTTCATGCTTTTTCAAGGAGCTCTATTCTCTCTTTCCCATGCTTTTCTTTCTGCACAACATTTCTGCTTTGTCATTTTGCAATACAAGTTACAACTCAAACATACAGAGAAATCAGTTTAATTAAAAAATAAGTAAGGCATCAAGCAAGACTAAGAATGAGACATGATGTATCCTCTGTGTGTTTTTTATCTTCCATAGAAACCATGTTGGATTTGGAGGTCCTGTCAAATAGAATTAAGAAGTCATAATAGTATGTGTTCACACACTCTGGCACGTCACAGTTGTCAGGCTAACATATCCAGTCGTAAAATATGTGGCTTGTTTTCTACAGTTTTCCACACTGTATTTTGATAACATTAAAATACTTTTAATTATATAACTGAATTGTTATATTATAAATATATTATAAATTATAAATGGTTACATACTAAAAAACAAAAATCAAAATCAAACAAACAAAAAACAAAGACAGAGAGAGGGGAAAAAGGATCAAAAGCAGATCTAAAACCTTAAAGGTAAGAAAATTAGAAAGAGGAAAAATGATTAATACTTTTTGGGACTGATTACAATTTACCTCAAGTCAGTCATAAACCCAAGAATGAATACAGCAGGAACCAAGTCAGACCCTAAATCAAGTGATTGACTGGTTCTGAGTTCACTGGGTTTTTTTAGTTCTCTGTACGCACCAAGAGGCTGCCAGCCTTGGGCTGTAAAATTACTGTAACTCCACAAGTTTCAAAAATCTGTAAAACTACTTACTATCCTCTGAGGATCTGACCTATTGTTTAGAAATCCCACAGTTACAGAATTAAAGATGATCAAAAAACAAACAGAAAAACCTTAATCACTCTGAGTTTCCACTATGTCACTGAACTGTCTCTTTGAAAATCCCAGGCAGAGTGAGACAAACAAGCTTAGTGAGGGATCCCAGTGGAGCACTCTCCCTAGCAACAATAGTCACATAAAATGAGTTTCTGTATTCTCCTCTTGTTCATGTAGCTATTCCTGGTTTAGAAACATTTAAATGCTACAGTCAGAGTAATTTTTTAGTCAATTGGTATCTGTAAAGATACAAATGAGGAAAAAAAGTTACACAGTACTGTGTTTTCTTATAAAGTGTATATGAAAAAAAGAGTTTGTGTCATTCTGCACATTGGAATTGTCTATATTTTTAAAATTGCCATCATAGCAGTTTATATTTTTACATTTTGTTATAAGCATTAAAGATTAGAAAACTATATATTTTGTTCTGCTTATTTAGGAGCAGTGTCAGGTCAAGTTTCTGTCGAGTTGAAGTCCCATTAAACATTGGGGGGGGGATGTTTCTATTATAATAGGTGCCTATTAGTTTCCTTCAGTTTAGTCTGCCTTAAAATCTAAATAAATTCACTCTCTGTTCAAATTCAGGCTATTATGATGTACTTAGACCTTGCAGTCAGTGTATGTATGGTAAGGAGAGGCAGTTGCATCCACAGTGATTAGTGGCAACAGCTGAATGGCAAGATGTCAGAGATGGTAAGAGTATGAAAACAAGTTCATCCTGGACTAAAAGTTTCCAGAATGAAGTAACTTGGAATTCACTTTCAATAAAAGGTTCTTATTCTATTCTATTTCATGATCTATTTGCTTACCAAAACATGCAGGAATAAGTTCTACAAAATTACATTGCATCATGTGAAAAAAATCTATTTGCTTCGAAACAAATCTTTCTTAATTAAATTCACTCCCCCTTTTTTTTTCATTCATGATTTTAAATGAAGCACATTTTTCCCATTTAAATCTTATTTGGTCTTGTATGCTTCTGATCTCTTGCAGCCTACCCTAGAACATTTTTCTGTTCTACTTTTGTTTCATCTTCTTGAGAGAGTTTGATATAAACTATGAACAATGTTTAAGCAACACTATGGATTTATATATTGAACTAATCACATTTTCAGGTTTGCTTTCATTTCCATTCCTAGTATTTCTTAGCTTACCTTTTTGTTTTTTTCACATATTGACAGACTTTACTCCCTTTTTGACAGATCCATGTCATTTCTGCTACCTTCAGGAAAACATGCATAATAGACAGAATAGCTTTCCAGAGTAGCAGCTTAAACTCGCATCCTAATACTCAAGTCCCCATAACGTCTGCTTTACACACTCAGGTGCATTTGGCTGTGGATTCTTCATGATGCCTTTTAATGACCTGAGATCTGCCTGCACAAATATACCCTGCCCAAAGGCGAGGAAAATAGAATTATTCCATATTGAAGAATGCAACCAGGAGCTGCTTTCGTGAATGTTATTTATACTTGTTTGTATCTAGAAAATGCTATCATCTTTATTTTTCTAAATGTTGCTTCCCAAAATTCTCAAAAACCAGTCCAGTCTGATTACATTGTGGGCTACTGCACTGGATAATAGTATTTAAGGATCAGTGACCCACATTTAATGTCTTCATTAAATATTGGTTCCTGATTTCCGGTTATTCCTGTAACTCACTTTTTTTATGTTACTTGAATGTTATCAGGCTTTTGATTGATTTCTGAAAAGTAAATTGCTGGCCTCCTCTTCTAATGGCCTTAAAACTCCTTAAAAAACCAAAAAATTTAAAACTCCTTTAAGTACCTTAAAGCAGTTTTTCAGAATCAAAAGATACCTGAAGAAGGCATAAGGTCTTTTCAGGTTCAACTTGACCTAAAATGCTTTCTGAAAAGTTGCTCAATGCAGTTGCATCTCCACACCATTGTTAAGGTTTGCCTCTTCTTTAACTTCTTTGGTAAGAATATCATCAGAATCCTTGTACTTCCCTTCAAAACCTAGTTTATTTTATGTCAGTATTAACTTGCAGGCCCTTTCATAACCAAAGCCCTTTGTACCCAACAATACTTCTCAAGAGGCATGTGAAATATTGCCAAGCTGTTCCAATGACACTGATACTTTGCATGTAAAAATACACACAGTCAGCAGTTTAATCTGGTAAATCATCTAGAGTGTCCTCAATAGCTGGCAAAAATTAGTCATTCTTTTTCATTGCTTTGTTGGGTGGCCTTGCATGAATTAATCTGAACATTTTCTCATAGTACAAAATTTATGTTTTTATCTATGCTAGTTTGGGTTGGGATATTGAAGGTTTCTTGGTTTAGTATTATTTGTTTGTTTATTTTTAGAGGTTTTTCAGATCTTTTTCATGACAAAAATCTTCATTTTGCATATGACATTTTATGTGTTGATGCTTTCTATTTTGCCATAATTGTATCTACAATCCCTAATGAGTGTTTTCCTTCCTTTCTCATTCTGAGGATATCTTCAAATTATTCTCTGGTCATATCTATATATGGCATCACTTAGTTGCCCAGCAACTATATCTCACAGTACAACATTCTTGTGTTTGGTTCTTACTGGACATTTTACATTTGCAAGATTTGCCTTGACTATTAATAAAGTCATTATGAGACATCATAAGCCTTTTTTCCTCCTTTTTGTTCAAATTAGTATTGCTGGTTTTTAGCATTGCTTGGATTAGAAGTATTCCTGAATAAGCCACCAATATGATAGCCTAGCTACAGATACAGCATTTGAGTGGTCTTTGCAATATGTGTTCACTAAGGATCTCTGGATAGACTCTTAATAGGCTATAATCTCTTTCCACCAGAGCTCTGAAACTGTTTAGGTAACACCTGGACTGCAGATGACCAAGTGACAGTGGACACAGATGAGACTGAGGTCACTAAAATACCTTCTTTGTCTAAGTCTTCCCCAATGGGGACTCTAAGGCCCCTGTGACCAGTGAAAGGGGTTAAGGCTGAGAACTACCAGCAGTGGATAATAGCTGAGTCAGGGATTACTTGAAAGGATTGAACCTATACAAGTATTCACAAATAAAAATCTGCATGCGCTGGTTCTGGGCTATCTGACTGCTCTCGTCTTTAACAGCTCATGGAGATAGTGGCAATATTCCCAATAACTGGAGATATGCAAATATTGCACTCATCTTCCAAGAAGTCCAAAAGAACAATATAGGGAATTATAAGCCAGTCACAGTTTTCTCCGTGTGGAAATCATAAAGCAAGTCATGTTGGAACAAATTTATGGCCATACAAAAAAAGGTGATTGGGAGTAGTCAGCATGAATTTCTAAATGCTAAATCATGCTTGACCAACCTGATTGCCTCCTATGATAAAGAGAGCATTCGATCTCATCTAGGTTGATCAGTAGAGCTTTCAACATTGTTTCCCATACAATTCTTGAAACTTTATGGTCTGGATAGATGGATAACCAAATAAGTAAATAACTGATTGCATATTCAGGCTCAGAAGTTAATGGTTACTGGGTCATACTCTTCCTCAAAGTAGGTAATGTAGAATAACATAAGAGTCTATCCTGGATCATTTCTTGTTTGCCATCATTATCAATAACCAGGAGGAGGCACTTCCATCAGTTTTGCATGGGACTGAAGTAGTTTTACATAGGACTAAACTGAGGTGAACATTTAATACCACTCAAAGCAAAAATGTCATTCAGAGACATGTCATCCTGGAGGAGTAAACCAAGAGAAGTCTTATTAAACTTGTCAAAGACAGATGCAAAGTCCTGCACCTGGGGGAAAAAACAACAACAAAAAACAAACAAAAGAAACCAGACAAAAAAACCCAAAACAAAACAAAACAAGACCTTGCAACAAAATCTGGGCACTGATTGGCTGGAAAGCACCTCTGCTGAAGTGACCTGGGGGTCTTGGCTGGCAGCAGGAGGAGCATAAGTCAGAAGTGTGCCCTGAAAGCAAAGGCTACCAGTGCATCCTGAGCTGTATTGGCAGAGGGATTTCTGGAGATTATGGCACTCACTCAACACTAGGCAAAATTTCTAATACTTCATCCAGTTCTGGACTCAGTGTATGGTAAAGACTGTGACAAATTCAGCAGAGAAGAGGATATGAAGATAGACTGGAGGACTGGAGCTTGTTCAGCCTGGAGAGGACTTGGCTTCAGAGGAACCTTCCCATATTACTCAGGAGGTCATCAAGAAGATAGTCTTTTGAGGTCTCATTGAACCAGAATTTTCGCATGATCTTATGAAACTCATGGGGTAGATGCCACATTGAGATATGAGATAGTTTAGTTTCACCTTACCCAGTGATTGGACAATTGTTTTTTCTTACTCTGCTGTGTATACTCTTACACTCTAGACACTGGACAAGAAAGTTCGCAGTCTGTCTTTTCTCTGGTTTTCTTTCGCCTAAACCTGCATTTAGCGCTGCAGTAGGAATAATTGTTTGAAATAAAAAAAATATTTTAAGCAAATAAAATAATAATAATAAAACATAATAAAATTAATAAAAATAAATAAAATAATTTAAATTATTTTTATACAAATATATTTTTATAATACAATTATATAGATATAAAATTTCTGCTGTCTTTACAACTGGTGACTTTCTAGGTGACTCCTTCATATAATCTTTCATTAGAGACTCTGTTCTACTTCAGTTATTTCCTACAATTATACCTTTAGGTTTATTTCACTGTAGTGAACTGCAGTTTAGCTGTACCTGTATGGTCCTTTATTTTCCCACTACCTTCTAAAATTATTCTTTTCCTTTCTGTGGATCCTGGTAGTCTCAGTGCTATCACTACTTCTAATGAATCACAAGAGATTCCATGGACATATCCACAAGACATAAGTTAGCTCCAAATATTCACTTATACCTACATGAAATAACATAGCAGCTGTGGAAGAACTATTTCAGATTATCACTTATCTCAAGCCTGGTTTCTCAGCAAGATTACTGATTACTCAGTTGATGTAAAGCACTGTACTGACTTAGATGTAGCATATATAGTTGTGCATCTCATATACAACTAATTTAAATGTATCTGAATAGTTGCTATGCTACTTGGAGCAAATATTACCTATATTTCTAAAACTAAACAGGTTTTACATAAAACCAAACCAAACAAAACAGTCTTAAGGAGAGTGGAAATCTTGCAAATAGCATCCAAATCACAGTACATAATATAGATAGTTTTAGAAAAGTAAAACAAGAAGTGAAATAACCATACACTTTCACATTTATTGTAAAGAAATATCAGCATATCACTTGGGGCCAAAAGAATGGTTCTCTTTTTCTTTCATGAGATATATGGTTCCAATTTTTAAAAATAATAAAATATATCACTACTCAATGAGAGAAACATTTAAAAATACACTCCATTCTGTTCCCTATTCTATGTCTTCATTCCTGTGTTAAACCCATTTTACTGTTTTCCAGTAAATTCATAGATCTTGAATTGAAACAATAAGGAGAGCCATGTATACAAAAATATAGAAATTTCTGTATAAAGTAACTCAAAAAATCTAGCTCACAATATGGGGTCTCTGTTTATTGTTTCCTCATGACTACCACCACTTTTCCCCTGAGGAATTGTATAAGTAAAATGTAAAAGTAGCAAGAAAGGTTCTGAAATGGTTCCATAATTAACTGAAAGCAGGCAAGTCCTTCAATATTTAGGCTGGGGTTCAACATGATTTTATGTCCCAGTTTCAGCTATGGCAGTGACTGACTTTGGACAACTTTGCTGACTTTTTCTCCTTGTTCCTTATTCAGCTCAGCTGCACAGCTGAGTAAAAAGCAAGTCACAGTGACAACCAGCTGCTGTGCTTAACCCATGCTCTCTGGGGAAATAAATTGAAAAGGAATAGGAAGGGAGGAGAACACACTAACCACCCACCATTTCAAAACAGATAATTGCAAGTAGCAAAGTGTCTAAATAATGTGCACATTCTGAAAGTCCTTAGTGAGCATCACCAAGATTCTTCTTGTTGAAGAGGTTTTTAGTCTCATGAAAAAAGCTGTTGCTGACATTTTATTGTGAGGTGACAAAGCACTGTTTAATACCTGGCACTTCCCTTCTGCCTTCTCTATACCCAGTTTTCTGCTTATGATAATAAACCTGTTTTATGTAAAATTGTGTCAGGGCAACATTAAACATTGCTAGTGCTTGTCAGCCTTATGTGGAGTCAATAAACTGTGAGAGGTAAAAGTTTGTAACAATGCAAAATCTTGCTAAAGTTCATGCTGTCTCTCTAACCAGAATTGATTAAAACACTGCAAGTGAGAGCAGTTTCAGTGCTCCATCACTGAGCAATGTCAGGATTGAGACATACTGGCACAGCAGTGTGGAAAACACGCTAGTGTTGATCTCCCTTTTAAAGTAGGCACCATTTCAACTTAGACAACGTATCTTCAGATTGGCCTCATGAACAGTGACAGCTTGTGTGTTTGGCAATGGGATTAATAACACCTATTTTGGGTTTTGTGCAGAATGAGGAGGAAGTGTAGCCTGCTGTTAGAAATTTTGTATATACATATGACTTCAAGCAAATAAATAAATTTAGACTTACATGCCTAAAATTAGGTATCTGAATTACTAGCTGATAAATGACTACACAGTGTGATGCTGGGTTGCTCCAAGACAAGGTAAAACCCCTAGATCTGTTACAAAAAGCAAGAAATCAAATTTTTTTGAGTGTTTTACTTGGTACAGTTTATTTTCCAGTCCGTGAGGAGTCTGTTCAGTGGAGAAGACCACCATAAGGTCCCCATGAATAAAGGGTAGTAGGCAGTCTTTCTCATAGCGTGCCCTGCAAATGTTCACAGATTTCATGCTTCTCTTAGTCTTTAGGTTAGTCACAAATGACAGGTCCCTAGATCAATCCTCTTTTTTTTTTTTTCAGAACCAGCAGTATAATTCTGGATTTGTGTCCAACCACAAAATGTTTTTGGAGTAACCAAAGGTAAGTAACACACTTGCCCTTTATCTCAAGTTTCTTTATAGCACTAAACATAATTCTGAAGTTTATTGCAGAATTATTAGTCTTACACACTTAAGACATCAGAAGACAACATATTGCTGTGTGGCATCTTGCCAGAGACTGGTGATTTAAATGCTCTTATGCCAATAAATTTTAAAAGCACATGGTTTAAGTGCCATTGTTACCTAACCCTTATTTATACACCGAGATACAAAACAGAACTCTGCACATCATACAGGTACAGCCGAAAATATAACACTGCCCAAATATTGTCATTTCTGAACGAGCTAGAAACCTGATTTGTTAAAAGTGTTCTATAAATTTTACCAGTAATGGAGTGGTTACAGAACCTTTTTCTTTGTAAGAATGTATAATTATGATTCTTCCTTAAGAAGAAAGAGAATTTTTTTACAAAATACTTAGTTTTTTTCAACATGCTGGGCTGTGTAAAACTGATAATGAGTTGAAAATTAAGACTGTCAGCAGTACATTTTACAAAAGAGCACATAAGCCAGTCAAATCCAGAGGTGGTAGTGAACTTTTTGTTTGGTTTACTCTGGAGAGGAGAAGGGCTGAGCTGGGTGGTTTGGTGTTGGAGGTTTGTTCCCTTGTTTGGGAGGAGGAAGGAGCAAGGAAGGGAAGCTCACAAGGAGAGGAAATTGATCAGTTTATTATAGCTTTAGAAAACATTCCTAGAATTACTGTGACAGAAATAAAAATATGCTTTGCTATTTTCTTGCAGTTTAAACTACTGTCATAAACATCAATATTCAAAAGACAGAAATCTAAAGCCCATCATCAGCACCAATTCCCAATGAACTCAGTGATAATCTTGCATTTGTAAGGCAAAGGGTGACATTCACCTCTCTCTGAAGGAAGCCAACACGAATTTTATGCAGAGCTAAAATCTATCATATATGTTGTTTAGAAGGCCTATGTCCAATTTAGAAGATGATGTTTGTTTTTTTTTAAGCTCAACTCAAAACCTGCAGAATTTTCTTAGAAATTATCCTTGTCTCTCATATTATAGTAATCATCACCTTTTCATAGGTTTTTAGTTCGTATTGCAGCATTGCACCACGTGTGTCTCACTTTAGTGGTGATAGCAGTCTCCTTAGACATAACTTGCTAATTTAGCATTTAAATCACTTGGGCTATGTTAATGTAAAACAGGTAGGAGAACACTAATTTTGATAGGATAGTTATATGAATGATCAGTGAAAGATTTCACCCATTCATTAATAATAATAAAATGCAAATCAGTTTTGCAGAGACAACTGCAACAAGATAAATGTTCTTGGCATTAAACACAGATGTACAACTACTTTATGAGAAAAAAAAGTCTTAAGGGTTTTTTTAGATCCATCTGCAAGTGTAAATTATGTTAACACTATTTTCATTATTTTCAGGTTTTAGCTATTCAAATATTTAGCAAATATTTTCTTTGATATTGACAGCATGTTTTACTGCGGCCATATTCTGTTTCACACGCAGTTGCTGGATATATTCTCTTTGCATACTTTATTTGCATTGAGCTGGACATCTTAAGGAGTAAGATGCTATTCAATGAAATGAATAAGTTGCCAGAACATGTCTCCAAATGCTCAGGTAATTTGACATTTGGTCATGGTTTAGCAGAAAACATTTTCAGAGAGATAATAATCATGGGACTCACATTTTACCCTTTTATTTATGTCAGATGCAGAGCATTATTCTGAGACAAGTCACGGGATTAGTAGGCAATGAGATCTAAGTATCTCAGGTAAGGAAAAAGAAATCATCCGCCTACAAAGGATAGGAATTTTAGGCCTGGACTAATGAATAAACAATACCTGCCTTTTGATTCAACCTGTAAATTATTAATATATACTATCAGGGAGATAAGTAGAAGCAACGTTGTAACATGGACAGGAAATCTGAACTGATCTGAACTGGACGGATGAATAGACTAAAAGTTTTTTGTAGTATGCAAATATTTTTTGTTTTCAAAGATATGGAAAGAATCATGAAGACTGCTGTGTAAGTGGGAAAATTAAATAAAATGTACAAAGAACATTTCAAAAACTTGAAAGATTTGAGAATTGAATCAATATGGGAGAATCACTATGGAGAAAAATATATGGAAAAAGATTGTCAATAAGAAAATACTTGCACCAGGCAAAGTATATAGCAAAGGTCTTAACTGCTGTACCATCCTATTACCAGGATATTTATATGAGATGGAGTTATATTATATGTGTAAGCATATGCAAGAAAAATGCTCACTCTTACCTACTTAATATTTCTAAATGCACAAACTAGAAAGATCTCCAAATTGAGTATAGCAGAGAACTATGAGTGCATCTGGGATTCAATACACTGTGTCCACAGAATCATCATCTTACATCCCACAATAACTATGATTTAGAAGAGCTAAAAAAAAATATGAAATAAAGCTGCTTATGACAACAGTGTAAGTCAGCCTGCAAGCATAAAAGGTATTAGAACTGATGACCCTTTGAATCTTTTTTTCAATATAGTGATTTATATTTATTTCTGTGCACACCTGTTTTTGTAACCTCATATGAATAAATACATGGGCATACTAATACCCCTGAAGCTTATTTGAAGCTTTGTGAAGCTTATTATTAATGGGATTTGTAAAGAAGTGTAATGGTTTGGATCCGACTTTCCTGCCGAATGTTCAAACCTTACAGTTTGCAGCTTCTCCTCCCCCCACCCCCTCTATGCACATAAGGGAAAGGGAGAAGGGAAAAGCTACTAAAACGCTGAAATGATCAAACTAAGGCTGTAAAAAAATATAATGTATTTACACTTATATACAATTAGAATATTATGTACACAGAAGAAGGGGCCCTGAACCCCTCCCCCTGCCCTGAAGGGAAAAGGAAAAAAAAAACCCAAACCAGATATGCACAATCAAAACCCAGGAGTAACCAATAAAGAACTAACAAAAGAAAATCTTACTACTCTCCTCAAGATAGCAGAATTGAACCAAGCGACCTCTGGCACTCTCCACTTCCCAAGGTCCACAAGGCCTCACTGGGCCTCACTCCTCCACACGAGCAGGGCCGATAGCAGAGAACCTGCTCCCGGATCCACCGGAAAGGAAAGAGAGGAAGAGGCTTCTCCCCCTTCTTATTTATACCCTGGTTTACGTAAAAAATCACGTGGAATATTGGGAAGATGACCACTTTTTCGGTTACAACCTGGTTACCAAGGAAGGTCTAAAATCAAAACCACTACAAGAAGCATCTCTGTTGCTTGCTGGTAGAGAATAGATTGATCAAAATATATATGTTCCAAGGAGAAGACGCACAGATCCTTCCTTTTACTTATATGCAGATATTATTAGTAGACATTGAATCAAGTTTCAAACCATTTACACTGAAAAAGACAACCATCTCTTATGACAGTCTTGTGACAAAACCTAGAGAATTTAAGCTACAGTAGGGGAGTAACAGGTTATCTGGGTTGTGTCTGTGTATGCACTCATTTTATTTATTCATTAATTTCCTATATGATCTAGGAGCTTCCCAGCTTTTCTGCATAGAAGAGCCAAAAAACTGGCTTGAGACAAAGACTCACTTGCAACAACCTGAGATTGAGGCAGCCATGAAGATTCACCAGGCAGCTTCTCCTGCACCTGAACCCTTGACAGCTGCTATTTGCGTGGTTACTGTGTTGATTAACCCTCTGGGTGGAGAATGTGGCCAGAGATAGCCACGGGCCATTCCTGATATAAAACTGGTGAAAATTGTACCTAAAAAAGATTCTTGTAAATAGCCAGTAGAAACTGTTCTTGCAGATGCAAAATGTTCACTTAAGGCAAACCTTTGCAAAAAGATAAGATAGTTTAAAGATGTTTTGTACATAGTTTAATACAAATATCAGAAGTGAATCATGCATGTACTGAGAAGGTTCATGTTGGACCATGGCCCAGAGTGACATAAGAACTGAGCAGATCAGCAACTGGAGGAGCCCCATTCAATCCAACTGGATGTCATCTCGAGGACATTTGCAACAAAGAATCCCATCACCCTTTGGACTGTGACCAACCCTCCTGTCATAAAAATTCAATTCCTGTTATAGTATTCAAAAGATCGCAATAAATTAGCTTTTGTTTGTTGGTTGGTTTAGGCTTTGTTTGTTTTTTGTTTTTTTTTTTTAAATAGGCGTTCTGATCATGAATGCAATAGTATTCCAGTCTGTGAAAAATGTGAAAAGCAGAACACTTGTGCAATACACACTCATAGACATGTAAATTGATGGACAACCTTTTTTTATGCGAACATATTTTCCACTTCACTTCCTACCTGTGCTCAAAATGTTAAAGTAAATGGCAAACAGTGGACAGAAGGTAAAAAAAAACCAAAGTATGAAATTAGGAACAAACATTCTTAAAGTGTAATGTTTAACATCATTCTTAAAAAGAGCTGTACTTCTCTTTTTTATCCTACTTCGTCAGGATGGGGTTCAACAAGGCCAAATGTCGGGTCCTGCACTTTGGCCACAACAACCCCCTGCAGTGCTACTGCAGGCTGGGCACAGAGTGGCTGGAGAGCAGCCAGGCAGAAAGGGACCTGGGAGTTTGGATTGACAGGAAGCTGAACATGAGCCAGCAGTGTGCCCAGGTGGCCAAGAAGGCCAATGGCATCCTGGCCTGGATCAGGAACAGTGTGGCCAGCAGATCCAGGGAAGTGATTCTTCCCCTGTACTCAGCACTGGTCAGGCCACACCTGGAGTGCTGTGTCCAGTTCTGGGCCCCTCAGTTCAGGAAAGGATATTGAGGTGCTGGAGCAGATCCAGAGAAGAGCAATAAGTCTGCCGAAGGGACTTGAACACAAGTCCTATAAGGTGAGGCTGAGGGAGCTGGGGTTGTTTAGCCTGGAGAAGAGGAGGCTCAGGGAAGACCTCATCACTCTCT
>VZRE01012684.1:0-31284 GCA_013396775.1 Cephalopterus ornatus | reverse complement strand
ATATTAGGAAGAAATTTTTTATGGAGAGAGTAATCAAGCATTGGAATGGGCTGCCCAGGGAGGTGGCGGATTCTCCATCCCTGGAGGTTTTTAAGAAGAGACTGGATGTGGCATTTAGTGCCATGGTCTAGTATCTGCAGTGCTAGTGGATCAAGGGTTGGACTTGATGATCTCAGAGCTCTTTTCCAACCTGGCTGATTCTATGATTCTATGATTCTGTTTCAAACTAAAGTTCAGTAAAATAACGACCGGTATTCCAGGAAAGTGATCCATACATTTTTGGAATAAGTTATGAACGTTACTCAAGATCTAGTCACACTTCAATGTGAAGTTGAAAAATCATAGCACAGTCTTATGCAGCAAGAATATCTATCAGACTATAAGAAATAGACTGATAAAATCACCATGTCATAAAATTATCCACTGGTAAATTCATTGCATCTATTTTATTTCTGTTTCTTCTTTGTAAGGTCTTAATAGTATATAAAATGAATGAAAAGTAGTATTTCAGACTCCTTGGTTTTTATTTATTATAGTACATTAGACTGTATTTTTTCCCACTGAGAAAATCCCAGTAAAACCAGGGATTTGAATGGATCCAGTAATTTTATAACTTGCCCTTATATACCATAGGTTACAGTTATAGATATGCATTCTAAGAGCTGCAAAATGTCTCTTTTCTTGTAGAAAATTTTCAGTCTGAAGAACAATCCAAAATAAAGCTTAGATTATTTTGGTTTTGCAGGATAGCTGGAATTTTTTGCTTGTGGTGCAGTATATCCTAGGTAAAAAGCTTACAGCTGTCAAGTTTTTATCCTAAAATTTCTGCATCGAATTTGAAAAGCATTTTCCATTTGGTGAGTGCAAGTATGGGCAAAGAGGACCCAAAACTCTCGTAATTTTTATTGGTTTTATCTTTATACCAAGAGGAGAGAAATAGCATGAAATTTATTAAGATTCAGATTGAATTAATGATTTAAAAATTTAGAAGGGGGGAGTGGGGGCATTCCAGTTCAATATCCTGATCATAAAATAAATGTGAATGTTTCAGGGATGAAATATTCTTTAACATACCGATAGGTTACAAGTGGAATTTACAGTCACATTTGGACTTAAATTTATTATTCACACCTGGAATCTCCATCCTCTATTTTGCTTTCTAAGCACCTACGAAAGGTACAATATACTGATCAAAGGAGCTCATGGTTCCACATATACACAGTTTCTTGTCCAGCTGCAGTTGGCACCTGGGGGGTCATATCTGTAACAGCTTAATATGCAACACCTTGGTGTATTTCTCTATTACTTCATCAACAAGGTATCTTTAAATTTTTGCTCTTTCTATATGTCTGTCACTTCATCACTTAATTGATTTAGCTTACTGACTGAGTGTAAGCATTTGGTACAATTTATGGATTTCATAATTTCTTTGCCATCTTCTGTCATGTAGTTACATTTAGTTACCAGTTACTCTCTATTTAGGTTTTTTTGTTAAACATTCCATTCCATAAACATTTAGTGTTCTCCTTTCTTTCAAAATCTTATTTCCTTGTCTACAGGGTCTTTGCTTAGACTTCTATTTTTCTAAAGTATACAGGCAAACCTTTATTTGTAATTCAGACTTGTAGACCTGAATCATTTTGTTTACCCTACGTTGGACCTTTCCAGTCTCAACAATGTACTTCTTATATTGAGAAGAATCAAATTGCATTTGATAAAAAAAAAATCAATTCAATTTTTAAACCACTATCTGGGGACCAACATAAAGTGCATTATTAGCAGTGTATTTTTTCTTTGAAATCAGAATCTGTTGTTAGATGAATTTAGGTCTCCTTGACTGCAGTAAAAATAAATGGAATATAATGGGCCAAGGTGTTATACAGTATAAAGTTTTTCAAGCTAAATCTTGTCTCACTGTCAAGTGATATGTTACTGCAGGCATTAGTATTTGTAAGATTTATAGCCAATGCAAACTCTAGCAAGAGATAGGATGCCAAAACAAAAGAATTGTGCAAACTTGAAGTAATTAATTATATATCTACTATAGTCACCAGCTGGAGGTATGTGTCATCATTAACGATAGGTTTTAAAGGTTTCACAGAACAGATTAAGTCAAGAAAGTTTAAATTTTGTGATTAGTCTTTGGCTTCAATTATATAGATCTTTCGAGTTGAAATTTATGTTGTGCATCAGACTGAAGTAACATTCAGAAATGTAGAAAATGGTGGCAATTTAAAAGAGAAGAGAAAAGGATGATGGAGGAAAAACCAGTGAGATTATCCTAACACTATTCTTATTTCATTTTCATATTGTAGTCTTATTGTTTCACTAAAGTAGCAGATGATTAATTAATCCAATGAGAAAACAATATGAATATTGGATCACTTCATCTCTACCCCGCTTTACTAGCTGAACTAATTGATGGCTGCATTCCAACATAGTGATGTAATTCATTTGTATCTTGAAATCTTCAATATGACCCACACTGTTGGTTTTTTTTTTTTCATCTGAGACAACAGTACCATTAGATGGCACTCTGGGTAAAGTCGAAAAATTACTTTGTAAGGCTCAAGTATTTAATCAAAGCATAGTAAAAGAGAAAATAGCAAATATCTTGTCAAATGAAAATATATTCCTATTCATTATACTTTTATCAACCTACAATGAATGTCAAAGAATTATTTAGATATTACACTTGAAATCAATATTTTTTTCCTTTTTTTTTTTTTTTAGGTCAGAGATAGTGAATGTTTCCTATAAGGAAGATATACTTTGGGGGTATTTTTAATATTATTTTCCTCTTTCTATAGGAGATACTAAAGGCGAAGGAAAGACTGTCAATATCTAATGATATAAGGCAAGTATCTCACAACAGGAATGTTTCACAATATTTGAAAAAGCAAGTTACCTTTTAGGTATGTGTGATTATCTCACACACATTTTATCCTAAAGTGAAAGCCTGAACAATTTTTACTAATATCAAGCTTGGCTTTTTTTTTTTTTTTTTTTTTTTTTTTTAACTNNTTTTTAATTGACAGAGGAAGTTTCCACATGAAAAAGGAGCAAGAAAAAATTCTGAAACTCAAAACCAATTATTTGAGGGGAAAATTTTTCTCCTAGAACTTCTAGACCAATCTATCTTTTTATCTGTGTCTACCTCTACAGACATCCTAAAATCCAGTGGAAACAAGCCCAATAGAACATTTAAGTGATGATGCACAAAATAAACATTTTAAGAAATGGCCTTTAACTCTAAAATTGCCCTGAGTTGAACTCAAGCAACTGTGAACCCTGTGGATCCCCATGCAGTTGCAAAAGTACACTGGTGCAAAGTTGAGTGAAGGCCCTAGTAATTAAATTATTACCTGGCTTGTTTCCTGTGCAAATTTAGATTGCCACAGCTAGAAAAACTTACACTTCAGAGGTTCAATTCTATTTTGAAGCTGTACTTAATAACTTGTTTTCACTCACTATTCCAAAATGTTCCAACAGCTGTAGATTTAATCTCTAGACACCTCTATCCCAAATAAAGCATCAAGCATATTTCAAGCAAGTACTGTGAATTCCAAATTAGACTTTTTATCATGAATACTAGCTAATGTGCTTTACTCTGCTCTGTGTTGTGAAGAAGAGCAAATGAAAGTTAAAGGGCTGGAAATGTCCTCCAATATGCATCCGGGGAGGAAAATATTCTCAGTAGTCTTCTGCTTCAGCCATGTGAAGCTAAATTACTAGGAAATCACATTTTGGAAGCTGACCAAATTTTTAGGGTCAGTTTGTCAAATAATATATGCCGTGTGGATTTCTGTGTGCTGAGGAGTTCCTTAGAAAATTTTGAACAATTGATGATGAGAGGGTGACACTGTCTCCCTAACATAACATGAGGAAAAATTTAACATGTATTCGTATCCACTAATAGCATGTATTTAGTATTAATATCCACTCACAGCATGACATTTAACAACCCATCTAATATTAAAGGAAGATTGACTGATCCTTGCATTTTATACCTTCTTTCTAGCCCCACTTTTGGTAAATGTTAGTTTCTTCTCCTTCTCACTCACTGGTACGTTGCCATGAGAAGTCCCATTCTCCAGGAATGTTGGTCTTACTTGATGTTCAGACACAGGTGTGAAGCTGCCTTTCTTTCCGTGGGCAACCTTCACAAATTATGTTTCCTGTACAGGGGGAAATTTCATAATTCCGCCTCCACTAGGGCACTATATGCTAGAGACAAGTCTTTAGTCAGGTGTTCCAGCTGAGCTCTGATAGCGTTGTTCAATTTTCAAGTCTATATTAACAAAGTCAGATAGTAGATAAAGTAAACTGAAAAAGGAAAGAGTATTTCAAGGGAAAAGCTTTTAAAATTGAAGAATTTTCATTCACCTCACAGAATTGTCTTCTACATCTTGGTTATAACCTAGTAAAATATATCTTCTCAGAGAATTTGTTATTCTTCCTTTGCAATAATCCTTTTGATGTCTTTTGTGAGGACCTCTTCTTTTCTTGCCCTTGCGCACACCTGCAGGTCTACTGTCTTACTCGAATTGTGGAGATGTAGTGGAATGACTCCTGTGACTGGAATGAAGGAATGGAAGGATACAGGCTCATTAGGAAGGACAGGCAGAGGGGATTGTTGCTCGACATGATGGAGAAATGTGGCAGGAAGGTTGGAACTAGACGATCTTTAATGTCCCTTCCAATCCAGACTGTTCTATGATAACAGAATGCTAGAACGCTATGAGCCAGATGTCTGCTACAGAAGATCCTCAAAGAAAGTGAGCAGTAGGAAGACAGCTGCACCACACATTTACATGAAAATATAACAGAAAGCAACTGATTTTCCCAGAGCGTAAAAAAAAGAAGTTATCCTAATGTGTCAGACAAATCCTAGTTAACTGTGAAATTCTCCAAAGGTCTTTTACCTGGTGCCTGCCTTTTTTGTGCATCTCATACGACTGAAGATCCATCTGTCTTTAGAAAATAAATAACACTATTGTGTCTTTACGTTCATATCTTTCCCTTATCCTTGTTCTTTCACCCACAGTAGACCAACATGGCTATGCAGGAAGACCTGGAAGGGATGTATCAAAAAGTCTTCTAGTGCCCTTAGCCCTTCTGCATCACCTCCAGCAGCTCACTGAGCAGAGCAGCAAACATATCAGGAATGCTTTTCTACAAAACTCACAAAACTCAAAATGCATATTGGTACAAGGACAAATTAGAAGCTTTTATTACTTTGCATAAAAAAAATTCAGAGATATTAGCTTACTTAGACTAAGTAGAGTTTAAAATGACCAACAGGAACCAGATGGCAGGAACCCTGTCTTTGTTTTCAGGGTGGAGTTTGTCTATAGTTTACAATGCACAGCAGAGTAGTTTGCAACATATGCACTTCTAACTACTGACTGATGCTTAAAAAAAATTTAAAAAAATCTGCTTTTGTTCTCCTGTTTTTAGTTCAAACATTTTGACTCTTTTTTTTTTTCCCAGGCTGATGCATATATTAGAGGAAGCAATTAATATGCTAAACAATCCCCTCTAGTATCTTTAAAAAAATGGCAACATTTTATTATGTCTAATTGTATAGAGTGAACTGCAAACTGACAAACTATCTGGGCTTGTCACAAATCTTTACACCTACACCGCACAGGAATTCAAATACTGTAGCTTTTTATTGTGTGCTTTTATAACCAATGAATATAACAATGAGTTATCAGCACTTGTTAAGGTAAATATATTTCACTATCTTTTTCAAAATCTTCAATGAAACTATATGTCATTGTCAAGGTTTGATGGACGTTTACTGTTTAATAATTTTTCCTAGGCAGGTGGCATAATCACCATCATTATTACATAGTCATTGGGATTTTTATATAATAAGCTGTATTTCTGTTGTACCTATGACTAGACTTCCTCAAAAGCAAGAATTTTATTCCATGAAAAAAGATAAGGTTTGGAACAAATTTTCATTTTACATCAGGAGAAAACAAACCAACCAAAAAAGGCCATATACAAACAAACCCAACAAAAACAACAAAATCCCCACCAAAAATAAAAAAAACCAACCAAGCAAAAAAAACCTCCCAAAACAAAACATGAGAGAAATGCAAAAGGAGTCCAAAATTACAAAAAACTAAGGAATTAATACACACCCAAACAAGCAGCTGGGGTAGTTCTGATGTTACTTACCATGTGAGACAGCTTTCCATCTAACTCCTGCAATACATCTTGTCCACTTCTTTTTCCTATATTGCCACAACCAGAAAAAAGTTGTAAAAACAGTAACAGAGACATGACTTTATAATTGGAAAAAAGTACAGATACTGCTTTCTATCGCTGTTATCTCAAAGTAGTTTCAATATGCTGATTATCCAGCCAGCTGGAAGAAATATTGATTATGTTTGGTTAGTCAAAGACTTATGCAGATCCTGGTTGAATGACCAGAAGGAATACATGGGGGGATCGACCAGCCAACTTAGAGGTCTGGGCTGTGTTCAAGATGCTAAACAGTCTCAAGAGCACATATGATCTCTTAGTCATCAGTGGATCCAGAAATAACTAGTAAACTGTATTCATACACTGAGTTATGCAACACAGAGACTATTCCTCTATCTAATAACTGGAATGATAGAAACAGATGTTAAGGGACTGGGTGAAAAGAGCAGAGGGATTAGAAAACAAAAACCTTAGGATATGTCTATATTAGAATTTAGTTTGGCCCTTGAGCAAAAGATCTATACAGCAAAACAGATGGTGCTGAAGATCCAATTTAAACATCTGCTTTTCAGTGTACTTCTTCAGATTAACTGTTGTCTGATCCTAAGAGATGAATGTTCATTAATACCAAGAATGCATTAGGTGTGCTCCTGGGGTGCATTATCGTGCTCAGTTTCATCTAAGAGGAATCTGGTTTGTGAGCTCCAAGCCTGTATTGTGATGCAATCTGAAATCCAATGGCTGGGAACAATGAGCGAATTTAGTTTTCACTCTTAACCTAAAAAAATTGTAACCAGACTCCTAGGCATTAGAAATTACTTATTCCTTATTCCTTTCTCTGTCTTTTGTCCAGTGCTTGTAGAATGTGTATAAATAGTGCATTGATTGTCAATGAGTATTTAGGATATCAGTAGTGACTAAGTGAAATATTTTAATTTAAGGTAAAGTCATTAAGAATTAGCTTAGTAATTAATTTTTCATCCTATGACTAAAAAACTGGTAGGTGATAACACTCTAGTTCTTGCTTCAAAGATTCAGGTTGTGAAAGAGCAACTGAAACGTTCTTTTAGCATCATTTATTTCCTTGTCATACATGGAGAAATGTGAAGGATATGCTCATATCCTCTTAGTTCACTGTATTTTTTCAGTGTGGGCATTCCCTCCCACACAGACTAAGTTTTGCTAACTAGGTCTGACATTCACAAAATGTGATCAGCTTGTTGAAGTTATCTGAAATGATCTGAAGGGTGTTCAACCCTAAATTTCTTGAAATACTTTAACAGTTCAGAACTAAGCAAGTGAATACAGTGAGAATTGGTAAACAACTGTATTTTATAGTGGCAGAAACATGATTTTATTTTATCTTAATGAAGAAAACAAATCTATGTCAACATGTTTGAAACTTTCCTTGAATTGCCCCTGACAGGAGTGTCAGAGGCCAGTGCTTTGTTGTGAGACTGTGACTCCTTGCAGTACTTTGCAAGAGGAGAGATAGAAAGCTCCAAGAGGATCTTTAAGTTCACAAGCACAGGATTCATAAACAACCTTAGAGATTTTCAAGATGAACAGTGAGTGCTTCTCAAGTATTTGCAGTGAAAAAGGTTTTCAATTTAACAACACAAGAGTACGCAGCTTCAGAAATTTTAGCTAGGCATTAAACTTTTTAAAGCTGGTTAACAAAGAGATTTAAAAATAAGCAATGTGATATTTTTTAATGTTCAAACAATATTTTTACATTAACAAGATGACTATCATCACCAATACAGAATATATTCCCATGAGCATTTTACTGTATAAAAAAGTGAGAATTATCTCCACATTAGTAGTGCAGGAATATGTACAGAGAAGTTAAGTAACTTCTCTATGTGAAAATGAGAAGAGAGAAGCAGATAGATCATACTTAAATATATTCTTACTCTGTTAATTACACTATGTCTTTTGGAATTAAAATGTCAGGTTGACTTGTACAAAATTAACAAAGTCACCAAAACATCGCCTAAGATTTGAGCCATAACAAATGCAATATATTGAGACTTTGAATAGCTCCTTGTTGGAAATTTATCTTTTCTCAAACAAACAAACAAAAAAATTAGAAAAGGACAGAACTTGACAAAATTACAATCTGTTGTTTTCTATATTTACCCATTCTTTGGTATTAAACTGGTCTTGAAAGTTTAATTGATAAATATGTTTTAAAAATATCACACTAAACAATTCTAATCAATTCATCCCCTCCAATGCTTAGAAAATTCTTCTCCTTACAAAGACAGGAAAAAAAACCAAACGAGAAATTCTTGTCAGAAACTTGTCAAAATGTGCAAAGGAATGAAAATAGTCTAAAAGAATGGGGGGAAAAGTGAACAAGTCAAGGAGAGTATTTGATTTCTTATCTGAAAATTTTTACACTCTATATTCAATATTTTCATTTAAGAAATACAGTACCAGAGACATATATAAGCAAAATGTGACACACAACAGCTTAAAGCTACATTCAGTGCAGAATCCTATATTCCTAAAAGAAAGATAACTCCTCTAATGTAATCACTGTGATCTGCTCTTCTACCACATCAGAACATACGCTACATTTTTACCAAGTGAAACACATACAGCTAATAACATTTTCAGGAGAGCGAATCAGGCAGAATATAGACTACAAAGGATCAGTATAAAAAAAGGAAAACAGAGTATAGGATGTTGAGGTTGCAGATGAATTGTACATGAAGATCTTTGTAAGCCATATCTCATATTTCCCTTCCTTCTGAGTTTGTCAAGCAGATGCAAGTTCCTAAATTTCCCTCTTAGATTTACTCTCCAGCACCAGTTCTAAACACTCTCTACTCATTCTCCCCATCTGAAAATTCTCATTAAGGGTGTTAACTTAATGAGATAAGAGAAATGATGCACTTTAATTTAATATACTTGAAATAACTGTAAACAAAGTAACTGTATAAGAATTACTCTGGATGTATCAGTGCAGTAGGTGTGAACAGTAGCACAACCAAATAGAACTTTTTTTTTTTTTTTAATTCTTAATAATTTATCTTTAACCCTAGCATCTCTATAGCACATGGCATATTCCATATAAACACAGCAGGTGTTGGACCCAGAAGCACAGACCTTTTTCCCTTACAAAGATGTCCAAGATCACTCACAGGCATGATCTAACTATTGAAATAAATCTGGTAGAATCTAGTAGTATACACTGCTTCTGTAAAATTAGCAATATACATACATATTGCAGACAAGATAATATGTGTCTTCAATTTCAATTTTAAAGGAACTTTTAAAATTCCAGTGAAATAATAACAAGTAATAATTTCAAGGCAGCCACATAAAGATAAGTGGTGCTAATACTCACTTAAATACTTTATTTTTTCCAAAAAATTTTCATGAACAGTACAATACTCACATACACAGTTATGTCAACTTCCCTTTTCATACATGGTGTTATAAATCAATTTTCATTCAATATTCAAAGTATCTTGAATAAACAGTAGCAGATACTCAAGAATTGTTTTGACTTTTGTGTATGAGATGATAGTTGGAAAAGGAGAGATCCAGAAGGTATCTCCAGAAGGAGATATGCTGGAGATATACCAGGGATGGGGAAATCCTGATTGTGTGTATAAACTAGGGAATTAGAGGCTGGAGAGCAGTGGAAAGGGACCTGGGAGTCCTGGTCGATGGCAAGTTGAATATGAATCAGCAGTGCCCTGGCAGCCAGGAGGGCCAACCTTGTCCTGGGGGCATCAGGCACAGCATTGCTCTGTTCTGCACTGGTGTGTCCTCACCTTGAATATTTTGTGCAGTTTTGGGCACCACAATATAAAAGAGACATTAATGTATTTAAGAGTGTCCAAAGGAGGACAATGAGGATGATGAAAGGCCTTGAGGGGAAGCTGTCTGAGAAATGGCTGAGGTCAGTTGGTCTGTTCAGCCTGGAGAAGAGAAGACTTGAGGGGACACCTCATTGCAGTCCTCAACATCCTCCTGAGAGGAAGAGGAGGGGCAGGCACTGATCTCTTCTCTGTGGTGACCAGTGACAGGATCCATGGAAATGGTGTGAAGCTGAGTCAAGGAAGGTTTAAGTTAGATATCAGGAAAAGGTCTTCCACCCAGAGAGTGGCTGAGCACTGGTACAGGGTCATCAGGGAAGTGGTCACAGCACTAAGCCTGTCTGAGTCCAAGAAGTGTTTGGACAATGCTCTCAGGTACAGAGTGTGATTCTTGGGGTGTCCTGCACAAGGCCAGGAGTTGAACTAGATGATTCTTATGGGTCCCGTCCACTCAGCATATTCTATGATGCTATATGGGATATTTCCTAAGCTCTTATTGTTAGCTTTATTCTACAAATGGTCACGAGTCAGCTCCCATTTAAGACCTTTTCAGAACTCCCAGTGAGTTCATCAAGGAAAAACCTTGTTCTATGTAGTAGATAACTAATAAAATTAAAATTCATGGCGGAAGCAAAGTAAAGTTTAATTAAGATTATTTTTATCAATGTTTACTATTTTATATGGTTAATAATTTCTTCAGTACTATTTGGCAAAGGTCTTCATTTAGGATACAATACCTATATTCTTAATAATACTAGAAGCCTATATTTTAAATAATTGATTTATTTTTGTTCAGGCTATTTTATATTCTATTATTTTAATCTTAGGTAATTTCAATTTTATGTTAACTAATTATTAGCATAGAAAATTAATTTGGTAGGAATGCATAAGATTTTTTCCAAGGTCATTTATGTTCGACATATATGGATTTAGTGTAAACAAAAGACAATTGCATTGCCTTGAAATTGACTGGGAATTTAGAAAGCAGAAATTTTGCATTCAAAAGCCTCTTTTTCTCTTTTGTTCATATTTATGTTATTTAATAGCAATAGTAATTGCAAAGGTTGCTGTCATGAGCAAAGTGAATTTGATTCAGCTGCTGCTAATCTTGTACAAACACAAACTTACTAATTGAAAAACTAATTATGATGATGGAGTGATGAGAAGCTCATTGGGCAGGATGACATAAAACCCATGAAATGTGTATTATAAACCAGCTGGTATTCTTTGAAGATAGAAGTATTATAGATTGCTTTCTTGTGTTAAAGCAGTTATTCCTTGTACAGTTGGCCATTTTTTAGAATCCAAAACTGTCAATAACAACAAAGTGGACTTTAAGCAGCCAGAATAATCCATAATAATAATAAAGTACAGGTCAGTTTTATCAGTGTTGATTTTAATAGAAATGTTGAATAAACAGGAAAATGGGAGGCATATGAAGCACTGATAAATATGAAAAATGAGAAGACATCAAGCAAGAACTCTATATTTGCTTCAGTCATAGAATTTTTGGCAAAATGCTTGTTTGTATTTGAACATTATTGAGTAGCAAGTTCAAATGAACAAGGATTTGAATCCTTTTCTATTCTGCGGTTTGAGAAAGTTCTTAATAGGTTACAGTGGAAGTCTGTGCCAAAGAAGCACCTAGCTGCAAATTTTCTGACATGGTGTGGTAGTTATTGGATGACCCTTTTGCGCACAATATGCCACCTAATTGTCTAAGTACCCCCATAGTACTATAAATCAGAGAAAGAGTAGAAATGGAGATCAGGTTCTTTTTCTTTAAATATTCTAATGACAATAAAAAAGGCTTTATAATGTAGATGTTATAAATAACCCATTGTAAATTATTGAAACGTTATAAGCTTTTAACTCTGATAGAATTAATAGTAAAAAAAAATTAAACTACATAAGTAGCCATGTTAAAGACTAAATTTTAGATGTATAATCTGAACTGAACAGTGAGTATCACTTCTTGAGTATCGCTTTACTGAATTTTCACCAAAAAGTTATTTGCACTTTCCTATCTCGAAAAAAAAATCTTGCTAAATCTTTTAACATCATCAAGTAAAGTCTTTCTGTTTGAAGGGTCACTAAGGTTACTTACACATACTCTATCACAAGAAGAAACATACTACTGTTGTGGATATTCTCATAAAGCCACAAATACTCTTCATTTTCAATATATTAAGCTTTTTTTTTGGAAAAAAACTTTGCCTGATGAACTTGGTATGAAAATATTTGCCAGAAATTATTGCAAAGTCATGTGAAAAAATTGTAACTAATAAACATCTAGACAGAAATGAGAAAATGCAATTGAAACACTTGGAGAAGGATTTTAGGCTTTGAATACCAAAGCACATAATATTTTCCTACGCAGATCCAGATCTCACTTAAATCAGCATAAACTGATTGTGATTCAGCTACTGGCAGTAACATGCTTATTAGAATTAAGAAATATGTAACAGAAATCATAAGCTAAACCAGAATCAAACCCGAAATTCACTGTCTTCTTTAGTTTTATACCATTTGCTAATTCTTTACCTCAATTTATGGTACAGTGTAAGAGTCTCTCTGCAATGAGATATGTAATTATGAGAGGCATTCAGGTTTTCTGATAAAAGCAGTCCAGCTTCACAGAGTTTACATGCAATATTTTAACACCCATGTCTGGAGTCCTGTGTCCAGTTCTGGGCTCCTCAGTACAAGAGAGACATGGAGCTCTGGCACCAGGTTCAGCGGAGGACAACACAGATGACTGGGGGACTGAAGCATTTCTCTTTTGAGGTCAGACTGTTCAGCTTCAAGACTGAGAGAAGACCTCCTCCATGTCTGTAAGTTTCTGAAGGGAAAGTGTCAAGAGGATGGATCCAGGCTCTTCTCAGTAGTGCCAAGGAATAGGGTAAGAAGCAAGAGGCAGAAAGCAATGCACAGGATGTTCCACCTCAACATGAGGAAGAACTTTTGTACTATGTGGGTGACCATGCACTGGAACAGGTTGCCCAGAGAGGTCGGGTAGTTTTCCTTACTAGAAATGTTCAAGAACTATCTGGATGAAGTTCTGTGCAATGTGATCTAAGATGACCCTGCTTGAGCAGGTGATTCACTGTAGTCCCTTCCAATCACACCCATTCTGTGATTCTGTGACCCCATGTTTTAGTAAGTTTATCAGAACTATGAATTATGGAGTCAGAGAACATACATCTGAGTGCAATTTCTTCAATTCCATTGCCCAACTCTATGATTTTATATTTAAGGTTCAAAATGTGTATTTCCAATTTACCATGAGAACAGTTCTGTACAATACTATCCATTAAATATATTTTATAAAAACTTTTGTGCATATGCCCTCACTTTTATCGACAGATTTTTGCAAGAAGGACTAAATTTCAGATGTACAGCTTGAACTCTTCCAATCTCTGTGATGTGGTTTCAGTCATTTTCCTGGTACGGAGAAGCTAACTAAGATCAGTTAGGCCAAAATAATTGAGAATTGTCTCTTTCATCCAGCCTCCACAAGGATAGAAGGTTTCTAAGTATGAAGGAAACCTTCAGGGCTGATAGATAATTTCCTATATCGGTTTTACTCTCATACAGAAAGCATTTTTAGGAGATCAGTGGTAAAACTAATCAGACCTACAAGCTATCTCCTGATTCTCAAGGAACTAGAAAGTCTGATGGACAGATTTTGATGGAAATAGTTCACTTAGTCCTTTTGAAAGAATCAATCTTTTAATTTTGCATACCAAAATAATTTCAAAAATTTTGATTACGTGTGAAATATTTTACTTCTCTGAATTCTCTGTGAATGTTTGACAGCTGTACAGGGCTAAGAAAATTCATTGTGGATGTACATCTCTAAAAGAAATTGAATATTCAAACTTATTGATAATAGACTATAACAATCCAGTTTTCTAAGAAAACCCTTTTTAACATATCAAGTTTCATGAAATTACATGTACTATACTGATATATTTATACTTAGACCTCTTTATCAAACTTTTTCTAAATATGTCTGTTGTTCCATCCTTGATGAAGGCACAAGAATGCCAGAGTCTAATGAAATTTGATTAAACTTTGATTTAATTAATTGCATAGGGCTCTGAAATGCTAGCCTTGATAAAAGGACTGGATCTATTATCTTCAGTGGTGTCTAGAATAGTAAATATTTGTTCAAAATAACTTCAAAACAAAAAAAGAGAAAAGGAAAACTATAGCCTCATTCTCTGAGGAACGAAGAAAAAAAAAAAGTCAAATCATAGATTTTTGCCCAGAAGCAGTTTCTAAATAAAATAATACCAAAAATATTCATTTAGTAAGCGGCAAATCTGCTGAACTCTGTTCAGTGACACCATAAGAGAAGTCAAGAAGATTGGTGAGAAAGTGGAATTTATGCCTTATATTTCATGATGTTCCACTATTTCTGTAGAAATCACTGAATTATTAGTGCTATGCTAGTAGGGTCAGTTGGGTCACCTGACCAGTCCAGTCATGGGACCAGTCTACTTGCTACATAATAAATCATTTAATAAATGAGTAAATTTCATTTATTTAGCTGGCCAGTAATTAACTAATATCTTGGACTGTGCTGCACAGCCAAAAATACATGTAAATTACCAATGTAAATTCTTCAGGTAGAAAATAAGGAAAAAAGATTTTTAATCAGTGGCATTCTGAAACAGTCTTTCAAAATAATAGGGGGAAAAAAAAACAGACAAAAAAACCCCAAACAAACAAACAAAAAAAAAAAACCCTGACTACTTTTAAGATTTACCAGTCTGTATAAAAGAATACTAAAACATCATCCAAAATCCTCCTTGTTCTACAGTTTTCAGGTTTTTATTCAATATATTCTTAAAAATCAAAGAAGTCAATATATTCTCAGCAGTTACTGAATAGAATTCGACCATACTCTGTTATAGTCTGTTATCAAATAGAAGAAAGTTATTCTTTAATAATGGCATCTCTACAAACATGCATTCTTCCTGATGTTGCAAAGAGATACAGTACAGAAAAACATAAAAGGTGACTCATGATATTATAATACTCAGAAGAACTGTCACTTTTCCATTGTTTTTGTACAAAATATCCAGTTTTTTACAATTACCTGAAAAAAATACCTTAAATTAGTATTTAAGTTCTGTGTTTAGCCAATTGCTAGTAACCAATAGAACTGTGGTACTCTACTGTAACTCCCAAGTTAAAGCTGAGTGGTGGATGCCACATTAAATTTCCTTTGGAGGTTTCCTTCTACAGGAGGGTTATTTATTTCACGTATGTAACATTCTCCAACCTTGTTTATGCTCCATTGCAGGGACTGGAGAGTTCCTAAAATGCAGAGATTTAGCTGAGGAGGACTTTCTGTCGTCTTCATCTCTGAAGTAGGTCAGTAATTGAGTAAGGCAGCAATTACACTGGTGGTTTCAAGTTGCCCTGCCACTTCTGAGGATGCATTTGCTGTAAGCAATTACAGTCATCACAGATTACAATTTTCACTTTGCTTTTCACAGGTAGGTACAATATTGCTGTTTTGAGAAGGTGGTTTCTGAATATTGAATGAGAAATATTCCCCAAAGAGTTTTTCTTTCATCAAGCCAGAAGTAAGCTGAAAGAAATACATATAACTGTCAACACCCAAAGCTTCGCTTTTACAACATGACAGGAGAATACAATACCTTACAACAATTTTTCCAATGAATGAAGAACAGAAAACAATAATATGGCTTTTTTTTTGGTACTCTGAGTATACATTTTTCTGTCAAAGCAAAAAAAAAAAAAATAGTACCTTTTTTTAACTCTCATTTCTATTTTTCTGGATGAATACTTTATAGCTATGATTGTACTTGCACGTTCCTATATGTATCATTTTGTAAGCCTTAAAAAGAGATTGGAGCATCATCATATGTTGGTATATTTGGTAAGAGTAACAGAATTTGGGGGAAAAAAAAGTTTTTTCACAGATAAAATGGCAATTACAGTGTGTAAGGAATACAGTAGAGAGATAATCAGTATTCCAGGCCAAGGTTTATTATGTAATTAGTCCAAATTAGAAATGATCACCGTCTCACAAGAAAAATTTTTCTGATGCATTTGTGGTGAGAAACATAGGCAAGAACCAGCTGAAGTTACATGCACATTCCACCCCCCTCACATTAAAGTTCAATTCTTTTTTTTTTGTAGCCTTGAAAACCCTCTGACTCATCATACCTCCCCGGAAAAAATCACAAAATTGCAAGTTCAGGTGGAACCTACTGAATAGCTCTCTGCTGATCTCGAGGCCCTGACAGGAGTACAGTTGAGATGAAACAATCTTTTTGCAACATGTATACTGTATTTTTGAATCTTCATTGAAATTCATATGACACCTGGAAAGGGCTGTGTGAATTAGCAGAGAGTTTTCTGAAGAATGCAACCTGTGTTGTAAAATAAAACTAGACTCTGGAGGGCACAAGAAAAAAGGAACCTATACAGATGGTCCTATGGAAATTATTTAATTTTTTTTAACCTGTTTAAAATATTACAGAATTTGTATACCTCTCTTTTTATCCTGGTAATGATTTGTCACCATTGGTTTTTATCCTTTCCTGACACTATATATTTTGGTATAATAAAAGACTTGCAGTACATCAATCTTTGTGCACTCAGAGCAAGTACGTATATGTTCAAACTCTCTTGGTTTCCTCAACAACTGCAAGAGTTCTGTGTGAGAAGAGGATTTCTAGTGAATTGCTGCAACACAATGTTCTACTGGAAGAATGGCATGGATGAAAAAATAATATCATTTACCATGTTTATTTTTTTTTAATTTTAGTCTGCATTTTCTTTTCTGTGATGATGTTGATGATGATTCAGTTTGCAAAGTACACTTGAGAAACCTCCACAAAGACACATGAGAGAATGCTGTAGCTGCTGCCTTCTTTTACCACTACCAAAAAGTTGCCAAGGTAAGGTCCCACATTCTTTTTGAGATCCATTAGCTATGTCACCTTTGGTAACTATGGCACCAGCTATTAATTATCCTTTGTGTTGTCCAAGACTTCACCCTTCTGAAATCTTAAATATGCATCTAGGCCAACTTGAACATGTCTTTCCACTGAAAATGCAGAGCAAGCAGTTACTGCCTGTTGATGTTAACAGGTTACTGCCCTCAGATCTGCCGCAAGCGTTCAGTCCAGTTTCCCTTCTTTTCTTTCTAATCCTTACAAGCAGTCAATATCCTCTCAGACAATTTATTCAGTCTTCTTTTGATGTGCACAAGAATGTGAGAAGGATGAGAGAAGGGGAGATTAATTTACTGCTCTGTGTTTGCAGTAGATTTTAATACAGCTCTTCCAAATTCAAATGCACTTATAAATATATGTATATATATATATACGCTTTCCAGTGTTAGTCTCTGCTTGTGTACCATCACATCTACTTTGTCCTAACAAAACTTCTAATTAGTATTGGAAATGCATGAGTCACTCATTACTGACCGTGATTCACATTACTTGTAAGTATTTGCTCAGTTTTAACTGTATGTATTTCTTTTGATTAAATCTCTACAAAAAAAAAAAAAGAAGCAATGGCTCTACAGAAATATTTCTGATTAACAAAATCCAGCTACAGAAAGGACAAACACTAGAGGTTAATAGGGTTTTTATTGTTTGGATTGATTGAAAATGTCTCCCAGGTTTTTTCAAATTCAGTCTGGGTGGTGGGAGCATGTTTATTGCAGTAGACTTGTGTATTCTCTAATTCTTATGAATTCATTTAATACTTGATAGTAAAACAACACTAAACTTACTAAGCCTGACATGTGCCCTCATTCTTCGTTAAAAGATGTTTTAAAATAACCGGCATACTGAAAATCTAATACAATAAACAAGCTGCAGACAAGAGCTAATTCACAGTACTGATGATGAATGCAAATAAAATGAGCAGAGATTGAAATGCAGCCAAAAAAGTGAAATAAAAATTGAAATTTTCTTTGAAAATTCTCTTGAGATCTATTCATGTTTATCATCATATGTCTCATTGAACAGAAGCATTTCCTATCTCAGACTTCATGCCTATGGAAGAAAATTTTGCTATTGTTAGCCCTGAAAAAAAAAAAAACAAACTAAAATGAATAATCAGCTGCAGAGAAAGTAGTTTAATTTCTAGATTATCAATGAGAAAAACATAAGCAGCTTAAATCTGTCTCAGTCACCAAGTCAATCAAAGTCTAAATGAAATCTGATGTTATCATGGATAGCTATTGGGTGATTTATAAAATATACAACATTAACTATTGTCACATTATCCACATAAATATATTTAGGAACAATCACCTTGAAATATTATAATTATCACTCTTTAAACAATCCTTGAAATACCAGTTAGTGTTTTTCAAATGTGCATATAAAGATAATGCATTATTCAAAGTGTAAAAGGGTATATTATTTCATTGGGTTCATTCTAATAGTCTGTAAGTAAAGATAGCACACAAGTTAAAATTCCAGGATTGTAAAATGACATAAACACTAGGAAGGTTGCAAAGTTTCAAATGTCTTACATGGTGTGCAACATTTTAAGCTACTAGTGGCATTTTCAAAGGTGACTGATTATATTAGTTGAATTTGTAATGGGCACTACTATAGGATCAGATGTTACTAATTAGGAAAAAGTCAAGATGAATCAGACTCTGAAAGCATGCTTTAAGATCAGATCATAATTAGTATACAGCCATGATTATTATGACAAAAGAGATTCTGCTCTCTCACGCTATGCAAATCTAGAATCATTTCATTTTTGGTAATGCAGACCTTTATTTTCTCATGAGCATGGTAGAAAAGAAGATACTGGCCAAGAAAAATTAACTGAAAGAAAGAATATAAAGTTAATATGCCTCAAAGTGCAAATGGCCAATATTATAAAAGACAGTGAAATATTAACCAAGCAAGGAAATAAAAAAATGGTTCTTCAGATTCACTATCCAGAAAATAAATAGACTGTTGGAACTGACAAAGTGAAAGGGCACAATTTAATAAGCAGGTGTTTTAAAATACTCAACAGAACAAAGTGATCTCAGGTGAAAAACTCAAAATGTTTCAAATATTAAATAAAAATATTATAGATCATACACTGAATGCAAATTACAGAAAATATTATAGCATTCAAATGATGGTCAGGGTGAAGTGACTCAGAGCATGCCCTGAGAGGATCTGGTCATTTATTTTCAAAAGAATGTCAGAAAGATAGAGAAGCCACAAAAAGGGACATACACTAGAAACTTCAAATCTTCAAGAAGATGGTAGAAAGCAGTCTTTGTTCTTAACTTTAAGAAGGCAGCTAAGTTGGCACCTTGCTGCAAACAGCTGTCTAATGCTGGGTGTACTGTACATATTACAGAATCATGGAATGGTTTGGGTAGAAGGGACCTTTAAATATCCTCTAGTCCAACTTCCCCCGTTGTGGACAGGTACAACTTCCACTAGATTTATGTTGCTCTAGGCCCCATCTAGCACTTCAGTGATTTAGGGGCATCCCTAAGTTCTCTGGGCAACATTTTCCAGGTCTCACCACTCTTATCATAAAAGCTTTCTTCCTCACGTTCAACTAAAATCCACACTTTTTTAGTTTAAATCCATTGCTCCTCGTCCTGTCACTACAAGCCCTGGTAGATGTCTCCCTCCAAATTACTTATAGGCCCTTTTAAGTATTGAAAGGCCACAATAAGGTCTCCCTGAAACCTTCTCCTTTCCAGTCTGCACAACGTCAACTTCAGCATCGGTGTTCCTCTGATCGTTTTTGTGGCCCTCCTCTGGACCCACTCTAATCAGTCCCTTCATGGATGTTTTCTATGAAAGGACAAAACCCAATAACAAAATTTATCAAAACAGATACTCAGGAAAAACTATTCTCTGTGACATTGTCCAGTGAGGCTGTGGAATTGCCTTCTTTGAAGATACACAAAATTGACTGCCCAAGGCCAAGAAGAATCTCCTCTGATTTGACCCTGCTCTGAGCTGAGATTTGGACTAGATGATTTTCAGGCACTTCTTTCAACATGTCTTTTTCTATGACTGCATGGAACTGAGAAAAGGGTTTGTCAAAAGAAGTGGTCAGTTTCTTCTGCAAGAATATTTCCTTGTTTAATGACCATCCAAAAGTGAGAAGGAAGTTGGTAGAGTCCAAAGTTTTACAATGCTAACCTCTGAAATCCAAAACTGCTCCTCGAACTAGAAAGTGTGATTAAAGATCTTAGTGTGCATATGGGAAACTAACCATATGAAGTGTTTCTCGTGACGACTTGAAAATGTCTGGGTTAATCTTTTGAATCTGAAGAGTCTAAAAATATACTATTTTCTTAAGAATATTCAGAGAATAAGCCAAGTTCAAGGTTTTTGCTGCAATAATATTTCAGTTTTCTGAATGCAATTTTCTAAAGTAAAAGAAAAGCATTTTTGATATCAGAGTAACTTAAAAATTATTACTGTTTTGCTGAAACTTTTCAAAAAGAAAATCCATTGTTATCATCATTAGTTTGAACGTAATAAAAGTTTACAGTGGTATACTTTATATCAACAGTTCTTGGCCTGTAAACAAAATAGAAAATGAGATGGAGTATTTTCTGGTGGGCAGAGCTTTATTTCTGGCTGTCACATCATCCTAACGTGTAAATTTTCTTGCTTAGATTTTTCTCTACACATTTGATTTTTCACCTTTTCTTCATCTTACACAACTATACACTGAACAAAGACACCACACTCTTGGTTGTTTGTTTTGTTCCTAGTATAGTAGAGCTTCTGTGGTTGAAACATCTAAAAAATGCTATAATGAAAATTAGCAAACACTGGGAATGTCACAATCTCAGATATTTTTCATAAACACTTGCACAAACTCAGTCTATCAGATAAATATAGTACAATAAAATTGTCCTGTGAAAAGCTGTTGATTTATGCCACTGCATTACCTGAACTCTTCAGCCAAATAAAAGAACTTTTTAAAATTTTCCATTGCAACTGCTGTTAGAGTTCTCAATTTGTTGTTTAGGCACTATAGAGACACATAACAAGACTATATGCCTTAATAACAAGATCTTTAAACAGCCTGATGTCTAACTGAATTAGGCAGATAATTTTTAAGAGGTGTCAAATGCAAAATTAATAGATGAGGAGTGGAAGAACAAAAAAAAAAAAAGGTCATCTCTAAAAGACACTGAAGTCAATGGTCCAACATCCCATGCAAAATAGACTTTGGATCAGATTTTTAATCAGCAGAGAGGAAAATCTGGCTCTCCCACACCCCATTCACTAATGAGTATGTCTCCCTTGGAAACTCTAAAATAATTTTATAGGATACAACTATAGTGAAATAATCCTGGTTGATCCATAAATTGAAAATACAGGGAAAATACATATTTCTTAGGAGACTGAGCAATGAGTGAATTTATGAGCAGGCAGTCATAAGTTAGCAGAAGGATAGAAAGTCCTCCATAATATCCCCTCCCACATTCCCAATTTCCACTACCTACTACTGAAATAAGATATCAAAGACTTTCAGGTTTCAATGAATTGGTCACCAGTTTGTCTTTATAATATCTCTTCAATGATCTATATCTGACAGCAAATACAAGAAACAGCACCAGACCTCTGCATCTAAGTATTCTGAAATACTTACATGTCAGTATCAGTCTCTTTCTTTAGCAGAACTGATTTTCTTAAAAGGATTTCTACAGCTTACAAATTCTTTTGAATGCTCTTGTTACTGTGTATGGTATTTTTTCCCCCATAGTGTTTAGGTGAATTTATGTGATCACTTTGAAAAGCAGGATATTGATTTAAGATGTAACCTCATTCTTAAACCTACAACTCTGTTGCTGTAACTGATTTTAGGATCACCTTTAATCCCTTGGTACAAAGCAGGTTTTTACAGCTTTAGGGTACAGTTGTATATTTTCTTGGATGGCTAAGCTCATATATGAATTCCTGCACCTCTCTTCTCCTAACTTTCCTTTCTAGTTTCATTCTGCAGTTCCTTATTTCTTTAGACAGTCTGATTAAATTTATGAATTGCCTCTGAAAAGTTTGTTGTTGTTGTTGTTATATTTTAGGTAAAACCATCATTGTGATTGTGTGATGACACATTTATATTATTATAATTTTTATGATATGATTTTATTTTTTTTTATTTATAGCTAAAATTGCTTGGTAACTTTTCTAAGCACTAACTTATACTGTGTTTTTGCCCTGAAAACATACCTGCAAAAAGATGCATTGGAAGTTGAAAAAAGGCAATTTGATCAGGTAACAAAAATGCTCGGTAAAACTCTTAAAGCACAATTTTCAGTAATAATATGGCCAACTAATTTACTTGATCACTCCAAAGGGACATCTGAGTGGGTGGAAGTGGCTTTCTGAAAAATCTTGATTTAGACGAGCTCTCCTGTTACTATGAGGATGCTCTAAGTTGTTGTCTCTTAGGGTATGTAGTAAATTAAGGAGGTCTCTAATTCATGTGTCTCTTTAGAAACTAAGTCACATTCTTCTGCCCCAGAGACTTACCCAATTAGAAATTTTTATTTCAATGATTGTGATCTGTGGGTTTATTTTATTTTATTTTTTAATATTTTATTTTAACCCTGTTACAGAAAAGACTTATGTAGTTTGTATGGAACATATGAAAGGTTTAGGAGTGGAAACAGATATGGCAAAGCTGGAAAGCAGATAGTGGGAGGCTGACAGCTGCCAGTGTGAAAGGAGCAGAGAAGATGACAAGAGCTGCACTAAGCAGTGCAGACCTCTAGGGTCCAGGAATCTTAAGGACATTGAGGCCCTAAAAGAGTGTGAGGGATTTTATATAGTAGGATTGAGGTGTTTGCAGACTTGGAGTACAAGGGTATTCAAATATTCTGGGGTATGAAGAAGCAAGATGTCACCAGGACCCTTTATCCTTCCCTTCCCAGAACATTTCTAATAGCTCGGTCTCGGACAAATATGTAAGTCACTACCGTCACATTCTCTCTCACACTGATCCTCATTCAGGTATCACTATGATGATTAAAAAGATTTAACTGTTGCAAATTTATTGTCTATAACACCTAAAGTCTGTCATATATTTCATTGGAGAGGCCAAGAGCACAGGTGCTTAAAATATTTACAGTGAACTAAACCTTATATGAAATTTCAATGAATTGTGTTATTACAACACATATATACAAACACACGGTTCCAGGGCAGGTCTCTGCATGCTAAAGTGCAGCTTATTCTTTGCTCCCTCTGCAGAAGGGGAACCCAGACCTGGAATAGCAGTAACCATAATTTTATGTGCAGATGAAGATGGATACATAGTTCATCCTACAATTTTTAAGCCGTGTAAGAGGTTAGTCATTTGTTTGCTACCTTCACTGGTTTTGTTGTAGCATTGTACAAAGAACTCTTCCCATTTAGTATCTATACTAATATATACTACAGTGATAGTAAAACCTGTTCACTTATCTACCAGATAATTGAAATCTACTGTATTCTATTGTGGTCTCATTGATATAGTCCCATCTTAATAACGTGTTTCAACCTTGCATAGAAATTCTTATTTTTTACACAGACAGGAATTAAAGATTGAATATAAATGATCTAAATGCCCATAGATACACATTTATGCACATATGTATCCATGCAATGAAAGAGTAACTTAGAATAAATTTATAATGCTATAAGCACTTTCCCATTCCTGAAAAGGATCTCCACATTTCAATTGAAAAAAAAAAAAAATTAAAAAAAAAAAGTTAAAAACTGAATTCATTTCCTATAGGACTAAACATTTTAAGCTCTGAAGAAGAGGGGTAGTTACTGATCTGTTCTGTCTGGTGACCAGTGACAGGACCCAAGGGAATGGCCGGAAGTTGTGTTGGCAGGTTTAGGTTGGATATTAGAAAGAGGTTCTTCTAGAGAGGGTGGTTGGACACTGGAACAGGCTGCCCAGGGCAGTGGTCACAGCACCAAGCCTGACAGAGTTCAAGAAGCTTTTGGACAATACTCTGGGCATATGGTGTGACTCTTGGGGATGGTTCTGTGCAGGGCCAGGAGTAGAACTCAATGATCCTTCCAAGTTGGTGGATCCCTTCCAACAGTGGGTCCCTTCCAACTTGGTATTTTCTGCGATTCTGTGATTTTTATTTTTTTCCCCTGTAAATGTAAGAGAAGAAGAGATGACTCAAGCTGCCAAGTTTCACATAAATCTCATCATCGAGCATATATTTAATCTGGAACTCGCCAATTATTTTTATTCTTCATAATTACATTGTGATACTGATTCCCAGAAACTGTTACGGATTGTAAGCTTAGACCAAAAATCTCAAGAACCACAAAATGTTACAGGGAGAGTCCAGAGTACATGTTCACAATCCTAGTGTCCTTGCATAAGCAGAACATGCCAAAAGGCATGGAAGAAAGATTTTATGGAAAAAGGAAATAAACTTACCAACAAAATGAAATCTCCTTGGAACCAAGTTTTATATTCTTATTCCAAATTAGAGCCTGTGAACAACCGTCAGTTAGGCATAGGAATAATTTCTCAACAGTGTTCATGGTACGTGACAGGTTTTTTTACTTCATCTCTTACCTGCAGCTATGGAACGTAAAAGGTATATGGCCTTGAAAAGTAATTTAATATATTTTCAACTCAGTTTTCTATTAGGAATTAATTAGGAATCAAAATAGTTCAGCAAAATCTCTCATGTTCCCAAGACAGATAAAAGGAAATCCCCAAAGCTTTTTTCCTTTTTCCAGTAAAAACATCTTCCTGGGGACAGCATATAATCAAAACAAGTATAGAAGCATTGACTCAGAAACTGAACTTTTGTGTTGACATAGAATTCTGAAATCTCATTCATAAACATTATAGATATAATCATATCTATGATTTTATTTATTCTAAGCCATTGTTAAAGATAAGTTTGTGTTTCTAGGAAAAACAGCAGGAAACTATTTGCTTATTAAATCAGTTAACTTATTGTGTATTTCACAGCATTTCTGATATGAGCAAAAAGACAATTCATCATTCAGTTAAAATAAATAGATATTTATTCAACAAAGAATATTCAGTACTCTGGCTGTCTAAATCTGCTGCTGTCTAAATTCAGTGAACTGAATATGGATATTAAACTTGATTTCACATCTATGGTTAATCCTAGCAGTATCCAATTGCACTGAGATCACAGAATCACAGAATGGGTAAGGTTTGAAGGATCCACAGTGGGTCATCTGATCCACCTTCCAGCACAGGATTGTGCCCAGATAGTTCTTGAATACCTACAGTGAGAGAGACGCCACAACCTCTCTGGGCAATCTGCATCAGTGCACGATCACCTGCACAATAAAGGAGTCCTTCCTGATGTTCAGGAGGATCTTCCTGTACATTAGTTTCAGCCTCTTGTCCTATTGCTTGGCACCACCGAGAAGAGCCTGACTGACACCCTCCCTTCACATACTTGTATGCACTGATGAGGTCCCCTCTCACTCAACTCTTGTCAAGGCTGAACAGGCCAAACTCCCTCAGCCTGTCCTTGTAAAAGAGATGCTCCAGTCCCTTAATCATCTTTGTCTCTCTGCATTGGAACTGCTCCAGGAGCTCAGATACTCCAAGCTTTCCAGCATTTATTTGCCTTAAATTTAAAATTTTCATCCACTAAGAAATCCACTTAATAAATAAAATCATCTAAATCAATAAAACGTCCCTTTGCTTTTTAATGCTTACAGTGAGTTTCTAATCAACTGAACTGTTGTCTTAATTAAGAATTGAAGAATATGTACGTGAATTTAATAAAAGAAAGAAATTATTGAAAATAAAAGGAAAAAAATCCCTAGTGGTGTATTGGCAAGATATTCAGATAGCAAGATGGATACACACATAAATTTCTCTCTCTATTACAATCTTATATATTGGCTACTAGCATAATACCTAATTCTAATGATTTCAGTTGGAGGGAGAGTATTTTTAAAGATAATCATTCACGTATATTCGCATTCTCTGCAACAAAAAGTATTACCAAGCAATATCTAAACAGACCCATAGTAATTGTTTTCATCAGCTGTCACTCCAGAAATCCCCACCCAATTGCACTCCCAGTTTCAAGGGCATAGATGCAACAAGAGTTTCTGCACAGTCCTCTTCAGCCTCTTTGAACCCATCCGCAGACGTTCAATTGCTCTACAGGAGCTTGTGTATCAGGAAGAACCTGTTCTGATATATAGTTTTTTGATCCAGTTATTTGATATAAAATCTGAAATCACACTTACAATCATGTCACGAATAGCTCTACAATCACATATGTTATATATTTACTCACAGTGTTAGATAACTCGAATAGACAAGAATCCTTGGGGTTTTTTTCCTGAAACACATCTTTCTTACTATTTATTGGTTCATGGCAGAATCAACAAAAGAAGTCTCTGCTTTTTTAATGAATAATTGGTCACTGGAATAGTTGGGGAAAGGAAAGGAAAGGAAGGGAAGTCAAGGGAAAGGAAAAAGAAGAAACATACATAACACAATTGTTTTCCTATGGGATGAGATCCCCCCTCACTCTTCTCTTTCATAGGTTTAACAATCCCAGTGTTCTCAGCCTCTCCTTATAGGGCAGAGGCTCCAGTTCCTTGATCATTTAAGTAGCCCTTCACTCAATGCACTCTTTTATGTCCGTGTCTTTCATATTGGGAGCTCAGGCCTGGTTACACACATTTGGGTAGTGTCCACACAGCGCTGAACACAGCACCCAAATGTGTGTGACAGGGCTGAGCAGAGGGGAAGGATCACCACAGTCAACCTCCTGGCAATGTTCTGCCTAGTGCAGCACAGGAGAGCACTGGCCTTCTTTGCTTCAAGGACACATTTCTGGCTCATGGTCAACTTTTTGTCAGTACCCCAAGGCTGTTCTCTACTAAGGTGCTTCTCAGATGATTAGACACAATGTGTATGATAGCATGGGGTTATTCTTCCCAATTTCATGAGGTTCTTACCGGCTTATTGTTCCAGCCTGCCCAGGTCCCTCTGAATAGCAGCACAACCCTAAATGTACCAGCCACTCCTCCCAGCTTTGTCTAATCTGCAAACTTACTGAGGATCTACTTGGTCATATAATTGCTGTCACTAATGAAGATGTTAAGTACTGGCCCCAGTATATCCCACTAGTGTCTAGCTTCCAGATAGACTTTATGCTGCTCGTCACAATCCTGTTTGTATTTGGTTTTCAGTGTACTCAAACTTTGAGATTTACAAAAGATTAGTTGAAGACTGGAGGAATTGAGAAAAAAAAAGAATGGCAACTTTTGATTTTGAAATTTTAGCTCATTTACTTATTAAGGAAGGAAAAATGTCAAAAATCTTTAATTTTAGCAGTTCAAATCAAAACAAATAATTTTGAGTGTTTAAACAAATATTTTTTTACTAGTTTTAGTGTGTTATATTAATTACATGATAGCTTCTATTAGTGCCAATATGTTAAAATTTTCACAGAAGTAAACACTTATTTTACTTTAAAGATAGAAAAGGGTGGGTTTGAAGCATGCTTACTTCCCTTCTTACTGGTATCTATCTTATTATAAAGATTTATGAACAGAGGTAATTTAGGAATTGAGATAATCTTCTTCTATAAAGTTTATAATTTAAAATAATAATAATGGCCCTACAGTGACACATGCAGTTTTGTTAAAACTTGGAACTGAAAACAAGCACTCTGCAGAATGAGATCTTTTAAAGTAAACAACTGAAACCAGGGAGCTTCATTAGTTTTAAATCCTGTTTTCTCATTAGGACTACAAGTCCTTGCCAGCTGGAAGTGATAAGGGTCTAAGAAATGAATTTGTTCTTCTACTACTTTAATTTTTATTTGTAAGCTTGCCAAGACTTACCTCTGACTACAGCCACGGACCTAAGAACAGACAGGACTTGGGCCTGGTTACTGTAGTAAAGAATGCCTCTTGTCAAGACTTCTTGAAAAAATTTAGTGCCAGAAAAATTTGCCAATGAGCAGTCCATGCCCTTTTCTTGATCTTCTTTGTTTAAATTTCCTACTATTTTCATCCTAGGAGAATAATGAAGAAAATAAGCCTTTCAAAAAATATGATGAGAGAGGTAAGACCAAACACAACAATCAACTTAGGAACCTACTCAGTTGATCAGAGGACAAGAGTCCTATTTCATAAAAAAATCTGAAGTATTGCAATTTGATTTTATGTCACTTGGAATAAAGCAGAGACATTTATCCTTTCTCTCCAGGGAAAAAACAAAGAAAAATTAAGGAGCAAAGAGTACACACCAGAACAGCAGACCTCAAACTGGTATACCAAGAAGATCAGTTTTTTCTGCAACTGTATGAATTAAACTGTGATAGAAATTGAGATTTGGATCTCTTACCTCTCAGTGAAGTGCTTTTTGTTGGCCTTTTGTGAGAAGGAACATTGAGCAATGAAAGCACTGCCATAAGTTACCTGTGTCTCTCCCTGCAGAAGGAGAATTAAGCCACAATCCCTGTGTTAGGTTCAGTTTTGCAATACATATGATTTGTCTCCTTCAGCTATAAAAAGAAATACTGGGTCTGCTTTAGTTTTTACTGCTTTAACAGCTTCTTCTGCCAAGGCATAGGATGCATGAAAACAGATATATATGCATGGCTAGCACACTGTCAAATGAGGTCACACCCTACTGCCAGAATAGCCAATTGGTTTGGAAACACGTAAACATAGGATAATACACCAGGAACCCAGTACCCATCTATAAGCCAGGCAATTCAGAGGCATGAAAAAACCAAACCTGTTTTTGTGAACTGTTTATCTGGCACATAGGCTAGCTGGCCCTGAGAAACTAGTTTTTCTCTCCACAGGAAATACATTTGTCCCAGCTTTGCTGGCATTTTTTTCCATTCCCATGGTACCAGCTTTCTGTTCACAATTTTATTCAGATCTTAATCAGGAACACATGATTGTTGTTGTTGTTGGTTAACATGCTATGACAGATAATATCTAGCAGCTATAGCAAATAACAGCCTGAAGTCTTACAATCTTTTAGGATACCCTTACAGTTAAGTGATTTTCTCTCACATTCTTTACCTTATCCACTTCTCAGGGTTTGCTGCTACTATGACTGTGTTCATCGCTGATCCAGAAAAATGTGCACTACAGAAGCCTGAGTTGACCGAAATGATGTTAATATTAAATGCATATTTATGTGCAACAGGTTTTTCACATATACATATCGCTTAATTAATAATTAGTGGCTAATAATAATAATAATATCAATATTAATAATTTTAACCCTCCCACCTTAACAGATTATATATATATAAATAAATATCATTTGTTAGACCAGCTGATTTAGTTAAAATATATAAAATTTAAAGTTGGAAAGACCTTTCATTTTTAATACATTCGTAGAATTATCAGTGTTAGCACTTATGACAGTGATTATACTGGAATTAGATCAAGGATAAGCTATTCGAAATACAAAACTTTCCAATTTTCCTGCCTGACTATCTAGGCATTTCAATCTTTAGCTGGCATGCCCTGTATATTACAGATCCATACATCTTAGGGATGAGTTCTGACAACTTTGATGGAAATATAACATACATCTTATTCCAAATATCTAGTATGTCATATATCAAATTTCTCTAAAAAAGGCAGTCAGCCAAACTACTGTACAATGTCCAGCTTTGTAAGTTCTAAACTTGAAGGCAGAAGCCATTGAAGGCAGAGGGTGATGAAGAGAGTAAAAATTTTATCTAAATATGTACTGAGAAGAGAAAGGACTATCCAGCAAGATCTGGGAATGCACTTTTGAAAGTCTTTTGATCTTCACCATGGTTAGGACAATTAGTTATAAACTTCTTCTACAAAGCAAATGTACCAACTGGGAGGACATAGTTGAGAATTTCAGAGCGAATGGTTATTTGGATGATGGTGAAAATAAAATGAGAGCTTTCACGGAATTTAATACGGAAAGTAGAATTTTACCAAAATAATAATAATTTTTAAAAGTCTGATTATATATATAATAAACTTAATGCATTTATTTGAAAATTGTTATAATGGATCAGTCTAAAACAAATCTGGAATAAATTTTAAAAGTATAATAAAAGAACATTCAGCCAAAAGATGAGTTCAGTATACTATTCAGTCACAAAGATTAAAAACATGATTGCAAAATGTTTACTATAAGCTCTGAGAGAAAAAATCAAATGAGGCACAAAGACGTAACAATACCCAGAAGCCAATTAGTAGTAGTGGAGGAAAGCTAGAATTGGCTCATTTGTCACTCAGTGGAGAAGGAAAGCTATTGATAGTTGATGCCAAAGACATAAACTAATTTTCCCATTATTTTTTATTTAAAAGCTAACTGAACTCAGTTACAACAATTATTCTCAGCTGCAGAAGAAGACCAAAAAAAAAAAAATTAAAATCAGAACAGGTTAGAGACATTAGTTAGATAAATTCAAGGTGGACTAACCATTTTGGATAAATTCAGTGGACTAACCATTTCATCATAGGATGTCTAAGGGTCTGACTGATGAAATAGAGAAAGGCATGGCCAGACTAAAAAAAGTCAAGAAGAGGACCATAGAGATGGTTCAAAATTTGGAGAACATGACCCATGAGAAATAACTGAAAGGGTTACGTCTTTTCTTCCTAGAGAAGAGAAGGCTTGGGACCGACCTAATTACAGCATTCAAGTCCTTAAAGAGCAGCTACAAAGAGGATGGAGGCTCCCTCCTCCCCAGGAGTCACACAGAGCGGATTAGGGGCAACAGGCAAAAGTTGCACTGGGAGAAGTTTCATCCCTACATAAGAAATTATTTTTTATGATAAGAACAATCATTTGGTGAAATGGCATAGAGTCCCTACTGGAGGTTTTCAAGATGTGATTGAACAGGGTGCTGGATCATCTCATCTAGGCTTTCTTTCCCATGAAATGCTTGATCAGATAATACCAGGTTACTTCCAACCTGGTCTGTTCTGTGATTCTATAATATTTTGATTCTATGGTCTTATGAATCTCAATTTACCTGTGATTTTCTTTACAAAATTATGAAGGACATCAATAAAACTTCTACACTGGACTTCCAGAGGGCAGATTTCAGCCTTTTCAGAAGACTGGTTCAGAGTGTACCCTGGGAAACTACCCTGTACAACAAAGGGGTCCAGGAGGGATGGACATGCTTCAAGAAGGAAGTCTTGAAGGCAGAGGAGAAGGCTGTCCCAGTCTGCTGAAAGGC
>VZRE01012683.1:0-29408 GCA_013396775.1 Cephalopterus ornatus | reverse complement strand
AGCTAGAAGTTACCATTCTGTGTAGATCTGATACTTAAGTCAAAGATGTGGAAACTTGTTCAGGCTTTATTGCAGGAGAGCAGCACATGACAGAAGTTTGCTGGGGGCCTGCACTGTAGAATTTTTTTTTCTCAAAGAATAGAGCTGGAGCTGGTGTTGGGGATGAAATAGGGATTACATGATCCTGAAATGACAAGTGCTACAGTTACATAAAGTAAACAATGAAAAACATTTGAATTAGTAGTGTTGAGCTTGTTTCCAAAGGGATTCAAATGCATTAGTGTTATAAAGTGAAGTGGGGACCTTTGACTGAAGTGGTGGGAAGGGAGCTGTTAGTGTAGGACTCAGAACTGGCCTTTGCAAGGTTAGCTGGAGCCACAAGGATCGGAGGTTATGAGGGGAACAGAGATTTTAGAGGGGATGTCCTAGTCTGGAAAGAGAGGAATAGAGGTGACTGGGAAAATTCCACTGGGTTTTGGTGATGTGAAATTGTAAAGCAGCATTAGTGTGGATAAAAGAGAACCAGCTGGGCTGAAATTGCTTTGGGAGGAGCTGATAAGAGATTTTGCCGTGATAGCACAAGAGATCTACTGCACGTAGTCCAGGATTTAAAAATGGGTGAAAATCTCACCATATGGTTAGAGAGAAGCATTTCTGGGTATTGTCACTGTGAAAGAGTGACTCCCCACCCCAGAGAATGAATACTGTTGGTAATGGCTGGGTGTAGAGCGCTGTGTTATCTGGCAGTTTCACCATCAGGCAGTGAATGAAGTCATAAAATTAATGGAGTGTACTGTAGACGTGATTTTGAGAGGCACAGAAGATGCTTCAGGGAAGCTGGACATAGAATCAAACTTGGTTTGAGTGATCACAACTGAAACTAGGTTAAGGTAAACAGATAAACATGTAGATTAGCAACTGTCAAGCTTCCAGAGAAACTGAAGAAGCTTTTTGTTGAAGCAAGGAGCTTGGATACTGAGGAGGGCATGCAATTCAATGAAGCCACAGGGGTAAATATTAGCATCTCAAATAACAGATAGGGCTCCACCTAGGAAATGACCCCAGAGCTGATGATTCATCTGATCACTGCATCAGGATATGCGGAGCAAATACAGAACCTCTGAGAGGTGTGGGCAGAAAATTAGTTTGTAAAGGAAGGTGTACCTTGAGGATCAGGAAGTCCAGGGCTAAGGCAGGGGCTTCCACCTCAGCAGACAAGGTGACATCTTGCAAAGTGTAATAAAAGAGATAACAGAATGTGCTTTGGTCATAGGAAAAGGAGAAACAGCCAGCTTCCAAAGAGGAAGGAATGAGACTTCTGTGCATAGGGAGAGGGAGTTGAGTAAAAATGAGCTGGGTCATCTGGTCCCTGGACTGCAGGAATTGTTTCTTATGAGGTTGAAACTGAAAATGATGCACAGATACATGGGGTGGGAGCAAAACTTTTAATACCCTGAATTTGAATCTGGTAATCTGTATCCCAGAGTGCTTAAATATGCAACACTTGAAATCTGTACTCTGTTAGCAGAAGTTTGTAAGCAAGCAGTCACCTAACCACAAGTGGCATCACCTAACTGGAGGGCAAGAAAGGTGGTTTCTGTGGATTGGCAGGAAGATAAGGAGATGAGTGATAGATGTGAGTAAGTATGGATCTTGACTTCTAAAGCAGGAAGGACTGTGACAATATGCAAGGTTTAAAATACACTTTAAAGAGAGAATGATAAAAATTTTAAAGACAGATGAAGGCAGTGTGCAAGGTCATTGGGTATAAAATGTGGCGTGTGTTCAAGAGAGGAAGGTTGTGCTGGAATGGTCTCGTGTTTCTAGGTGAAAGCATGCATGTATTTGGACTTCTGTAGTATCTCACAAATCCTATAGCAGACTTTTTTTTGAAAGAAAATTGGAATTGGCAAAATATATGTAAAGTATATAAGGAGCTGGCTATAGCAGAAGCTAGGACTAGTGGGAGAAGCAGATAGATGTTTCCCACTTGTGTCATGGCAAGGAAAAAAGGAATGGGTGTGTCAAAGCTGTTTTTAAGACAAATCCTGATGGCATAGTAAATTTGGAAGCAGATAAGTATAATGCACGAAGGACTCAGTGACTGCTGAGGAGAGTGATAATGAAAATGTGTTGATGTTATGTAGGAGGGCTGTACACTTACAGACAAATGACAAGCATTGCTGAAAAATGTCAATCTTGGTGAAAGGAGAGGTGTTGGGGAGTCCTTGTGACTCTGCACTGTGGTACTGATAAACAGAAGCTGATGGGATCTGTGACTTGTGTCCATAAAAAACACCAGGAAATTAAACACGGGGTGAGGGAAAACAGTGAGGTGGAGGATAGTGTTGACATTAGATATAAAAGGTATATGTGTGCCATTAATTAAAGTGTAGGCTGGAAGGAAGGAATGGTTTTTAATGGTTTAAGTGGTAAAGGTGTTGGGAAAACCAACATTACAGTTGGTGGTCCCAAGGGGCCCTTCCAGGCTTATTATCCTCACAGAATTAACTTGATTGTGATGTAAATTACTGTTCTTACAACAACTTGCTATAGACAAATTGTGTATTAAGGTCAAATTTTGATGTAGCATCTTGCTTTGTTACAAATGTTAATAATTAAAAAATAGAAAAAGCCCTTCATGTGAGGGAACTTGCTCATACTCAATTTTTACCTAAGGCTGTTTATTTTAGTTAATGATTTTGATTCTTATGGCATTTAGCCTGATGGAATTTCACTTTCCTTTTTGTTGAGGCCCAAATGCAAAAAACCAACATGACTTTCAGAAGAACAGTCTTGGGTGCAGTCCTTGTCATTATTAAGACCTGCTTGTGGTTCAGTTCTTTGTGTACATGCTGTGTCAAAACAAAAGTATTGGCAGGTGAATGCTGATGTGTTTGTGAGACGCAGCTCTCTTCATCTGACCTGTCCTATTTCTGCAATTTGATGGTGTCCTCCAGGAACCAATGTTGTCTGAGCAGTTTGTGAATGCTAAAAGTAAGGTCAGATTGCCAAAAAATTAATTTGCCAGCAGTGTTCTCTTAGATGTCCTGTTCCTGCCTGGGAATCTCGTGCAGTTACACCATAGCTCATATCCTGATCAGTTCTTTTACTATTTCTTAATGCTTGCAGTCAAGCTTATTTCTGTCTCCTAAATATTAATCTTTTCTCTGAAATATTACTAATATATTATTAACATTTTATTAATATGTTGATGAAAATATTATTCAAAGTAGACCAATCGCTCTTCATTTGGTGTGGAAAACACAGGTGCTGGAAGCTGATCATTTGCTGTAGTTCAATGAGATGTTTTTGCTTAAAAAAAATAAAGAAAACAGAAAAAAAAGTTAGTGAATCCACCACAAATGTGCTCTTGCTTTGTTCTTTAGTTTCTCTTTTGGTGAATATGCTAGACTTCTGGATTTGAACAGTGGTATTTGTTAGTATCATTTTTTAGCTCAGTGTCTTTCAGGACAAACTTGTGCTCGGTCCTGCTTGATAATTAGCCATGTTCCAGTTGGCTGGTTGCTTGCAATTCTGTAACTTAAATCGAAACTACCAGAAAACAGACCAAGGCTGTGACTAGGTGGGAATCACTTCTAGTGTGGTTAGTCAGCAACTCTTTTTTTTCCAGGGTGCATCTTGTTTACACTAAATCTGAGCAGGGAGTATAGAAGTCTGAGTCATGACACTGTACAGGTGACTTGAGTGCTTTTGTTGACAGGAGAGAAGGACTCACTAGCCAAAGTGGTTTTATTCTGTCATTTCTGCTCTTTCTTCTTTGGTACCAGAGTACTTGTGTATTCAAGCAGCTGTTACCTGGCTGTGGTCAGGCTGTGTGATTTGACCTAATAACTCTGGCAAGATTCTAGTAATTTAAGTGGCCTTTACCTGTATATACAGTGTCTGAGCAGCAGCTGCATATTCTCTGTGTCTTTTCAGAAATGATTCTGTAAAGAAGTGTATCTTATTTTCAAAATAAATAAATAAAAGAAAAAAACCACAAATTCCAAGAAACCATTTTGTCCATTCATCTGGTTCCTGAATTAATTTTAAGGGATTTTGTTGTGTGTGTGTTTTTTAATTACTTTTGTCTTTGCTCTGTGCCTTTTTTTTTTCCACTGAACCTTTCATTATAAAGTAGTTGAACTGTTGTTGTTTTGTCATCAGGGTCAGTTTACCAATTCAGACTGGCTCCTAGCAGACCTGATACATTATCAGTCTATCTCTTTTCCTGTCTTCTGGTACAGTTATATGTCTTTCATTATGCATATTTCCTTAGTCTTTGGCAGCTGGAGGCATATATGAGTTGAAGTCTGTTTTGTGTAAAATTAAGTAGGGTGGGTTTTGCTCTCTCACTGAGTTAAGGCATTTTCACGATCTTAAACTAATATATTTCTGAACCTTAAAGAACTTGAAAGAAGGACAATTATGGCAATGAAAATTGGAAGCCTGCTTTACTACTCTGTCTGGTAGTATTTATCTTATACATCTGAACATTCTGAAAGGCTTGATAGAATTTTTTTTTCCCTAGTGTGGCACAAATTCAGGAGTAGGGATGCTGTCTTTTCCAATCATAAAACAGTTGAAAGTTCAGGAGAAATTTGTAACCCGTCGGAACCCCTTCAAGCAAAGTGACCAAAGCATGATCTAACAGAATACATCTTCTGAGAAAGTCACACACTCTGTAACTCACTCCAGTATGTTGCACCCAAACTGCCTTTTTTTACTAATAATATTAAGGCTACAGCAGAATATTGGAGAGGCGTGGCAGCTTGGATTGCTGTTTAGTTCACCTCTTGGTTGGGGAACCAGGTCGCCTGACAGAGCTGTCTGTGTTGCCAGCGTCAGGAGGATTAACCTCTCATAATCTCTGTGATTTGAATAGGAGATTTTATTCCTGTCCTCACTGCTCAGTTCAAAGCAGCTGCTGAGCAGAAACTTCAGTAGGGTCTTCAGCAGCCTCTCTGTACTGGTCAGACAAAATAAGGAAGAAATAGATGTTAGAGAATTTCTCCTAGCTGTGTTTTTTAGCAACTTAAGTGTTTGTATGGTAAGTGTGTGTATAGGTGCAGCTAGCTGTTCCATGGAATAAGGGAAGCTGGCCGCATCCTGAGTTTCCTTTTTGTTTACAAGGTATTCTGTTACACAAATAGCATCAAATCCATTTCTCCATCACCACACTCTGCTGCCCCAGCCCCTTGGAAAGCAAACTTTGGACAAAAGCATAGTATCTTGGTCTGTAAGCACACCATAACAAAACTTCAGTGTTGTGTTTGTTTTCCCAGTTCTCAAGAAAAATGTAGCTGATCCAGACCAATAAGTTGGAGGTGATAAGTTGGAGGTGATGCTCACCTGCCTGCCTTAGGTCAGGCCAAGCTAGGAGGGATTATTCAGTCAGCTAAGGTGTGAGCATCTGCCCTTGAGGAGTGGTGGTGGTAGTAATAAGGGATTTAGCTCTCTGCTTATAGCCCTACAAAATTTGAAGGATTTTCTTTCTTGTATTGTGGTTGTGGGAAGGCTCTTCATTTTAGTTTTGAAAAAAACAACCAGACTGTGTTTGTTGTGCCAGACAGGTAGCAAAGCATCTTGCCTCTCTTTGATAGTCCCTTTCCTTTCAGTGTAGAATGATATGGGTTTGCTTGTGTTGTCTGCCTACTTTAAAACATCTGATACTGCCGCCAAGTGACAGCAAAGATTTATAGCTAAGAGGTTAAACTGTAAAGTGAGGTGTCTGAAGCATGCATTCACCCTTGCTGTTGCAGAAATACCAACGTGGAATTCAACTGAAATTGCCTGTTGGCGCCGTTCGGTCTTGATTATGTTGGGAATGGAGGAGATTTAGTGGTAGAACAGGCTGTATGAAACTCTACTTTTGAAAATACCTCTGTGTACTAAGCCTGGGGGCTGTATCATCATGCCATGCTCTTTCCTAGGAATTGTCTGGGTGTTGGTATGGACAAGATATGGGCTAAATGGGCTTGTTCTACAACACTTACTATCATGATATGGTTCCTCTTGGTAAAAACTCTTGCTGGAACTGTGCAAAGAGCCCTTTGGTCTGTGGGACAGAAGACATCTGTTTTGGGACCCAAGTGTGAGATGTCATTGATGTCAAAGAGGTTCTTTGGGAATTCCAGCGTCCAATTTGAGCAGTGGGACTGTCAGACTTATCAAAACAAGTGATGTTTGGGGAACAGTGAATTGCAAATGTTGACTGACTTTGTCATCGTGCTGGGAGAGGCAGTAACCACAAGGCAGACATCTGTGTGGTGATAAAAAGGGGTCGCTGTGGTATATTGCTTGCGAATGTTCTTGTGTGACTTGGTTGCAGTTCTCAGTGAAGAAATAGGACAGCAGAACTGACACTTCAGAGCCTTTCCTTGGTGAAGAAAGCCATCTGAAGATAGTTTGAGTGCTCCACTGGCTCTGTGTCAAAACCTGGGCATTTGATTTTGAGTAGCAAATGGATGTTGAGATGACAGCTGGGAGTGAGGTTAGATTTCACGTAGATGATAACGTGTCTGTGGGAAGGTTATGAAGGAGCAAAGTATAATTCTAAATAAGCATCTGAGTATGATGGCTCTTGCCTTGCTAGAATTAACTTGTCAGTTTGCATTGAGATCATGATTATTGTCAGCTAAGTTGAAAAGGTGAGCAGTGAGGTGAAGGGCTCTCTGGAAGGCAGCACACAAGCAGCTGGCACCTTGTATGCCAGCACAGGCTGTGGGGCTCTTGAGAGCTGGACCAAATACTTTCTGCACAGCCTTTAAGGACAATAATGAGATGCATTTCTAGAGGAAAGATTTTTGTCTGGGCACTGGGAGGCTGTCATTCCAGCAAGTCCCAAAGTGGGCAGAAGGTGGCTTATGATTTTCAACATGTCTTAATGACCTGAAAGACAACTTGAGCTCAGTGGGTTGGTCTTTTTTTTTGTTGGCTGGAGAAGTGTCCTGCCTGCCATCTGAACTGGGGGACTATGCAGGTGGGAGACTGGGGGTAGGTAGACTCTTAGCCTGGAAGAGCATCTGCAATGATGGGAATTTCTAGAAGTGTCCTGGTGTTCGGTATTCCAGCATGACGTGTTCCACTCCCCAAACTGCTGCTTCCGTCTCTCTCCTCCTTGTGTGTTTCACCACACAAGCTGTTTGCCAAGTAGAAGCTTCTGCACTTTTTCTCTCTTTCCAAATGTATTTCATGTAAAAATTGGAAAATATTTAGTGGGCTGTTGGCACTCTGGAATTGCTGGCAGTGCTAATTTGTTTCAGGAGGCTGTAAAGTTCAAAGACTTGTGTGTTCCTACTTTCTTTATTGCTTCCCAGGATCTGATTCCAGCTTTCTTGGCTGCATGGTTCATGAATACACTTCCCCCCCTAGCCAGAAGAAACAATATTGTCAAGCTTATTTCAGCTGTTCTTTATCTGAAATCAATTGAATGCTTCCTACTGCCTTTCAGGAAGCTTTTTCTGGGATCAGCTGTAAGTAAACTTTTTGCAGCTTCCTTGCTGCAAAGCAAAAGTTTCACTAAGTGCTAATGCTTAATGTAACAATGATTTGGTCTGTGGTTTACAAAATAGCTTATCAATGTTTTAAGCATTTTATTGGTAAGATCTCCTGAGGCTTTTTTGGATAAAATGATCTGCATGTTTTAAAATGCTGGATTCCTTTTGCAGTGCCGAGTGGTCATGGTGTATTGATTATGTTTTGCCAGTATAGATCCTGTTCTGTGCTAGATTTTTAGTAAAATCAGCGTATCTACTTACAGGTTCAGAGATTGAGGGGAGTTCTGGGTTTTGGGAACTGTTGTTTTGTGAGTCTCCTCCCTCCTTTCCTCTCAGTGAACCCTGTCCTAGTTGTTTTACCTCAGATACTTTTCAGAGCAACAGGTAACAGCCTGACCTTGTTGCCTGACACTACTTTCCAGAGAAATGCTGGTCTAAGGATTCAGAGGAGAAATCTGATGTCTACTTCAAGGAAGGAATCAGTTGCAGACGTTTTTAGTTTTCCCGTTGCATTTAGTTCCCCATCACAGTTGCTTTCTACAAGTTGCATGTATAGTTTCAGTTCCATTTTTCCGGTTCTGTAGTTCCCTAGTAAAACACTCAGTTTGTGTTTCTTTGAGATACATGTTTCATTTTTCTGTTCAAACGTCTGTTCGCAAATGTAATCCCCATGGTATATCTTCTGCAGAAGTATTTACAATTTTTTTTAAAATTGCTGTAGTGTTTTCTTCACTTGTGAATTTCTGTTGCTGAAATAGTTCAAGGAATATTTCAGGTAAGTGAGTTCTTTAGCTAAGCACCAAACTAGAATGCATATGAAACTCTTCAGTTCAGGCGGTTGAAAACCTGTGTGATAAGTCAGTGTGTCAAATCAAATCTGGTAACAGATTAACCTGTAAACAAGACCCAGATGCGTCTCTTAAGTGTCTGAATCTGTTTTGTCATTGAAAGTGTTTAGAAGTCTATTTACATTAACTGCCTAGGACATTAAACCAGCACAGAAAGTAAATTGAATTGTCACCCCTTCTGTCACATGAAATACCTTTTGTAGCAGTAGGATCTTTTAAAAGAAGGCTTTTTTTGATGATGAGGACTGAGATTTATTTAAAAAAAAACCCCAAACCACAATTGCTAAAGGGTCTACAAAGTTGATTCTCTCCTCCAGGTATACTGTGAGAATGTGGATTCGATTGTAGTGTTTGTAACTGCCAGAAAGGGTTTCCTACACAGTTTTTTAATTGGTTCTGTTTATGATATCTAGTAACTTTGGTGAGGATGGAAGAAGCAGAACACTCTGAAGCTCTGATGCAAGCTGAGCTGTGCTGTATACACTTACCAAGTTTTATGCAAATGCTGAGCTGAAAAGTGTCAGTATTTGCAGGAGGTGTGAAATTACCCACTTCACTAAGGGGATCAAACTGTATCATTCAGTAAAGTAATTGTATGTGTCTTTTATTTTATAACTGGTTCAGCACAGTATATTAGCTGTGGTTTTGACCAGTTTTGTGTGGATTGGCCATCGTGTTGTCCTGCCAGCTCTCTCAAGTTTATGTGCAGGAAACACTGTGGAATATTCCAGATATGTGGTCACTGTGCTGTGTCACTATGATGCCCATTGGCTATGGCAACAACAGAGATTTAGACAAGACTGTGATGTATATCTTTTATATAAAAAGGTAGGCATTTTCTGCGTAGATTTCAGTTCTTTGCTCACCATAGTTTGTCCCATATGGGTGAAAATTACAGCAAGAAGTAAATGTTGGAGAGCAGAACCAGGCAGCAGCTACAATATCGCCTTTGGACTAATCTGTCAGCCTCAAGGTGTGGAGTGCTTGGACTGTGGAGGGAAGCAAGTGGGGTGCTATCTATCTGTAGGTTGTAACAGTTGTGTGCGTGCAAGTCCTTGATCTTAACTGACCAGAGAATTTCCAGATGAACAGGGGCGCATCTAGTGAGGTTTGGTGGTGTGGAGAGTTACTGGGATGTGTACTTTCCTGGAAATCCTGTATGAAATGGTGCTGAACTTGAATGGAGTTAGTATTGAGTGTATGTCCACTTAGCACAGAAATCTGGAAAACCTTTCAAGCAGTCATGTGCCCCAGCTGCTATCAGTCACTGTCCAGTGTGCAGGAAGGGTGGAGTCACTGGTAGAAAGCTGTTTGCTGGAAATTGTATTGTAAATCAAAGAAACTTAGTAGCTTTGTGTGTCTCTGGACAGTGTAATGAATTTGTAGGTCATCTGAGCAGGAAGATGCTAATTTACATGAATTAGGAGGGATTCTAATTCATTCTCAAGACATCTGGCAATATGGAAATCCCTTGGGTAGATCAATTTGCTATCCACAGACAACAGAATAGAATTGCTTTCTTTCCCACCCCCTTCCTGAGAAGAACCTTGAGTGGTGGTTGGTTACTGAAGGGAATGTACCTTCCCTTTGTTTGATGTGCTCCCCAAGGCCTTGGGAAGGGCAAATCAATTTGTCCTGTGAGCATTTAGAGTGGTCAAATTGAAGAAAGCCCTTTGCTGTATGAATGGGAATTGCAGTGTGTAAGTGCTTTGTGGTTTGGATTTTTATTTTTTTTTCATTTCTGTGAACTATTAAAAATTAATAAACTCATACTGTGTCCATTTCAGTTTTCCGGACTACTTATTAAAGCAGATCGATCCCTCGGTTCAGCTGAGGTGAATTTAGCTATCTGGATTCCTCCACAGTTGTCTCAGTCAACAAGGTGGTGGATTTTTGAAGGACTATTTCCAATACTATGTTGGAAAAATCCTGCCCTTAGATTCAGCCTTATTTCTTCAGGTACTGTTGAAAATCTGCGCTGTATTCCTGCAGTTCCTGAGCTACCAAGCAGAGTGGCATTTTGCAGTGGTTCCTCTTCCTTCTGGCAGCAGGGCTGTTCTCTGACCAGCCTAGCCCTCATTTCATATGAAGCAGTAACAGAATGTAATCCTCCGTATACTGTGAAATTCAGCCTCAGCTTTTATGACTGATGGTCCATGAAGGTACCTGCTCTGTTTCCATCACGTCATTCTCAAAGGGAATACACTGGGGCATAAAGTACTCCCTTTTCTTCCCTGCTTGAGTGGAACGATATTTATATGTAAACCAGCGGTTTCTTTTGCCTGGCAGAAAATCAAAGTATGAAGTAATAAGTGTGACTTAGGTCCTGTGTCTCTCAGTGGACCCTGAGGCCAAAGGAGTCTCTCATCTGCAGTAAGCAGCCCAGCTCCTCAGGGCTTTGCTGTGAGGAATTGGAGCCCAAGTGGAACCTACTCAGGGCTCTTTGCAGTTACAGCAGAGGCTGTTGAGGTGCTGCTAAGTGCTGGTGTGTCCCTGGGACCTCCTGTGCAATTATCCCTCCTCTGAGCTAGTTCAGGGAAATCTTTTCATTCTGAACATAATTTAGTTCTGAATGTATGAGAATGTAGTGGAGCCCACTCTGGGAAAGATCCCTGTGTGTCAGGGTGGGATCCCGAGGGACAGGGCAATCCTCGTTAGATGTGCTGGTCTTGTGCCACTTGCCAGCCTGTTGTGGATTTTATAAATAACTTTCAAGAAGTGAGTAGGAGGTGTTGAGTTTCTGGCTCTGCAATGGACACGTGCTATAGCTGTTGGTGCAGGGTTCAGGCAGCAAAATTGTTTCCAAAGGCTCAATTATAGAAAATGTAACACAGCTGAAGGGCTGGAGCACTGCCTAACCATTGCGTCCCTCCCAGAAGGGTTTCCTCCCTTCTCCGTGCCTGCTGCAGGGTGCATAGGCCATGGATTTGGCGTGTTGACTTAGTCTTACTTAGGGTAGTATGAGCAGCTTGCTGTGCTCTCTTACTTCTGTTGTTTAAGCAACCTTTGCACCTAGTGCTGCATGTCACTGTACACTGAAGTCTGAGCAACTGGAAAAGGTGAGAAAAGCAGAGTGAAATGGAAATATGTATTGATTCTGCTGTTCAGCTGGAGACAGTTACTGTAAAAGTTAGAGTGCTCTAAAAAACACTATGACCATTTGTGTTTCCCAGGGAAAAGGAAACTATTTATCAAATTGCTGATCATGCAAATGCATTTTGAGTGCTCTGCTTTCAACATTGCATTTATTTTTAAGAGCGCTAATTAAAAACTATGTCCATTCATTCTAATTTCTCCCACAACCCCTCCATGGCACTTTACTGGCCCTTGTGAAAGGATGTAGATTTTGTTGTAGCCTGGTGAGTGACCAGCTCCTAAATCATGCGCTGGATTTAGCTAGAATGTAATCTTTTGGCCATCTGCTCAGGCACTCCCTGTGTCTGCATCCCTCTCATTTGCAAGCACGTGTTAAAGGTGATCTGGAATGTGCAGGTGTTCAGAACACTCTGGCTCCCTTTAACTGAATATGAGTGTGTGTCTGCTTAGGAGGGTTGAGCAGTGTGTTGTCTGAACTTGGCATGCTCAATTTTAATTCTCTCACTGGTGTATGGAGCACCTAGTCAGGAAAAAAAAAAGATTGTTCAGAGCATTTGAAAAATATGTGGATAGCAAGACTTTCATCATAGAACTTGAGTTTAAAAATACTGATATATGCTCTGTTGTTTTTTCATCCTCCCACAGTGATTCTGGACCTTTTTTTTTTTTTTTTTCCCCCCCCGGTTTTTTTTGGTTTTTTTTTTTTTTTTTTTTTTTTTTTTTTTTTAATGCTTGGCTTGTAGATTTCTTTCCTGGTCTTTAGGAATATGACTGACTCTCTTTGTAACTGATGGCTGTCAAGCATCTGGAATCTTGCTGTGGCTTTTTTTTTTTTTTTAAATTTCATACAAGTCTTCAACTTAATTTTTTCTCATCTCTAATGGAGTAATGCCAAAATGATGAGAAATGCTCATGAGGGGCGGTGGGGGGAGGAATCTCTGGTTCAATTTTTGTCTGCTTTCTAATAACTCCTTGCCATAGCTGTGTCTCTGATATGCCTAAGTCTTTTTTGGTGATTAAATGAATCATCACATGCAGTGAGAGCAGGTGCATCTCTGTCCACCTGTGTCACTCACTGTTTGCATGCAGCAGTGTAAAGCACTAGGTCTCACTTTCCTTTCTAGTTTTATATCATTTTTGTTCCCTCCCTGGTGTCCTGCTCATCCTGTGCAGTGGCATAGGAGGATCACGGTTTAGCAGAGTTCAGTGTTTGCTTCTGAATGGATGGACTTTCTGTGCTGCCCAGTTTGCTGAGAGAAGCCAGTTGAAACTGAACAGAATTTAACATTTCTAGGTGGTTTAAAAACAGGGCTCCTCAGAGACCAGAAGTGCTGTGGGATAAATGGGAGTGAGTCCGGAAGTATCTGATCTAGACCTTTAACTTACTTTAGATTTTTCCTATGTGGCAACTCAGGAGCAACTGTATCTGTGAAACTTTGTGGTTTTGAGTGCTCTAGAGAAGCTTGGTTTCATTTTGTGCTACAGATTTTATATTATAAAAATATAGTGTTACACATGGCTTAATTTCAAGGTCCTGTTATTCTGCATCTGAAGTAGCAATGAATTTTCAGCCTTTGTTGCAACACTGTGAGCAACTAATGCATCAGGCTTCTTTGCAGCTTCTTTACTTCTTTGAGACCTTTCTTGAGCACTTGGCGCAGAGGAGCTCTAACCAGACAGAAGGAGCAGGTGTGGGTAAAAAACCAACCTGTGGATTCCCTGGGCTGACAAACAGGCTGGGCCTTGGCAGAGCTGAGCTGCTCTTTTCAGCTCTGAACTCCCAGACCTTCAAGCTGTTGTAAGGGAAACCCTGCAGTATCACAGCCAATCCTGATCCCGAGGTATTGTGGGTGCTGCACCTTTGCAATGCTTTTTACACACCCCTAGGAAGTGCTTTCCAATGGGGCTAACAAAATAAAACCCGTCCAAATCACTTTTCATGGGAAGTTTCTGGACATGCTGTGTGGACTTGCAGGCAGAGCAGAAGAGTTACTGGTGAGACGAGACTCCCAGGTTTGTGATCCAGCTCTTAGTTATAAGCCCTTTTTCTGCAGCTAAAGGTTTGCACTTTGTCTCAAGGCATGGTGCTCATTCCTGGGGGTTACCATGTTGTTATGTGGCTCTGTAGCAGGCTTGTGATCTTTGTTCAGCTTGGCTGCTGCCTGGGGGTATTCCTGTTGCTGTGGGCCCTGGGGCAGCTCTTGCTGAAGCCCCATACACTGAGGCAGTGCAGGGTTTGCTGCTTTTCATCAAATGAACCTCTGAATATTTAGAGGCTAAGACCACAACATACAGACAGCATCTGCCTCTTAGTTTGCGTATGGCTTGCTGCAGTGTCTAAACTCTGTCTTTAGCAGCCACTGGCCCACTCTACCTGCCTTTTTTGACAAATGATACCAAATTTCCACACTGGAGTTGCCTCTGATTCCTTGCTAACAGTAGTAGAGCTTGTTACAAACAGAGAGAGAGGCCAGCTGAAGCTTACTGCACATCCCCTGTCCTCTTTCTCCTTTTTTCCTTCCCTCAAGCCCTGCAGTTGTTTCTTTGTCTCCTGTCGCTTGCAAAGGAGGGGAGAGGGGAGATTCAGAGATGAGCTGGTGCCTGCTCACTCCAGAGCAGTAGTTCATGGAATGCTTGCTTTTGTGTGGCGTGCAAAGGCACCTAGAAAGCGGGTAGATTGTCTTGTGTGTTTCTCCATGGTTACACAGACTTACTGATTTGGAGATTAAACAGAATCTGTGTCTTCAGACAGCAGGAGCACTGGCCCACACTATTGTGTGTTTTGCTTGCACCACTAGGTTTAGCATCAGGAATGCTTCAGGCCCTGAACCTGGGAGAAAATGAAACAGTTTATTTTGAACCAAATGGCTTGTGGGCCTTGTCAGTCTAGGTGAAAGGTACAACTCTTTCTGACTTCTGTTTTGAGAGGTTTCTGGCCCGTACTATATCTGGGTACAGCATTTTTCTTCATGCAAATATCTACTTGGATTGTCAATGCTCACAAAGGAGAATTCCTCAGATAGTGAGAGGGTTCTCCAGGATCACACTCCATTGCAGCTCTGCATGTAACTTATGTAAGGGGATTTTTATTTTATTTTGATTTTTTAATGTTCCTTTCTAGAACTTTCATCTTGAAAGTTGGACCCTGTGAACCACTAGTAAGTATTGGTAGCTCTGTTTTTTGGAGGAAACTTCACTACACCAGCTTTTAAATGTTTTTGCTCTCTCTATATCTTGCTTCCTAGCTTGCTAAATATGTTTTCTTCTTAGTGTTAGTTTTCCACTGGGAAAACTAGCTGGAGCCTGGAGATGTCTTCTCCTAGTGCTTACACTTAGGAATTCTAGTGAGGATATGAGCTTGCAAAAGGGAAATGTAAACAAAATCTCCCCTGGGTAGACATGCACCTTCTCCATCTGGTGAGATAAGAGCCAATGCTGTATTTATGTTTTAACAATTCTATTTTTATATATAAGTACTGTCCTGGAATTAAATTAACAGAGGAGAGCTTGTAAAAGTGACATTTGACTTTAGACTGCTGTTTGTTTGGCTTAGTTAATTTAATTTACAGATGTCATAATATAGAGCTACTTACAGAGCTACTATTCGGGCTTGATTATTTTCAGTTTGTGGTTGAAAGTCTGCTGTGCACTGTTAGGAGAGTTTCTTTGTTTATAAAGAAATGTTTATTTCTTCTAGAGGGTCTGTAAGTAACTTTGTAGGTGAGGTAGTATGAAATGACACCTTGCTAAGCAGCAGTAACTTCTGGTTACACAGGACTGATTTTGAAATTGCTTTTCATTAGCCATATCATATTACTTTTCAAACATTAAGCCTTATGATTATTTTTTAAAATGCATCACTTCAGAGAGGTGTCATGGGGTACAAAGAAATTTTTGTCTCCAGATCTGTTAAACCGGATTTCCAGCTACCAGGTCTCTAGTGGGGATCTTGTCGAATTAATGTGATGCATTGTAACACTCCAACTCAACTGTAGTAGGACAAAATCTCTAACAGCCTCTTTTTTCCTTTTTTTTCTCTCTTTACAGTAAAAAAAGCTAAACTCCATGGACCACCAGGTAAGCCATGTTCTACTGCTTATTTGCAGCAATGGGGCCACCTCTCTCTGCTGTTCATTCTGCTCCCTAAAGTTTCATCCACCTCCTCTTGGCTTCTCCATGTTCTCCTTAGGAGTGACAAGATCAGCATCCAGGCAGCTTGAGTTAGTAGAAAGCTTGAGGCTGTGATGTGGTGTCAACAGCGCTGAAAACCTCTGCCTGCTCACTGGTGTGAACAGGTGATGAATAAGAAAATGTGTTCCTTTATTGTCACCCTTTCCCACCCACCCTTCCCTTTCACTCATTCTTCTTCTGTCCCTGTTCAAAACAGGATCTGAAAATGTCCACTGAACAGGACTGGTGTGTGCCTGTGTGGATTCAGTGCCTTATCGATCCTGATCAGGATTGCTGGATAGAATTGCAGAAGCAACTCATTGCCTTATGTGACAGTCTGTAATGGCCATGCTTCAAATTAAAACCCCATCCACTACCTTTTGTGTCTGCGTAATAAAAAACAAACAGCTGGTGACACCCAGAATTTACAGTCTAGGCAGTTTTTTTCACTGTGGTTCAGTAGGTGGCAAGGAATCCCTTATCAGGCAAATAGGTTTATTGAATGAAATTTGATGTACAGTTTACAAAAGAAATTTGCTTGTGGAATAACACCTATGCAGGTGTTTAGATATGAAGCAATTGCACAGTATATTCATGACTTATTTGTTCCACTTTATTCTTTGGGTATAGGTGTTCTCAGGTTACAGCAGAAAATTTTCCAGGACTGGTTGTCCATACTGCATGTCAGGTCAGGATCTGTGTGTGCACCAGCCTTGAATTTCCAGGGAAGGAAAGCTGAGTGCCCAGACTGGAAGGAAGACAGTGTACACTTTATCCTTTCTCTATTTAAGACGCCTTCTCACAGATGCGAAATACTTGTCCTGTAGTTTAGGTTTAACTCAGCAAAGCATGTGGTTTTACTGACAAGACCAGTGTCCCAGGAGGATGCAAGTGATGTAGACAGATATGAAGAATCTGACTTTCAGTGACTCCTACTTCCTCCTTAAATGCTGACCCTTTCTTCCTTTTCTGTTAGGATGTTGGAAGCTAGCTGCTGAAACATCATAGATCATCAGATTTGTCAGGCGTGAGCTTCCTCTTTGTAAAGCTATGTTGGCTCTTCCCAATCACTTCTTTGTTTTCTGTGTGCAGTTTTGACAGTATTAAAATGGACTGTGATCTAACTTACACTGGGAATAGATGCAGCAGAACACTGAAGTATTAAAATACATACCCTGCTTCCTTGCTACTTAGCATGTCTTGTTCCAGGCTCTTTGAAACCGATAGATAGGTCTGAGGTAATAACTTCCCTTAAAAGCGAGTTTTATCATTCTCAGATGCTGATATTTAAACTTTGAATGTATCTATGCTTGGCTGCTTTTGGTTTTATTAGGAAAAAAAAAAAGAGCAGGAACTAGTTAAAAAGTTCTTTCAGGGTTTTAATTTGTGGCCTCCTGGGTGGAAAACCAGGTTGGGCCTAGGAGAGCACTTGGGTCAAAAGGGAAGAGATGATACGTTCAACCCAACTGCTTGCTTGCATGTCTTGCAAGTTTGTTTTTCACTCTCCTTGGTCTGCATGATGTTCCCTGTTCCTTCTGACTGTCTCTTTTTCTTCTTGTCTGCATTTCAGTAGCAGCATCTTAATAAGTGTCTGTGTTCTCTAGGATTTTACATTCTTTCTTTGTCCCTGTCTTACTGAAAGTGATTAGTTGCCTGTTTTTGTTTGTTTGTGCTTGAATTTCTAAAAAGCTGTGATTGAAAATTTGATGGCAGGTGAAAAACATCTTGAACGTTTGGCTCCTTAAACCCCATACAGGCTTTTCACTTGGGGCCTCTCTGGATGCACTGTGTGAACTGAAAACCACCTGTTGTTGCACGTATGTGATGAAGGGGTCTGCTGATTGAGATAAATTGTTGTGTCTCGTTCCCCAGATAAATTCAATACGTATGTGACACTGAAGGTGCAAAATGTGAAGAGTACGACGGTGGCCGTGCGCGGTGACCAACCCTGCTGGGAACAGGACTTTATGTTGTAAGTATGGGGGTGCACAGCTTGAGGTGCTTGTGGTGGAGTCCTTCCGCAGCCCCTACACTCACACAGAGCTGCTGTTGTGTGTATGGATTGGAGTATTTGGTTGAGTAAAATGCACAAGCCTGGAGATTGTCTCTGCCAGTGCCACAGACTGGCAATTGCCAGTCAGGTCTCTAGGGAGCGGGTAACTCTGAGGTTGAACTAGGAAGTCGGTCTGTGGGATGATCTGGATGGATGTTGTCCTTGGCCACGTATGTGCACAGCTGTGGCTATGAGCAAGAACACACACACCTACGACATAGTTTAGACAAAGGCTAAAGGCCCATAGTTGAGCTTAAATGGAGCTCCTGGACCATGGGAACAGGGTGTGGGTGGAGGCTGCTGGAGGGGCTGGTCAGGGCAATTAAGGGCTGTTGTTAATGCGCTCAGGTCCTCCACATGGTGATCCTGATTATCTTACTGTGGGAGCTGCTTGTGTGTTGATGTGTTCTGCCATTGGCCCAATGCCCATGAATGTGTTTTCCAGCTCCTCTTGTTCAACTTGAGGGGCCTCCAGTCCCTGCCATGAGCAGCAGAATCAGTTCATTCCAGCTTTTCCAGGGCTTCTGGTGCATTTGGCACTTCTGATTTCCTCTGGTCCTGACATGGGGCCAAGGATTTCCCATTATCTTTTAGAATGGTGGTTTTCTTTTTTTCTAGTGGATGAATGACTTATTGATTATGTTACGTCTGCTTCCGTTTCTACAGCTTTGTAAGACAAAGCAAACTAAATGGGGGGGAATGATGTCGTGGAGTCAAAGCTAGCGCTGCTGATTTTGAGTGGGTTGTTTATGTAGTATCTGTAGTGAGAGACCCACGTGGGATTTTGTGAGCGTGTTTCTGAGTCCAGCAGCAGTTGGTTCTCCTCAGTTGAAAGTGGGAAGTTGTTACCTCTGGTTAAGGAGTTCACCTGGGTTAGCACAGTGTTGGCACCTACCTCCCTTTTTTGGTGCCACTCTGCTTTTGGAGCAGTATGGGAGGGGTGTGCCCCTGCAGAGAGTCTGTCCTTTGGCATCTGGTGAAATACGTTTCCTCCTGAACACCACCATCTGCACAGCTCTGCAATTCCTGGTTGGACAGAGGCTGTGGCTGTCACTGATATAAAAACCATGCAGGACTGGGTAAAGCAGGGACAGGGGACAGTTGCTGTGTGCCAAATCACACACCTATACCCAAACTACTAACTTATTCTGCATGTGATTTCTGCTCATCCTGTGGACAGAAATTAGCTCTAAACATGGCCAGCTGCAGAGGAGACTGCTCAGAGGTGGTTTAAGAAAGGCGCTTGAGCATGTTGGATGAAGGCTTTCAGTGTTCCTCCTCCTCCCTCCCCACAAGAAGCTCCTGGAACTGCACTCGAGTATCAGCTGGGAGCTGAGCTTTCATGCTGTAAGGTCATTGTAATGCTCCGTAATTAGTTGCTAGGGAATATGAAAGCAGAATATTAGCTGAACTACCTTGCCATTATCGCCCCTGCTTTAGCCAGGCAACTGCACAGTAGTTCTGCTGTTTCTTTATGACGGAAATATTACATGTGGCAACAAACGTGTTTTGCGTGATCCTGTGTATATTAAGTTGTCCCAGGAGGAATAACACTGGTATTCCAATACTACTGTTCTCTAGTTTGCTCTTTTTCTTTCTGGAGTTGGAAAAGGATTTTGAACACGGTATTTTTTTCCCTGAGGGAAGGATGCTTTTACTGTGTGTACTTGTGTTTACCTTTGTAGTAGAAGAATAGACTACAAGCAAGAAAATGCTTTTTGTCTGTGTTTGTTGTTTTTGCTTCCAAACTCCTTGTGAGATGTAGCACTTCAGAATTTGGGGCTCTGGAGTTGTTTGAGGTTTGGTTATTTACCAGACTAGGAAAACATTTTAATATATTCTTTGGGGACATCTTCTAATTTTGAAGCAGCTTTAAAAAGAATTGCATATTTGCAGGAAGGACCTCTTGAATGAAACTGCAAACTGATGTTTAGAATATGATGATTAGTTTGGTGTTAAAGAAGTGTATTTTATTTAAATTCTACATGTGTGTGGAAAGGGAGGCACACCAAATTCCAATCTCTGCTCTTTTGTTCCCTGAAGCTGTTCTACATCTAACCAGAAGGTGGAGAAAGGGAGACACAAAGGCAATCAAAGCCACTGTACAGAAAATATTTTTATTTATTATTCTTATCTGGTAACCTGTCCTGTGGAGTTCTGTACAGAAGCCCATTGGGTGTCTTATGATCAATGTCTTGCTCTGTCAATGTATGTTGAAGCAAAGAACATGGTTTTACAATGTGACTGTAAATAGAGTGTTTCTTCCTTCCCTTCCCTCTCTGGCCTCACACTAGTTCAGCCTGCAGACAGCCAGTCATCATCAGCCTACAGTCAGATAAACATCACTTTCCAAGAGGCAAGCAGTGTGAGGGCAGAGTGGTGCTGGTACATTTGTTAGTTTGGTCGTATTTGTGAAACCCTGTCTAAACAGAGGATGCTGGAATTACAAGATGCTAGCAATAAAGTCATAATAAGCCTATGTAATAGCTTGATTTTGAACTACTGTAGACTGAGCCACCCAAGCACTGGGCGCTGCTGACCTCAATTTCTGTGTCTCAAACACGAGCAGAAGCACTTGGATTTAAAATAGATATTAATGTGCTTTGCTGTAGCTGTAGGGTTTGTCTTGAGCCTTGTAGATGCTGTGTTCCCTTTTAAAGTTGAAAGAAGGGGACAAAGCTGAAACAAACGCTGGGATTTGCAGCGGTTCTCTTTTTTTTGGCCATGATGGCAGCCTATAGAAATTAGGGGCTAACGTGCTTTTAAATTTCCTTGATAGATGTAAAATGGATACATTTGGACTGAAGGACAAAAGGCAGCAGCACTGAACTGTCCAAAATACCTACTTCTGGGGATTAACAGTTGCACTAAAGGGAAGCCCTGAGCTCAAAGAATTAGGAGCGATAGCCTTTCTTCCCGATAAGTGTGAGACAGTTGTGCAACAACAGACAGCTCAGGATCCTTCTCTACTTCATTGTTTTTACCAGCTGTGTATGTGTTAGCCTGTTCTGAAGCAAGCATGTTATAAAGCAGCATGAAGGAGAGAGGTATAAATGCTATGAAACTTTGGGAAGAAGCAAATTTGAGGTTTATTCTTTCCTTACTGGGAGGGAAGATGTCATGAAAACCTTCAGAGAAGTATTTCCAAGAACTTGGCGCTCGGTGACCATGTGGAAGTATCTAATGCTGGAGCAGAAGTGGTGCAACACAGCCCTGAGCAATAGGTAGTGCTGCTGGTGCAGCTGTGGATCTGGGACTGTTACTTTGGACGTGGGGTAGCTCCCCTCACATGTAAGTATTGGCATGTTTGCACCTGCCGGAGTACACTTGTGTTGCTGTGCTGCCAAGGGAGACACCCACTTTGTTAGAAATGGAGCTCACCCCTAGGTTTTGGCCCAAGGTGCACTTCTTCCTCCTGTGTACATAGCTGCAGAGATGAGTTCCCGGCTGGCAGTTGATGCATGACATAGTTCAGGGTTTTAGTTTGTGGTTACTGGAAAGTAGTAACCTTCTTGAGTATGGGCTGCCTCGACAACAGACTTCCAGAAGCCCTCTGTGGCTTGACACTGCTGTGTGGAAAGAGTTCACTGGTATAATAATGGTGGTAATGCGGAACCTAAAACAGATTTGGATAATACTCTCTTTTTCTTACCTGTGATGCCTTTTCTTTTCTTGCAGTGAGATCAGCCGACTGGACCTGGGGCTAATTGTTGAAGTATGGAACAAAGGACTGATCTGGGATACCCTGGTTGGGACTGTGTGGATTGCTCTGAAGGCCATTCACCAATCTGATGAGGTTAAGCTCACGCAGAACCTTTATTTGCTCCAGTGTTAGTAGATAATGTGTTACAAATCTGGCCTGGGGCAGCCCAAGCTGAGCTCCTCAGCAAAACTTCCACTTGAAAAGTCAGGAAGGCTGGGTGAGCAGAGAGGGCTCTCTTAACTTACTGGATTTGTTTTTGAAGTGAGACCAAAATTAAGCTTATACAGGGGTACCTGGTCTCATTTTAGTCATGTGGACTCAAAAATCAGGGCTTAATTTGTTAAGGAACACGTAAGTGACAAGTGTCTGAAGTCTTAAGGACTGACTGCTTAGTCTGATGCTCAGATCTCTGTGACTTACTGCTGAAGACTGTCTTAGTCCAGCAGATAGACTAGACCCAGAGTGTGTCTGCATCATCCGCTTAGGGCTTCTGATTGCAGTGTTAGAGGGTGTGTACTGGTGCTGATATATATGGAAAAAAGTAGGAAGTGGGATGTGCCAATGTCTGTAACTGCCCTAACTACTGAATTTGGCAGTTGTTGCAGCTAAGCAAGTCATATTTGTTTTATTAACTCAAATTTCAGTGTATTTAATTAGAAGATTATTGGATTTGAGCAGGGAGAGAGGGAGAGTATATTTTCCATAAAGGGAAAAGAGTGGGGATGCTCAGCAGTGTGGCTGTAAGGTCTGGCTGTGCAAGCATTCCTTGGTCTTGTCTTTGAGTTCTTACCTTTGCAATTCCACTAAGAAGACAGCAGTTCTGCTAGGAGATGTTTGCTGCTTGTCCTGGTAAAGGCCTCTCAGACTTTGAAGAAATCCAGTTGGGAAGAAAAAGCCAGCACATGCTGAATGCATATAATTCGATATTAAACAAAATACCAGGCCTTGATAATGATGTAAATCTCTTCCTGGAGTCTTTTAGCAAATGTGTAAGAGTTGCTGCATCAAGTTCTTCAGACTTGAAAGTTCATTCACATGTGGCTCCTGATCCACAGGAAGGTCCTGGGGAATGGTCTACGCTGGAGGCAGAAGTTGTAATGAAACATGATGAAATCTGTGGAACCAAAAACCCAACTCCTCATAAAATTTTGCTGGACACAAGATTTGAATTACCTTTTGGTGAGTGCTTTTCTATAACTTACCCAGAGTGCTGACAGTGGAGAGAAAGTGGGAGCAGATTGAGTTTTATAATCAGTTTGTGTTCATTCTCAGTTCAGTCAGTATAGTTCAGTGGAGATAAATTGCTGGTATCCATTTTTTGTTTGGCTTCTTTCTAACACGATCCAAATAAATGTGGAATATTTGAAAGTCCCTGGTGCTGGAATGTTCAGACTAGTAGCAGGTTTTTCTTCTAATACTATTTCAGGATTGTGTAGTCACACATTTTGTTCCTGAGCAGGGAGCATTTGCTTTTTTATATCTAGATGAATTTGGCATTGTTAGGGCTATTCTGTGGTAGGTGCACATAAACCCTCTTAGAAGTGTGCAGTTCAGTGAAACATTAATGCATAGTGCTCCTGAACATTATCATTAGCAGAGTATATAAATAACTTGATGTTGTAAGAAGTGCCTTTCTGGCAATTACTTGTGACTGAAAAATATAGAATATGAAAAAGCTGCTAATTGGAGCAAACAGATCTCAAGTCAAGTTGTGTATAGTTTTAAAATTTTATTTTAGTTAAAAACAAGCAAAAAAAATAACCAAATCAATCCCAAAAGTAAGGCCTTAGCCAAAATGCATCCCAGGTTTACAAAGCTTCTCTTTCCATCTCTTAGCTGCTAAGAACAGAGATGATGTTTTTTGGGCTTGTGCTATTGTTTTTTTCATGCGCTGGGCGTTGAAGTGTTTCAAAGTTGTCTGTCATTGCAAAGCTCATTTCTCCCTCTCTGCCTGTTTCTTCTTTTTAGCTGCCAAGCCCCCTGGCAGTGTGGGCAATTTGTATCCTGCTCTAAGCAGGGGTGGAACATTTGTGCACCTGCTGGCATTTGGCCAGCACCTGTCAGGGTTGGCCATCTGTTGTGGGAAGGAGTGAGGACATCTTTGAGTGCCATACTCCCCTTGCTGGTGCAGGGGAGGATGCAGGCCTTGGCCCTGCAGCACGACAGCCAGTGCAAATCATATCCTGTGCTCCGAGTGTTCTGTTCCGAGTGCACAGTCCGCTGGATGGTTGTACGTCAGTGTTCTAATGGCACTGCTCTTTAACTACAGTCCAATATGTAAAGGGGAAAAGGTATTTGACAGCTTTCACCTTGTCAGTGGGAATTTTATTACTGAAATTGCTTGTTATGTAAGAGGAGGAAGAAGACACTTCGTTTCACCTCACATGGAAAGCTTGGTTCTTTGGGGCAAGAGTTGAGGCCTCTGGGAGGGACAGAACACAGCTGAAGGCAAGGCTTGTAGCCACCACCTTCTAATCTAAGTTCAGTGTGACACAGTTGCTTGTAATCTGTCACTGCTTTAGAAGAAAATGAAGTTCTGGTGTCTCCCTTTGTATTCAGAGAGGGTCCAAAAGTGAATTTGATTTCTTCTGCAATTCATGTTTTGAACAGCATTACGTTTTGAGAGATTTTTTTTCAAGTATAAGAAAACAGGCTCCCTGTAAATCATTATGTATTAGAGCATCTGGATTTAAAAAATAAAACTTATTTCAGGTAATAGTGTATTTTCTCCCTACTGCTATACTCACAGGAGGTTTTGTTTGTTTCTTTCAGGGTTTTTTTACTACTAGTTTAAATTTTTACATTTGGAGAGGTAGGATTTCATGCAGAGCAGTAAGTAAAAAGATTTTTGTGATTGTTTTTAAAACAATCGATCATTTAAAGTACATCTATTACTTATTTCTGTGTTTACTGTTACAAATACTGAAATAACAGGCATTCCACACTGCTGTGTTGAAGGGGTTTTATTTTGGAGTGTGAAAAATTGTCTGCCGGTCCAGTGTTTCATAATGTGCAGGGAAAAAATGGGTGAATGAGTTAGGTCGTTCAAGGCTTCTACTGCTCTTCCCTTGAAGGGAAGAATTTTGCTTCTATCTCTGTTTTCAGTGTGTCCTACCATGGCAGGGTCAGAGGCAGACTGAAAAGCAGTAGTCACTAAGAGAGTGTGATATTTCTCTGGAAAAGAGTGTCGCCTTCTCCAGCAGTGCTTCCCTTCATGCCATGACTGAGCATTTCGTGCCGTCACCTCTAGGATAGGGAAAGACCCTGCAACATGAATTAGGCTCTATCTCCTTGCCCCAAGTACTGTGAGACTCAGAGAGATGCATGGAGGCAGCTCAGCTCACAGCTCTGCCTCTGCATCTCTCCTGATGGATTTGCTGGTTGGCTTCCCTTTAGCTGGATGACAGCAATATGGACTCTCAGTGCCTGATATTAAGACTCTTTGATAATGAGCTGGGAACTGCCACTTTAAACCTACACAGGGAACTAAATGGATCACTGATCTGCCTGTGGAAGTTCTTAAGTCATCAGCAGTGCAGTAGAGGCAACATTTTAATAACAGGTTTGGAGCGACACTTAGGAACATTGTGTATCATGTTTTGTTTCCCAGGTGAAGATCTCTTGGCTAATGTAGATACATGAGAAACAGAGCGATATGTGTGCACATGTACAGCTTGTGCTGCTTTTCAAGTCCGGGAAAGCACTGCTGTCTGGGATAGCAGCTTTAAAAAACTCTATGTTCTGTTTGGCTGTGCTTCTGTGCTTTTTCTATCACTTCTGGCTGCTCTCTTTCATTTAGATGTATACAGATCCAGTTCTCCTGGTTATTCAGTGCATTTAAAATGTTTTGTTTTATGTAGGTGGAGCTTGAGAAGTTTCCTAGGGTTTGTAAAAGAGAAAAAATGAATTTGAAAAACAGAAAAGCTGAAGTCCTTGATGTAAAAAATGATTGTGTATGCACAATTTTTTAGGTTTAGAAACTGGTTTGTTGTTCTGGGTCCACATGGTATATTCAAGATTCTACCTTCCTGGTATCTCATCTCCTGGTACTCCGGAGGCTGGCAGCAGCTAAAACTGAAATAAATGCAGAACATGCTGATGCTGGTAGTGGTATAACATGATGAAGGCAATTTAGAGCTTTTATTAATTTTGTTTTTTGGGTTTTTTTCCATATAAAGTTGTTAAGTATTTACCAGGCTTGGAGTTGGGAAGCAATCATCTCCTGACAAAGACTGGTGAGAGTTTAGTCGCTGCTCCTGGTGATCTTAGATAAGCTTTTTTGAGGTCATACTGGAGCTAAACTTCATTAATGCCCAGATTTCTAATGGGCCAAAGAACTTCTATGGTGACCTTTATATCCCCCATGTGTCCCAATGCACATTCCAGATGCAGCTCTTGCCTTGTGGTTAGTAGTGTTAGTGTGACGTCAGCACAGAGTGTACAGGAGAGAGCAGACCTGTAGACCCTTCTGTGTGATGGAGTGTGGTGCTGGGGGCCAGACTGTCCTCTAATGATTTCTGCCAGCCCCAGGTGCTTGAGTGTTCAGTTTCACAGAACAGAACAACTGAAAATCCTCTTCTATAAGAGTGCAGCGAAGAGTGAGCATGGCAAGTGTGAAGAGTTAGTGAGAGTTGATATTAACCCATATGGTGCAAAGCATTTTTATGTTTGGTAGTCTATTAAAAATGGCAGTAAACTGCCTTCTTCATGGGATTGTGAGCAAAGACAGGCTGGAGCAGGTTTCTCCACTGATCATGTCTGTTTCTTCTCAGGAATAAGACAGACATATCAAGGAAGTGAGAAAGCCTTTTGTGGTCGGTTTAGAAAATTTGCTGGTAGAGAGAAGACAGTCTTGCTATTATTGTTTTGATGCAGTGAGTGTGAGTTGGCACAGACTTTTCAGGATGCTGCTTTTCAAGTGTAAAATTGTTCTGTTTAGAAGCAATTTTACTCTGTCCCCCTTTTTTAGAAGTGCAGTGACTATGTGCAAATCCCTCACAGGATGCAGCACTCAAAAATGCTTTTGGCTCCCAAACTATAGCAGTTTGGTTCTGTGCCAGGCAGTTTCTAGTTCATAATTGGAGTGAAGATGCTTTCAGTGTTCTCATTACTCCTAGGCTGGGAGCATGCTGATCTGCATCCAGCCATCAGATGGAGTAAATGTGCTATGTTGTTTTATTGTCTTAGGAACTGAACAGAAGGAAACACTCAGCTTGGCAAAGTCATTTCAGTGAGAACCTGCGAAGATTCCCATACATTGAAAAGGGGAGAAATTGGGATTGGGAAGAGGGGAAGCCAGGTGAAGGCTTGTAGGAAAGTGGGGAGATAGAGGGTATCACTTTTACTTTCAGCACTTGTTCTTATGCTGAGCTGGGGTATGGACTTGCTACTTGGGAAAAACCCAGGAGGCACGAGGTGATGTGCAAGGATTAGAGCAAGGACCACTAAACCTGAGAAGAAAAGCTTTAGGGCTGAAATGCCTGGTTATTGCCAAGCTAGGGATCTCTAAGCAGGAATACTGTCATGTTTAGGACCTCAGGGGGTCTAATTGAGTATAGATGTACAGATGTATAACTGTATAGATGCACCAAATTCTCCTCTATTTCCTTCCTCAGTCTGATAAGTGACTGTACTGCTGTGTCCCCACTTCTGTGTCTATCTGTATCCAGGTGTCAGGGTGCTGGGTACACTGATATGTCCTATTTGCTCTGAGCAGCCTCACCTGGGACCTCCTCCCACACCTCTGCTCGTGTGCCCAGGAATCCCACTTCAGCTCAGCTCTGAGCCTTAAATCCTGAGTGATGTTATGGGAGTTACTGATCGCCCACCCCAGCCAGTGCCATATCTATGCCTTCTAAGGCACCCCATGGATTCAGGCCCACATGTGGACCTCAGACCTGCCTTGTCACTGTGGACCTGGCTGCCAATCTGGGCTCCTGGCTGAACCTTGCCATGATCTCTGGGCCTGCTCTGCTCACCTTGCTCAGGTGCTGTAAGGATGGGACCCTACCTGGCAAGTCCCCTGCCCTGCCAGCCAGGGGATCCTCCCCTCCCTTAGGGAGCAACTGGACTTCACTTCTCCCTAACATCAGGAGCCCAGAGAAAACAAGAGGCTCAGCTTCCAGCTGAGGATGGCAGTAGGAGCAAGAGCAGTAAAGCTTGCAATACTTCTGTGTTGGCATCGAATTAATAAGACCCAAAAGCTATTGAACATACCTGCCCATCTTCTCTCTGTTCTTATTCGGCAGTTTAGTTTCACTGACATGTGGCCTTGCTCCTTTTGTTCACCAAGCGTGATGTCAGTGGAGTCCGGAGCTGGCATCAGGTGTCCTCCTTTTGGACTAGTTCCACATTTGTATCTTGTAAGCAAAAGTTAATGTAGCAGAGTAATTTCCATTGTAATCAAAGTTGAGCAGTGATGTAGGAGCTGGCCAATGGATGTGGCCTTGCAAGCAGTTGGTGATCTCTGTGCGAGGGATTTCTTTTCTCTGCATTCCAAAGAACGAGCTTCAAAAAAACTGCTGGCTGAGGTGAGACACAACAGAATTGTGAAATTAAAAAATAAACTGCTTCCTCAAAACATCAAGAATTCTGTCTCATTGGGATCTCTTCATCTGGGCAGGTTACTTGACTCAAGGTCATAGGCCAGTTGCTTCATGTTTAACGTTTGCTATGCAATAATTGTACTGATGTTAGTATTGATGACAGAAGTTTCTCTAAGATCAAGATGATGTCCTTGAAGCAGCTGGTATCTGGACAGTAGCAGATTTTTATCTCTGACTTGCATAAGAAGCTGTTTCAATAGGAGCAGCAATCCTGCAGTAAAAATCTGATAGCTCTGCTTATGAAATGGGCATCTGGGATACAAGATAGGCTCTGAGCTCTAGTCTTCAATTCATGAGTTTTTCTTCATGTCTTAGAGAAGTGTTGGATTTCAAAGAATATTCCATAGGCTTTGCTGTAATTTTTTGATTGTTTCTGGTCCTTGTTGGAGTTTGTCTTCCTAAATCTCATCAGGTTGTGTGCTGATAGCCATTCAGTTCATTGATGTCTTCTTTCTAGGTCAGTTCTATTCAGATTTGCCCTGAATGCCAACCCTGATTTCTGCAGAGCTTGTCTAATAAATCTGTGCAGCTGTGATCTACAGCCCTGATGATCAAAACCATGTATGTTTTCCTACAACACTTGAAGTTGTGGAAGATTATCTCATGTTTCTCTTACCTTGTTTTCTGTTAGGATTCAACAACAAAGTAATGTACTGTACACCAGGAAGTGCAACTGGCTTTGTGTAAAATGGTTAGGGTAAATTACTTCGGTCTCCCCCCAAGCAAGGAGAAATAGGTTGTCTTTTTTCCTACTTACTGCAGTTTTTTGGAGCTGGGGATTAAGGTTCCATAAAACTTTGAGAAGTGGGGGACTATTTTATCCCCTTGTCTGGGTGAGGCTAGTTGCATAAAAATACAGTGGTGTTCCTCTCACAAAGGTGTAGACTTGAATTTGTAGTCCAAGGAAATACCTACTTCTGAAACTTGAAATTCCACTAAATCTGGCATGTTCGTGTTGATAGTGGTTCATGGCCTCTATTATCTCCAGTGTTCTGGGGTCACTGCCTTCATAAAATTTATTTGTGTGGCTGAGAGGACACGTGCAAGACAAATATCCCCTCAAAGTACAAGAAGAAAACAATACTTGGTCCTCTCTGAAAGCATCATAGTTCCAATGGAATGCTCACCTGCCAATAAATCCTGTTCTTTTTTCTCTCAGTGGTGAGAGTGGATGTAACTTTTAGAATCACCTTTTCACCAAGAGGTCATCCCAAGCCTGCTTCTCCCATTCTTGCCAATGCATAGCTGAACACACCACTGTGGTGGTGGTCATGGGGTGGAGTTCTTGTCAGGAAAACAAACTTCTTAGATGTAAACTTGGCTCCTTTTGAGGGCCCCTGAGAGTGTAAAGGGTTACAGGGGATGGGAAAACCAGCTGAACTGGTATAGCACTATCTTCTTGTTGGCTTGCAGGGCTGGCAGTGTCTAGCT
>VZRE01012681.1:0-24796 GCA_013396775.1 Cephalopterus ornatus | reverse complement strand
TTAATTAACCTTAATTGTCAAAGAAATATGTTGAATATATGTTGAATACCTGAAATAGCTATGTAAAAGGATGTAATGAATATGTATGGAGTGTCTAAAATAGATACCGGACACATTCACTGTTTCGGTGTGTGACAGGTTTTTGGAGCAAGACTCCTCCTGTACACCCAGCGCTGTTTTGCTCAGCCACAGCTTGCTAATAAATTACGGACTGGTTATCCTGATTGGCTTTTGGATCTCCCTTATTCGCGTTTGTAACACACCAAATAAAGCAATATGTGTAACACCACTTGCCCTGTCCTTAGCTGAGTTATTTCATAGAGCAGAGTATATATATGCAGGAAATTTATCACTAAAGGTATTTGACAAATTCCTTTGGTGAAAAACAGAAAGTATAGCAGTATATTATCTCTTTTAATTTTTTTAAATACATAACTATCTTATTTCTGAGAGATTTGATGGATTACTGAGCAAATAGGTGTGATATTCATACAGTATCATATACATGAAGTATAAAGTTAGGCTGAACAGAACTATAAAAGTAACCAGAAAAATTAAATAGGAGCTAAGTAAGCTCAGAATGTTTTACAATAGGTCATGTGTACTTCGCAAATTGGTGCATTCTAATTTTAGGGCAACCACTGCTCTTTGAGAAGTTAGTTTTAAAGTGTTTCTTTCAAATGAAGTCACCTCCACATCCATAAGGCTGTGGGAAACTTAGCCAATTTAAGCAGCATTCAGTTATAATCCAGTTATAGGCTGCCACAGCTAGATCAGGCACAGATTGTTTCTTTCAGCTACATTTCTAGACTATCTCATAAAGCGTCTACTTTTAAAACACAAGGATTTTCAGAGGTCACAGAGACATATCCAAAGTCAACAAAGGGAAAGGCACTCAGAGTTAAAAGATCCTTTAAGTAGATTGTTGACTCCTAGGCATAGGAGGAAAGAGGTTTTTTATTATGTGTTAATGTTCTAGATAAGGGGAATTTGCCTCTTTCCTGACACTATTGCTGTATAACACCCTAATTAATGTCTCTCAGGTGGACTTGAAGGACAGAATTCTCACTCGTTACACAGTCCTCAAGATCTTTAGAAATGTACAACACTTCTACATGCCTTAAGTGCAGTGCAGTACATTACCACAGCCTAAAAGACAGAAAGTGTCATCCGACTGATGCCATGTCATTTGAAACCTGTTTTTAAGCACATATCGAGTGATAGGGACACTACAATTATCCAACATCAAAAAAGGGATAAAGCCACAAATAAGATTAAATGGAATGGCTACAAATTTGACGAGGTTAAATCAGAGATATGGAGATTTAACTGCAAAGTGAAAAGCACATCTGGTTTTGATTTGACACTTTATACAGAAATCACTGATGACTTTATGGGGATACTGATAAGTTAGGGAAGATTCAATCATAAAAATTCAGGGAAATAAAAAATCACTTCTACAGTGTGTGAAAGTGCATCAGCCTACTGTAAAAATACTACAGCCTATTTTTACAGTGACTCCAGTTAGCAGACGTTGCTTTCTTCCCCATCAGAAACACATATTTACAGGAGTGTCTAATCCCTCTCTCCTTCAGAGATTCAAGTAAGGGATTGTTCAGCTTGGAGAAGAAAAGGCTCCAGGGTGACCTCATTGCAACCTTTAAGTATGCAAAGGCAGCTTACAAGAGAGCTGGAGAGGGGCATTTATTATGGGCAAGCAAGACTTTAAACAAAAAGGAGAGATTTAGGTTAGATGTTAGGAAGAAGCTCTTTACTGTGAGGGTGGTGAGGCCCTGGCACAGGTTGCCCAAAGAAGGTGTATGTGCCCCACCCCTGGAAGTGTTCAAGGCCAGGTTGGACGGGGTTCTGAACAACCTGATCTAGTGGAAGGTGTACCTGCTCAAGGCACGGGGGTGGGAACTAGATGGTCTTTCAGGTCGCTTCCAACCCAAACTATTCTATGGTTCCATGAAAAAGAGTCCACGAACATGACCACACATATTTCAGCCCCTCCCCGTGCGGTCCCCGCCTGCAGCGTCCCCGGGCATCGCCGGCCCCAGGAGAGGCGGAGGAGCCGGACGGCCGACTGGAGCAACCGCTCGGCCCCGGCCGAGCCCCGCGCTTCTGCTCATGACAATGGCATCGCTTATCTCACCGCCGGCCCCGGGGCCATCCCAACCGGCGAAGCGGAGCCGGCGGCGGAGAGGGCGACCGCGCCTCCCGCTGCCCGGGCCGGGAGGGGACTGCCCTCCTCCCGGCGTCCAGCCGTGTCCCAGCTTCCCGGCAGCGGCCGGCCTCAGAGCAGCTTGCGTGTCCTTCACACGAGCCTGTGCCGGCGGAGCAAGGACTGAGGAGCCTTCTGGCTGCTGTCCCACGGGTGCACAGTCGTGAGCCAGGGAAAAGTTGTTTTCCTAAAAGCACTGAAGGTCTGAAAAGTGCGGCTTCTAGCCGAAGTGCCTAAAAATTAACCCCCGAGGGGTCGAGTCCCTTCCCCTTCCATGGCTAGCCCCTGTTTTCCATGGTAATTACAGCCATTCCTGGCACCGTATGGTGGTGGGGTTTGAGAACTGGCATTCTTTCTGGAGCATTTTTGGATGCTTGAACAATCAACGTGATGCTGGAAAAACTGTGGAAACAACAGGCATTCATAAGTGCTTGTGGCAGCAGGAAGGTCAAGGCCACCAATACGCAGGCAGGATATTGCATCAAACTGCAGACACTGCATTGTAGAAGACAAAAAAAGGACAAAGAGCTTCAAAGATTTTATGAGAAAAATACATTCCAAGCTTGAGCTGGTGCAAAAGCTGTGGGAGAGGACGACAGCAATTAGTTTGTCAGACTGGTTTGATGATGTCAAGTCTAATGGGATTTACACTGAAGTCTGCAGCATCCATATAGTGTCTTAGTCTGATTTGCAACTTGCAACATGTGTCTCAGCTGATCTGTAAATGTTCCAAAATGTCTGTTTGTACAAGCCCCCCTCTCTTATATGAACCTCTGCTATATATCCATGCCTTTATGTATTGTCTACACCTACTCACACCCCCTTGACCTATACATATGCATATGTATAAAATTCAACTAATTCAATTTTACGAAATGACCACAGTTTATGTCCTTGTCTCTAAAGCAAAATTCCTCTTTGAATTAAATACATTAGCAGTATTTAAGCCCAAGTTTTTTTACATACCAACACCAATCCCAGAAGTGTTTTTTCTTACAGTCAGATACATGCGAACACAGTGTTTGCAACCTATGCACTGTTACTATACATGACATGAAGCATCAGCACGCCCACCCACCCAAGAATTGAGAGCTAAATTGCATTCAGTGCTAGAAAAAACCACTTGAAATTCAATTACTTTTCAAATAATGACAGCTGTTGGCCCTGTGTATGACTTCGGCCCACAAAGTGGCACTTTGATGGACTTGCAGAGGCAAAGCATGACAACCTGGAAAGCTGCAGATGCACCTGCTGCTGCTGAGGTTTTTGCATGGTTTCGTTGTAATACCTGTACTTCAAAAATATTGTTGTTACTTTTCTCCAATGGATGGCTATGCACAGGTAGTGAAATTGAAAAATGATACATGCTCCTTTTCTGCTCAGTAAGCGCATCACTTATTTCAGATGCCTTCTTTTTCTATTACAGGAAGTGAGTAATTTCCACAGAAGCCAATAGGACTCAAACGGATTGAACTATAAGAGAAATGAGTGGAACTCTAGCAGCATTTTCTTAGTCTGATAATAATCTATTATTCCTGGTCATGATGGCAGCTGTCTCTTGCAGGAATGGAAGAAAATGGAAGAAAGAAAATGGAAAATAGAGTCTGCTCTATGTCTACATTACTCAAAATATGTGATTCGTCTTTAGAAGGTCATATGTGTTGTAAATATATCCTGCTGCATCAACATGATTAAGCCACAGTTGACCTTAGCTTAAAAATTCCCAAAAAAACTGTGTCAAAAATGGTTTGCAGCAACCAGACTGAATCCTTTTCCAGACAGCTCCCTAAAACCATAGCTCAATTTTTAGAAATAGCCTGTTGTTGTCACTCTTCTAGACACAACAATAAAGGTACAAATACAGACCAGACATCACATTTTTCAACGAAAACAACTGCTACACACCAAGTGGCATGTTGTGACAGGATTGCTTCGTTCATGCCACCTATGTGACAAGATAAAAATCCAGAGAAAGCAAGACGGAGAAATTTAGTCAAATCTGGGCCAGGCCTGAAAAAGCTTAATCAAATTATGCTCACTGAGCTTGTTTCAATTGCCCACTGGACAGTCAAACCAAGAAAAGTAACTGAGATGTGAGTAAAATGAAACCCTGCTTTCTACTCAATAAAACACACTTTTAAAAAATAGTTAGGATTTATGCATAATGACAGAATTTTGGAAAACAATTTTGCCTGAATTCTGTTTATGTTGAATGCAATAGTTTTGTGAACTGACAGCTTTGAATGGGAGTCTTATGGCAGAAGTCCATTGCTACAGCCTATGGTGAACTCAGTGTCTCTGGTACTAGGAAAATAACATATTGCCCTTTGTTTGGGTATAGTTGTTGAATGAAATTTAAAGTTATGGGGAGATTTCTGAGTCTAAGCTTACAAAACCCGATTTTGATTTTGTAACTCTTTTAAATGGGAAAAGAACTGTATTTGTCTGGGTGTCCATTTAAGAGTGAATCCATTTTAAGATGATCAGTATAGCAAAAAAGCCTGTCAGAAAATAGTTTCTACACCATATAAAGTGCTTTGTCTGTGCACTTGCAAGAGTAGATAAAATTATAAAACAGACCCTTCTTACTAGTGTGTTTTAAAAAACAGACTTGTAATGATTTTCTGAGTCTAATACAAACATAGTAGATCAGTGAACTGGTAGATAACTACTCATACAAAAGTAACCATAAACACCATGTCAGGATGGGATATTAAAATATTAAAAAGTAAATTTAATTTTAAAATTAGAAGTCAAGTTATACTTTTCTCCCCCGGGATTAGTAACCGGAGGACATTTATTTCCTCAAGTGTACTTTTTAGCTGACCATTTCGGATACATCCAACTTATGCACATTGGCAACCACTGATCCACACTCTTTGCCTGACGAGAAGCCTAGAAATTCCATTCCCTTTTACAGCTGAGAGGGACTACAATCTGTAGTGCTAACATTTCCACTTTGTAGGAGAGCCTGACGGTTATTCTTAGCTACACATGGCCTAAGTATTAGTAACACAGATAGGCATAGTGGTCATGTAAATTGTCTTCATGGAGAAGGCCTTTACAGAAGAACACAGTAAGGAGAACCTCTCTCCTTCCCTCCTTCCTCATCTTTAAAGAACAATTTCTGTTTCCAGCCTCAGCTGGAACAGACTCTATGAAGAGAACAAACGTAAGAACACTATCTTCTGTGTTCTTTTCCTCTGCTAAACAACTTCATAGGGTAAATGACTGATTAGATGCAGGGAGCTGTCTTTCTTTTCTATGGAACAGTTCATACTTCAGTTTACTATGCCAATTACATAGACTAAAGCCTTCCTGAATGACCCTGCCTGTCATCTGGTAACAGTTCATCCTTTAGCAACACAACACAAGTTTGAGAACTGCTAGAAGCAATCTTGTGTAAAGGTAAAGTGGCTAGTTTGGACTTTACACATGTGACAAGTTATTTAAAGCTATGTTGCTACTGCAGCCAGGGTTGCAATCATAGCTAGCTTTAATCTGATAGCCATTAAGCTGTGAGACTGTGGGCTTTAGCCTGGGGATTTACTAATGCTGGGCTCTTACTCTGGTGGATGAAAGTCACTCTTTCTATTTTGTTTCTATTGGTACATGCTCACTAAATATAGTGAGCTGAGGTGTAACTTATGCATCTTGCAGTCCTTCTCATATGCAATGCTGCCCTAGAATGCATAGGGAAAGCTCTTTCCCTGCACTGAAATATTAACACTAGCTTCCAAATAACCTTGTCTGAAGCACTGCCACATGATGAGCTAATCAATAACTCGGTAAAATGGCAATCTGCTGAAATACTGGGCTTTGACATGGGGAATGTTTGAGCTAGTGTTAACAAATTCATTATTTTTCCCAGAATAAAGTTCATAAGGCTTTTAATATTAATCATATTGTATTTAGGAATGTTGAAACATAACTAAATCCAGTATTATAAGTAAAGATGTAAAGATGTTCAAGTCCAGTTCTGCGTTTATAAATGCTTACACTTGATCTGTTTTGTCACAATTTTCATGTACTTCTAGAAATAGTCTACTCTCTCGAAACCTCTGCATCTGATATTTTAATATTTTTTCTTTCTTTTTGGTGGCTTTTGCTGTTGTTTTGCAAAGAGGATTTGAAGGAAAATAAATACAATAAAGATAATAGAGCATAAAGATATGAACACATTGCATTTAAAGAAAATCATGAAGGCATTTAAATAGAAGAAAACATACCACATTTTAAATTAACTCATAAGAGGGATAGAAGAAAAATCTGAATGAAATAAAAGTAGGTGTAAGGAAAAGAGAGTAAAATACGGATTTTCTTTCTTTTAAGGGAATAAAATGAAGCAAAAAATATTTTCTAACTAAAAAAGAGCAGTCAACTTAGCAAGATTTGCTGCTTTAACAGAATCCTTTTCCACCCTCTGCAACTTGCTGAAGAAATGCTAAAAAAATTACAATAAACCTGTAATATCCGCATTGACTGTTTCAAGACATTTTCAGACTTCTTGCCTTCCTCACAATATTTCTGTATGGTCAAACCATATAGACTTACTCCCTCTGTCTCTCTCCGCAAATGTATTTTTAAATGGCCGATCACCAGTTGCCACAGTATCTCTCGGACATTAATGGATTTCTCCTCACAATGAGGTAGGCAGGACGAGGGACGAAGACACAAGTGTGTGCATGATCATAAAAGAACACTTAGAACTCAGTCCAGGTGTGAGTCTCAGTGCAATACTGTGTCCATGCAGCCAGCTTCTGCAGGTGGCCTGTGCTGCAGTCAAAGGCTTTAGTGCTGCTATCCATAAGCAATCTCCGTCATACAATTATGGCCCAGTTTCAGAACCATGGAATCCTGCTCAGGCTCCAGAACTCCCAGCTACACACCAAGCTCTATGCTCAGCTTGCTGATGTTTTGACTAAATTGTGTAAGATTTCCTCAGTGGTCAACCTGAAAGCTGCAATACACAAAGAGGTCTTTCAAGTCCCTTAACTGTTTTATATTGTTGGAACTGTCACTCTGCATCTTGCATGTTTTTCCTAATGAGAAACTACAAACTTTCCAAAACAGTTTTAAACCACTATGTCTAAAGTGGAAAATAATCTGCATGACAAAGTCTAGTTACTGTATTTATTTACATTTTGAAATATAGGTAATAAGCACTATTAATCATCACTAAGATAATTTTTAATAAGACATGGATACTTACTGCATACAGTCATTTTCTTAACAAAAGGAAGTTGAAACTATTTACCTCAGCAAACTGCTCTCTTAGTTAAGCATTTTGGGTGACAACATTGTTGTTCATTTCAGTTTTTGATTCACTGTACAGTAAAGTCTGTAGAGTTAAATCTTACTTTGGACCTGTCTCAAAATTATGTGTTTTCTTAGTCACAATCTGCTTTAAGAGGGGTGGGGGATTGTTTTGTTTTCTTCCTTTCTCAGAGACATGTGCTTGCTCTGCTTTGCATCTGAGTTTCATGTCTGAATGTCACATCTGGATAGTGATCTCCTGCACTTTGATGTGCAAGACTTTTTCACATACATGAGAAGAGCACAGCTAAATCTTTAAATTAAATAACTGTTGTTTCAGAAAGAAATCCACTTCGGACAAAGGGGTTAAAAGAAAGTAAAAAAGACATCTTGAAGACGTGAAAGCTGAATGTGTGTTTTTGCATTTCAAATGTTACTCAAATGAAGGATATGCAGATCTATTTGACATTTTGTGTAATTTTGATTTTTTCTAAATATTTTTTAAATACTCTAAAGCCCAAACTCGATTTCTCTGTTTAACTGAAATTCCAGTAAAATTAGTTTTGCTATATGAACCCTACTGCCATATTTTTAGTCTATAGTTTCATTTTCAGCAATTCTTATTGCCACTTTGTAGGGATTAAATGACAATAGCATGATGAAAGGCAAGCTCATGGGCTCATATGCTTCTACACAATTAATTTATTTTGCAAATGTGGCTATTGTAAAATTTCTTAATTTGCATAAATTTTTAATAGGGTTAAATTACGTCAGCATGCTACAGAAATGTTTGATGTGATCCAAGCCATCTTTCTGCCAGTTAAATAATAGGTTTATGTGGAAACTTTCCAGACCCGGAATGCAGAATATCTTGTGCCTGCTTAGGGTTTCAATGGCAGCTAATGATCTTAAGGCAACACTTAAAATATCTGTATCTTCAGAAACGTGCATAAACCCAGCACTAGTCTTTTGCTGTAGTATTGTTTAAGCTACATTCAAGTTCCCAGGCTATCCCACCATTTGCTGCTCAAATTGTGTTTGCATCAGCCTATTCATTTGCTTTCAGAGATGTATTTGACTAGGTGTGTGGTGAATCAACTGGAAAACTTGCACACAGAAAAAAAAAAAGGAAAAATAATGCAGGTTATTTTTCAGTCTTTTGGGTTCCTTGATTATTATTTCACCCTGTGTCGGTACAGACAATTTGGCAGCATTTGCAAGGAGTAACAAGAGGTAAGAAAGGAGTGATGGGGGTCAGGAATTACATAAACTGATCCTTTTGCTCAAAAATACACATTGAACCACAGTCTCTGTCCCATTTAAACCTATGAGACCTAAATACACGCCTCAAGTTTTCTGAAACAAGGCTTAAAGTAGTTGTCTAAATCATAGGCAATTAAAAAGAAGAATGGTTGGGTTTTAAACCAATTTAATTGAAATATGGGTGTGTGTCTTAACTGAGTATTTTAAAATGAAGCAGAATGCATACATGTATCAGTGTGAGAAGCAGTCCTGGAGAAATCATGCAGAACATGAGAAAGTCGAGTAGCCTTCTTTGCTTGGGTTCCCAGCTATGAAAGAAAAATTCCCACTTGTTGCCAACAATTCTACAGGAAGTGTAATTGGAAAATTTGTCAATTTTCAGAAAAGAAAAGGCTCCTTAGAAATATAAAGATTAAGTACAGATACTGTATATGCTTCTTTCAGTTGACCACATTATCTAGTATGCATTACTGACCTTCAGTGGTAGGCCTGACTACTTTTAAATAAGGTTTTAACACATTGCTGTTTCATGCCACGAGTGACTCCAAAGCAAATTATGTCAGTCTGTTTTTAGGAACACTTTCACAAACATAACTACAAAAGTTGGCTTTAAAATGGGATTCCTGTATCTTTGTATGATCAACTTTCAACCCCTTTTTAAAACTGAGACATTTATTCCATCAGTAGCAGTCAGCATATTGAAATACTGCCTCTGGAAGGCAGCATCTAGCATCTTCTTGGGAGAAATATGGATTTTTTTTTTTATGGTGTATTTTTGGCTGATAGAGTTGTTATTTTCAGCCACAGTGCTATACTTACTGTGAAAAATTTTACTATATTTTGACTTTTTTTCTACGCAATTTTAGTCTTTAGAATACCGATGCAAACCTTTTTTATTTTGCAAAGGAAACATGACAATAGTGGATGTTTTATAATTCAGCTCTGCAGGATTGAGCTATACTTGGAAGTAATGCCTACAGTATGCCTTACAAAACCATCAAAGCATACAGTTTTCAAAAGTCAATATCTGTAAGTAAGCCTATGTATACTATGAAGTAGAAATACCTATTTATTTTAACAACCAGTCTTCAATAGATTATTGCAAAATCTGTGCAATATTATAGCCTGTGTTTTATAGACAAGACTAACACCATATTTGGAGAAAAGTAAAACTGACAAGTATTTCAGCACACCGGGTCTTACCACAAACATATTACTTGTTGAAACAACATTTACTTCTTTGAGCATCAACTCTGTGTTCCAGTGGGTATATTTAGACATTAGCATTTGTGAAACAGAATTGTGCCCTTCTATTTTGGAATGTGTACTGAGGCTGCAAGGACCCTTTTTCTTCCTACTGCCTTCCCATACTATGGCTTTTCTCCACATCATATCATACAGCCCCCCCTTCCTGCTAAAGAAGAAATAAGCCAAACCTGGAAGGTTATGAGACGTGAAACTTAAGGGAGTATAAATCTGCAAGGAGGATAGAACTGCTCTAGACCTAAACTGATCACTCTCAAGGAGAAAAGACAACGCAGAAAGAACCGTGTCCTGTCGGTACCACCTGGGGAGTCATTCTGCTGTGCCTTTTAGAACTGAACGTGTGATCTCGCATTGGCCTTTTTAGCCATCAGCACACTAGTAGCAAGTGTGGGTAGAGTCCTTCCCAAATCTTCGTTCGTGAAGCCTAGCCATGATGGAGACCTAAACTGCACTAGAGCTGCACTGCACTAAAGAAGTGTGTTGTAAAAGATTCATTGGTATTGTAGTTTCAGGTTTTACTCAGCAAAACAAAGGCTTGCAGACTTCAGCATGAGAATCAGCAAATGCAAGGAAATCATATTTGATTTCACAATATCATACAGCAAATATCTGTGGCTGATAAGTAACATGCTTACATACATTTCCAAGTAACAGAAGCACATGAGAACTAAGTGGTTTAACCACCTGACTATTGCATTCCTGTATGAAAGTCATAGGCATAGTATCTATGTCAGCTGCTTGGTATTTCTCTGCCTTGCACTGCAAAAACATAGATTGTTTTAGGACTAACCCTTCTCTGCCCATCTCCTGTGTCTGGCAGATTTTCAGAATTGAAGACTGAATGACAAATGACAAGGTTCAAACAAAAAGCCTCTTTATCTGATACGCAGTTTAGGGGGCAGTTTCATTTGTCATTGCTGCTTCTATTTGTTGCACTCCAATTAAAAAGAATGAAACCTTCTCAAAATTCTGATCTTGCTTTTCCCCTTTGAAAAGTGCAATTCAAACCCAGTAATATTAATAGCAAAAATAACATACACATCTAAAATAATAATAAAAATAATAGTATTAAATGTTCTTCTCCAAGCAAATATTGATTTCTTTCCCACTAGCTGCCTGCCATCATCTGTTGGACCTTTCTGAATCCCACTGATGAATTTACTTAGCTCAAGTAGTGAGGCTATGTCAAACTGTCTTTTGATTTATCTCCTTCTTTTCTTTGGCACTGTTTTCTTCCTGGACTTTTTATTCTACTAATCTTTGTACTCCTTCAATTACAGACTAATTAGTCAATAGTTCTTACACCACATCCATGAAGTAAACTGTTAGCATACAACATACTTAATGCAAGGGGAATTTTTAAAAGCTGGCTAATCCAGTACTCACTTCTGTAATATACTCCTGATTTTTTTAGCATAGAAGTAAGTTACCTAGTGTTAAATTTCATTTACTTGGATATAATCCTACCTTACTCATTATTATTATTAAGGAAAAAACCCTTTTATTTCTATCATATGATCCTATAATTTACAAGAGACTACCTTAAATTAATGTCCATCATCTTAATTTTTGGCTTAGCATTCATTTAGCTTCCTGTCTAATTTACACTTTCAAATACAGATATTAGTTGCAGAAATTAATTTACCATATTGCATGGGGACAGAATAATTAATTGGATTGGCAATTTTATGCCAGCATTTTAATGTAAATATTTGGGAGTAGTTTTTAGCATTTAGTAACAACTAAAACTTTATGCATATGGCCACATCTGCTTCATTAATTCAGAATCTCATTAGGATGGGGATTAAACCGAGACATTTCTGGAACAAAAAAAGTTTGCCTCTATACAATAGAGATGAATCTTCTTGACTGAGAGCTGATTAAGCACTACGATAAAAACACAAAAATTTTCCAATTCTGTTAACAGAAAGCAAGAGTCATAAACCTATGCAAACTTGGCTGAGTACTATGACTTGGGTTTAATTAAGAAACTCTAAAGTCATACCTCGGCACTTTAAAGATTTCAGGTGGAAACTCCCCAGTAAGAACTACAGGCTCTTTCACTTCCTCCTCTTATTCCTCCAAAGTCCAAAAAGCAAGTTTGGTAAAATTCTTGCTGCAGCTTTTCCCTGGCAGGTTTCTACTAGAAAATACTTTAGAATATTTGGGACTATGTTAGGCTGCCCACTGCTGGTGTATCTTTTATGAATATCAACACCAAGGTAACATCTATTGGATGACTCTAAAGATTTTGTTCAGGTAGTGCGGGGGGTTAGGGCCTCTGCAGAGCATATGGATTGAGACACCTGCTTGCCTCCCCAGCTATAAAGAATGTCTTTGGTTGCTCAGGGGGATCTGATAATGAGCCAGCCAACTGGAATCATGAAAACAGGGGCTTGTCTGATTACATGACTATGTGCCTATCAGTTGCGTCCATGCTGATCAGTTACTTCCATGCTTCCCAGTTCCCACCACCAAATGTCTTCCGAACTGAGTTACTTAACATCAGAAAAAGAGGTCTTTTTGCATGAATATGTTGTAACTTCTAGCCTGAGAGCAGGCTAGAAGACTGTTTTAGGCGTTGCTTATTCTTGAATTTTTTAATCCTAATTTCTGAGAAAGTAGGCACAAGTTGATTTTTCTACCACCAGACCTGGAATTACACCTTTCAGCCAAAGATGAGTCACTTTGCAGAATGTAATTCAAAATACATTAGGACAGAGGGAGAACAAGGAAAAGAGAGGCTCTGTTGTTGTAACTTGTCTCCAGGGTTGTGTGACCATGGCTGCTGGCTGCTCTGACCCACTGCAGTGTTTGGGCTCCTTACTCAGGAACCTGCATATAATAAAGGCAGAATTTACGCACTTCAACAGGTGATCTGATCTCAGTGCAGCAGTCCTTAATTTTTAAATGGATACTCAGGAAAGTGAATAGGCTTGAATAGGTCGATTTCTCAATAATCTATTAATGGAAGAGAGATCTACTTTCAAATCTATATTTTCAATTGGACAGATGATAATGTTTTCCTGATCAGAAAAGTCAGAAGCTGAATGAAGTGTAAAATGAAGGTGCACACTGACTTACATCCAACAGTCATAGCTGAAGCCACATCTGCACAGTTTTATTTTCTATATTTATCAGAAAACAGACACCATTTGCAACAAGAATGAGAAAAATGACACAGAAGAGTCCTATTTTTTCTAATTCTTCTCAAGCTGGTCCTACAGACCAAACCACCTTTTACTCTTTTCAGTTTTGCTGTTGTTATCACTCAATAAATACAGCCCAAGTTCATGTACAATTCTCAACTACCAGTGCCTGTAAGTGACACAAGCTGAAAGGAGAAGAAGCACATGAGGCTTGTCACCCTCTCTGTCTCACCAGTGAAACAGGCAGTTTGGGTCAAATGGTGATATAAGGACTTTTACTGATGCAGCAAAATATAAGACCAGTTTAAATGTAAGGAACAAAGATCTATGTTGGGTTGCATATCAGATTATTGATGTGGAGATTAATAATGCCCCTTATTTTATTTTTAAATTAATCCCTATTCTAGGTCCAAAATGTGTGAGACTATAACCAAATCAAGGCTATACTACATTGCAGTCTGCAGGAAAAGTAACCTGACGTGCTGAGTGAAGATAACAAGTAGAGCCCTATGATGCATTCTAGTCTCCATGCATTTTGATAATCCCACAAATTTCTACTGAAACAAACCATTGAAAAATTAAAAGTCATACATAAAGGCCAAGTGTTGTTGTCTACATACTTGAAAACAACTGCTCTTACTTCATAATTTTTGATTCGTGGGTAGTTAAGCTTCAATTACATAAGCATCCTTTGCAGGACTGTTGTAAAGTATGACTGTACTTCTCTGTTTAACTTGTTATTTTATGAAAGCTTGCACATTTGTCTATCAGGTATCAATGTGGAACAGCATTTTTCAAATATAGACCACATACTTATTTTGTACCCTGGTTTTATTCAGTTCCTTGAATGTGAGATGATACATGAACAGCTTATGTGGTTCAAAACCTTGTCAGTCTTCTTGCTGCTGTTCTGCCTCAAGTAAGGTTTAACAAACCCACTGAGCCTAAAGGGGCACTACATGTAGATTTAATTTGAAGTCTTTCAGTAAAAAAGTTTTGCAACATTAATTAAAGCCCTATAAATCAAGATGGAGAGAGCATTCAGTAAGCCTTCACAATTGTATCCTGACAATTAGCAACCTTTTCCCTAAACTGAAGGGGCTGAACTGGAGGCAAAAATACTGTTAACTTTGAAAAGGAAAAACAGTTCAATAGTTATGGTTTTAAGTGATACATTTTAAGCAGATTTTTTTTTCATTTTAGCACATGAAACTGCTACAACCAACTGTGACACAGACAGCTATTTTTTTCTGAATGTAAGCAAATATGGCCTCCATTTATTAATATCAAATGCTCACAAACTCTGCATGTGCAATGGATAAAGCTGGTAGTTCACCCCCAAAGGTGACAAAGTGAATGTGAAAGACTGGGTGGAGGCAGACTCCTGTCTCTCCAATTCCTTACCTGTCAGCTGCGTACCTTGCTTACTGTGGTCATGAGATGTATGAATGAATTTCAATCTGAATGTGATTTGCGTCCTATATCTCACAAACCTATATGATTTTGTTTTTGTTGTGGCTAACAGGGCTATAAATGAGATAACTCTCTGTTTAGTTGCAATGTTCTAGATAAGGGCTTTAATGATTAACTGAAAGGAGTAGATGATGTAAATGTTGCTCTTTTCCAAATCTATTTTATTTATGCAAAATATTATTCATTGTTTAAGAAAACAATATACAGGTCACTTAAAATGTTTTGTACTGTAATGATGGGGAATTGGTTAAACTCCACTAGAATTGGTTCAACTCCACTAAAACTGATGATTGTCAATCCTGTGTTTCAAACATTTGTCAGAAAACTGTGAGCTTGCTTTGCAAAAATGAAATTGCTGAAACTAGCTAAAACAAAGGACATCTGTGTTCCTAACTGGTTACTAAACTACATGGACCAGCTGGAGGGATTTCAGTGGAAGCTAAATCTATATATGCTCTGGACTGCAAAATATAAATCTATTTCTTTTTATCTACTATTAGAATTTATAGAAACATTAAGCGGTTTGAGTTGGAAGAGGCTTTAAAGATCATCTAGATCATTAGATCCAACATTTTCCACTGGACCAGGTTGCAGACCTTCATTCAACCTGTCCTGGAACACTTACAGGGATGGGGCATCTTCAGCTTGTCTGGGCAACCTGTTCCAGTGCCTCACCACCCTCACAGCAAAGAATTTCTTCCTAATGTCTAATTTAAACCTGCCCTCCTTCAGCTTAAAGCCATTCCCTCTTGTCCTATCACTACACACCCTTGTAAATAGACCCTCTTCAACTTTTTTATAGGAAATAGTCCCTCTCCAGCTTTCCTATAGGCCACTCTAGGTACTGCAAGACTGCAGTAATGTCACCCTGAAGCCTCCTGTGGATCTCCAAACAGAACAACCCCAACTCTCTCAGCCTTTCTTCTCAGAAGAGGTGCTCCAGCCCTCTGATCATCTTCCAGTCCTTCTTTGGACTGGCTTTAAAAGGTACAAGCTTTTCTTATGCTGGGGGCCCCAGATCTGGATGCAGTGTCCCAGGTGAGGTCTATGAAAACATGATCTGCTGGACATACTTTTTTGATGCAGACCAGGCCATGATTAGCTTTTTGTGACTGGTTGTAAGCACACATTGCTAGCTCATAATCAGTTTTTCATCCATGAAGGAAGTGAGTTGGATAGAAATAATAAAATGATGCATACTTATTTATCTAACTGACAGTGACAAGAAGCATTTAACATGTATATGTACTGTGAGTGTCTTCCAAAAAAACACATTTTCAGGACTTGGTTAACATGAACATAGTTTTTTCTGCTTTGTCAATTCCTCTCTCTTGTTCTACTACTCTTCGCATATCAAAATCCACACCAAACAACAAAATGTTATGTTTAGGTACATTTGAGGAAACAGTTGTAATGAATATTGATGTGTCCATGCAATTCAAATAAAAGGAGAATTTTAAAAGCATTCAGAGAAGTTAAAAGGGTACATTTAACTGACTCTTAGTGAGAATTCTGGTCCTAAATGTGAGTACTGCACAAAGTCCCCTAGGAAGTAAACTGAAGTGTACTGGCATGTGTGTGCCAGTGATTTCTGTGCATATAAGCATTTGCAAATTTTGAATTCAACCACTAGTGATGTATACTGTTAACCTTCTATGAGTCTGCAGATATGTATGTCCTAACTTCTCAAATAACCGATGGCATTTACCACTACCTGAATTAGGTGAAAATGCTACAAATCACATTCACACTTGAGAATGTGTCTGTGCTATTTACCGTGAAATAAAAATAATTGACTGAAGTGAGTTAAATTCATTCAAAATATCCACACGTGTATGGGTATAAGCAAAAGTACAAAGAACAGAACATTTATGTATTACTCAATATACTACACAAAGAACAAAGGCCAATTTATCAAAGAAATCCCTCTTTCAAAATAGGCTGACAGGTTTCTCCAGTGCTTCAGGAAAGCACCCTTCAATCAATAAACTTGAATGAGGATTTCAGAGCATTTTACGTCACCTCTGACAAAAAGGTTTGACATTGCAGTTTACCACAGGAATACTTTTGTTGTTGCTGTTGTTGTTGGGCATTTTATTTTGTTTGGTTTTGGTTTTGTTTGGGGTTTTCTTGTTTGTTTATTTGTTGGTTTGGTATGGTTTTGGTTTTTTGTCCACTCCTGTTCTCATGTTTACTTTATTCCTTGCTGTGCTATGGCAGAATCCCAAACATGGTTTTTTCAAATACATCCATGACAAAGGCTACTTTGATACTACATGGAGCAGGGACCCTGGTATCAGACAATGCAGCGAAGGCAGAGTTACTGAATGCCTTCTTTCAATCAGTCTTCACTGACCATACCAGACCCCAGGCATCTCTGACCCAGGAGATCGGGGTAAAGGAATCCTGCCTTGGCCAAGGAGGATTGGGTTGGAGAACACCTAGGCAAATTTGACATCCACATGCCCTGACAGGATGCATCCATGAGTGCCAGGAGAGCTAATGGAAACCATAGTGAAGGTGCTCCTGATCACCTTTGAAAGGTCATGGCAATCAGGAGAAGTGCCTGAGGATGGAAAGAAAGCAACTATCACTCCAATCTGCAAAAAGGGTAAGGTAAGAAGGAGGACTGAGAGAACTACCAGCCGGTCAGCCTCACCTCAGTCCCTGGAAAACATGGAGCCACTCCTTCTGGAAGCCATCTCTAGCCACATGGATGACAAGAAGGTCATCAGGAGTAGTCAGCATGGATTCACTGAAGGTAAATCATGCTTAACCAACCTGACTGCCTTCTACAATGAAACAGCTACCTGGATGGATGAGGAGAGAGCAGTGAATATTTTCTAACTCAACTTGAGTGAGTGTTTCAACACTGTCTCTCACAACATCCTCAAAGGCAAACTCAGGAAGTGTGGACTGGATGATTAGACAGATCTGTAGTATAAAATTTGCAAGCTCAATCCTTGAGTCACAGATAGTTTCATTTTTTTTGAAAACAAAACATTTATATTTCACTGGTTGTGTTAAGAGAATTATGTTCACTTGAAATGAAACAGAAGTGACCTCTCGGTCACTGCCCAGAAAATATGATTCATAGTGAGAGTAAACGCTCTTCTGGGGGAAGCACAGAACACCAAACACAGTAGACTGTATAGCAGAGTTATCCCAGGCTGGTCTCGGTCATGGGAGAGAGATGGAACTTTTAGGGAGCAATTCATCTCCCTTCGAAAAAGACATCTAACAGAAGTAAGTTTTCATGTCCTCTTATTCACACTGACTATAGATAAAATAGATATTTACAGCCTAGGGTCTAAAAGCAAGTACGGAAAGTACGATCTAAAAGGTCTGTTGTTACACAAAAAGCTCACATCTCACCCCCTAATCTGTCTGCAAAAGGAGCACTCAGCATGGTATAGCATAGTTGGCAAATACTGAATTTCAAGTATGTCATTGATATTCATTAGCTTCTATCAATAAAGTTACAAAATGGATTCGTGTGGATATGTTAAATAGATTTTATTTTGATCATCAACTTCTACGTATTTACACTGAAAAATCACGGTAAATTTTAAGGCCATCATGGTTGCTGTTGGTTTTAAGAATTTGAACATGGAATTCCTGTGCTGCCTCACTTCTCAATTTGACAGTTGCTTCCTTTTTTTGCTAAAGTATTTTGTCCTGCATTTGTGCCTCTGGGTGAATTCTTAAAACAGTAAATAGGAATTTTGCTCTTGCTATTTTAGTCACTTAGCTTTACCAAATTCCTTTTCATCTTTGCCTTGTTATTTCCCCCCATATCTTCTGCAGTAGTTCCCTTCTGTGATCGTCCCTTTCCTCAGATAAAGTCTTCCCAAAGACATGTCTTCCAGGAAGCTTAGCAACATAAAATGTCCATCTTAAGTATCTGTTTTCTGGTTTATGATTTATATAGTTTACTGACGCTGTGCCTTCCAGTTACCTAGGTTGTTACACGGGTGATCAGTTCCCACTGAGATTGCTAGATGAGCTGCCTGGATGATGTGATAAGGCTTTACCTGTCTGGTGTATTGTTCTGGGTTTTCCATGACACAAACTCTGAGAACAGCACAACCAGGAGGATTTCTCAACAGGAAGGATCTGCACAACCTACGTTTCGAACATTCCCCAGAAGAATTCAAAAAGCTTAGTAACATCTGAAAGGGTTTTCAAATATTCTGTGAAGAGCAGGAAAAGTGTTTATAATATAACTTCATACTTAACATAGTGCTGTAATGCAACGTGTTTTGCTAGGATTTTGTATGCCCTAAGGACACACCTATGCATACTTCTGTGTCATGTCATGAACTTTGTTGCCATGGAAATGTAACTTATAGTAGGCAAACACATTCATGCAAAATAGTATCCAGCCTCAATCTCCAAACTGAATTGTAGCCATTTTCGTGCTTAATATTTTTTCTGTGTTATTAAAGTCTTTCAACAACTTATATCCAATACACAGAGGCCTCAGCTCATCCAGTTCACTGCATAATTTGGGCACAGCAATTCCAGCACCATCTCTGAGAAATCAAATTAAACTAGATTAGATTAAATTATCCTTAGTATTCTCTGCCTTTTCTTGCTTCCTTTGAATTTATTGGCGAAGAAGCATTTTCTAATTAACTGCAGCCCTTACCGTACCATTTTCCTTCTAAACATTAAAATTATGGATGATATGTAAATATCCTCTGAGGATTAACTGAATGGAAACCTTCAGATCAGGGAGAATTTAAAAAGATCAACAGCATCTTCTAACAGCGACTGTCTTGGGTCCTGCTGTCTGAGCAGCTTCTCCTGCTGGAGAAAAGAAGCTGACCTCTGCCAAGTAACTGTGGGAGAGCATGTAAGGTAGGCCTGCTGTGTGTTCACATGCATGCACATCTGCTCTTGTGGATATTATATTTATTTACTGTCACAAATTTTACTTTAGGATTTCTAAAGTTAGTCCCTTGAAACCAAAGAAAGAGTCCTATTTTTGAGTATGTAGTATTTTCAAGTAATGGTTCACAGAGATCACCTCTTAAAGGAATATATTAACAAAGGATCATGATTATAAGTGATCTATGTATATATCTCTATCTTCTTCCTATTTATTTAATTTACATGAATTTACATACGATTACAGAACATTCTTAAACAAGGATGCCTTTCTGTTTACAGATTTGAAGACTTAACCTTCTGTTTCCTGTTAAGCCCTATACACAAATGGTCATGCAGTAGTCATTAGTTGCTAGGAGAATAAAGCTGTACAGATCTGCCAAGATCATGTCCTTTTGAGGTAAATATGGATATTGTGAGAGGTTAGCTGAAAAACACCATCAATACAGCCTAAAGAAGAAACTACTGAACGTTACAAAACCACGCTTCTCCTCAAAATTGCTGAAGTAGCATTTCTTCCTTGAGTTACAAAGCTACCATATAATTAAAAAGGCAAAAGGTATTTTGAAAATTATGGAAAATTATGTTTCTGGTTTTGGTTTAAATGATAATTTGTCTGTTTAGTAACTGTCTATATACTTTCATCAAGAGGAAAATTACGAAGTGTAAGAACATGTGAACTAACATGATGTAAAAAATATGGGGTCAAATAAACTGTATTCCCATAAAGATGACCAAGACCAAGTTCCATAAAAATAGCCAAAGGTGCTGTAGGATAAAATTTTCCAAAGTATTCACATAATTTACAGTGCCAGTCCTGTTTTGAAGTTAATGTTTCCTTAGAAATAATACAGTCTTTTAAAAGGAATCTATTTTTTTCTCTTACTCACCTACAAATATTACAGAAATTTACCATCCTAAATCAGAAAAGTCAGTTTTGATATTTTCTCCTCATTGCCTAAGCACTTGTAATGCAAAGACTTTGCCCCTGTGTAACTACAGAACTCCATGTCCCAAAGAAAAAGATTGATGCATTCCTCATACCAGTTTTTTCTGCTACATTTCATTACAAGAAGATACTAATGAATGTAATCATGAAACAGTCACACACTGGCATATAAGAAGAAAGAATTGGGGAAGAACTTAAATTAAAACCAGGTTAATAAGACAGAAATCAAAAGCTAACAGGATATAACACTAAAAGTCACCAATTTGAGTCACGACATGACTCAAAACCTCTTTAATAAAACAGATATAAGGAGATGAAACAATATAAGGTTATTATTACAAAATGCCACGTTCAGTGAGATGTTTTTATAAATAAATTATTCTTACCTGTTATAGTTGTTTTATTAATAGATGGTTGGTTACACATTGGTGATCGTCTATTGAAAAGAAAATAAAAAAGGTCTAAGCCTGATAAACTCACAGATGACTAAATCCTTGAACAATATAATAGAAAATACATTACTTTGAGAAATTATTTCGGAATGGACTACACTGGCATTGCCAAAATTCATTTACAGCAGATATTTCTTTCTGGTGTAGAAGAGAATTCCTAACTGACCTCTCTGAAACCTCTCTGAAGATTGGGAACTCCAAGAAAGGAATATTTTAGGAACTTAGAAGTTTATTAAAAGCCTGCCTAATCATATATAGAGCTTCTACTTAGTTTAAAATTTGATTTATATACATAGTTAGCATTATTCTAACAAGTCTTGCACTTCCCATGTTCTCTGACTTGAAAGGTTTGTTTTAATTCTTTTTCACACTATTATTTTTCATGTAAATGTCACACATTATTTTGCATTTACCTTTCACAATAAGCTTTAAGGCAAACAGTTCAGTGGACTGTTTTGCCCATTGAAGAATGCTATAAGATACTGGACTGACACAGCTGCATAGGGATGTGAGTTATGAATGATTGAAAGCAGGGTAAGGTCTGCATATTCCAACGAAGAAATATGGAAATATCTTTTAGTAGCATTGCATATGCAATGGTAGGCCACTGTCTTTGGAATGCTAATTATTTCTAAGCTCTAGAGATGCACATTTTGGGTGAGCGAAATGACTGCACTATGGAATTTGCCAGTGTAGATAACATTAATGTTCACTGTGACGCTGTAACACAATTGGAGAAAGATCGTATTTATATAGCCTCATTTATAATTATGAACTACTCTGCATGAGTGGGATGTCATTATCTTGGATGAGTTAGGCAGAGTTCTAGGTTCACATCATGCAAGCAGCTCTCACTGACTGCAGCTGACTGCTCACTCGGGATCATTTGCAAGACTCAGACTGTGCCTGAATCATCTTTGAATGATCTTTGACATATGAACAATTTATTGAAAATCATATAAGTTGCACAAAACTACTCCAAGTTTATGCAAGGACAGCACTGCAAGATCAGTTAGAAGGCAAGGGGGCTTTGTCTCAGCTACCAAGAATACCATCCTCAAGGGATTAATAAGCTAATTACTCATGCATGTTTTATGCAGGTTCGGTGGCACAGGCTGAAATCTGTAACATCTAATTGTCACTTCTAGTTTACATTAAAAAGTATCACTGCAAAAATTTCAGTGGCCAAAAAATTACACTCACTTGCAGGGTGCCCGATCTTGTAAATTGGTTAACGCAGCAAAGTTATTCCGTACAGTACGCAGGCTGGCCAGCACCTGGAACAGACAAAGTGGTTTCAGTATAAATGTCTGCACAAGTGAGACTGATTTCTCTCTGCTCCACTGTGCTGAAAGAAAAAGGAAAGGGCATTGCAGGGTTGGTTAGTCTGCAGCCTTTGACCATTATTTGACCATTATTTAACAATAATATGTCTGTAATACAAGGGCATAGTTTATTTCTTTTTTTTCCCACATAAACAACTCATTATTTATTTAAAGGCAAGCTTACTTGAGGAGGAGGAATGTTTTTCACAGAATACTACTTATTTCTTTAAAATTACCACAAATGTATTTGAGTTGGAAGATATTAGCCCTTTCAAGCCTAATACTTCATTCATAAGAAATAATTACAGAATCTTCCATTTTCAGTTCAGTCTCCACAAACTCCAAACGACAAAGGGAATAAGATTGTCTAGACTGCCAGGAAAAGTTAATGTGTCTCCTTTAAGATGCATGGTTGATTTGGGGACTTAGTGCAGAAGACCAGAAAAAGAGGAAGATATCACCTCAGAAGGTGGAAAATGTCTTACAAACGTTGCACATTGTTAAAAGAAAAACTACTTCCTTTCTGGACTTACTATCATGCAAGACATCATAGAGTAGATGCAGTAGAGGAGTGTCTTCTTGTTATAAGTGGCACAAGCACTCTCTTTTGAAGGCAGCTGGATAAATGCAATAAATTTTGTATCACATAAGCATAATAAGATGAACCTCTCTGGCAAGGGAGACCTAGTTCAGTTGATGTCAGACAGGAACCATAAGTTCTTTGGAACCAGGCTGGAACTGGGAGGAAGCAGACACACTAATCACTGGTGTGTCTGCAGAAGTTGCCCATTTTTGTTTCCCAGCCCAGACTGGGCTGGTTTCCTGGTGAACTCACCAGAGGGATAATGTAGGCAGGAACGGGAATTTGGGTTTTAGAGGTCTGATTTGAGGAGGACACAACCCTCTTTTCATAGCATCTTACATTTATACAGGAGATAGGAAGGGGACGAGAGACTGTAAAGAATAAATTAATGAAAGCTTGTAACAGAAAATATTCAGAAGTTAATAATAACTGGAAGTGTTCAAGCCATTGTAAGTAATTACCAAATGAGATAAGTTAATAAAAATACATTTGCCTAACTAAATGGTATTAATTTCACTACATTTTTCTTTCCAAAGATCAGGAGGCACACTTACATATTTTACATTCAGCAAGGAATTAAAAAAAAAAAATAAAATATAATAAAATCTGCTATCAGATTTGCATGCCCAGGGAACAGTGACACTAAAAAATACTGTATTTAAGTGTTGCATGTAGACAGATGGAAATCAGGAGTGAACTGAGCAGGTGAAAAATGATCTTGGAGTTCAGAGACCCAAAAATGAATACTTCAAATACAGTGAAAAACTGCTGAAGGATGAAAATATTTAAAAGGAAAGTATGAGTTGAAGGTGGAAGGAAAAGGAAAGCCTAAACAGAAAAGAAGTTTGGCCTATTAAGATAAGATGCACATATTAGTGACTGCAGTCCATTTTTACTTCTTTTTTGTCAATCTGTCTGGGTTCAGTTTACATTTGTCAGGACGCTGAGATGGTTTGTGTGTCTTACTATTTTCAGAGAAAGGTATCTATGTGGCTTCCAGAGCTGTTCCAGGGCACGAAAAAAATGTAGTCAGTTGTCCTGGCTTCAAGTTCCTATTCAATAAACCCTGTAAGACTCAAATTGGCTGCATATACACGTGCACTGAGAACTAGAAGCACATAATTAGGGTAATGAAGTGAACTCTCAGAGAGTGACCTCAGGTATAGCTGTGCTTCTCAGATCTGTTCTGAATGGCAATGAGTGGCTCTGCACCTGCTGCACAGAGCACAGTTTCAAACAGGTTACTAGGCTAGACACATTGCCATGTGAAAACATGAAGCTAGCTGAGATTTGTTTTGGACATAAGAGGATATTAAACAGATGGGATGCTGAGGAAAGAAGTGTGCAGAGATGCAAGTTTGCTCAAGGGCAATCATGAGTGGAGGCTAACGAGGCTTGCTGGACCCACACTTGGGTCCCAGACAGGCTGCAAGGGTGTCTCTCTATGTGCTCACCACTATGCACACAATGAGAATTTTCTAGTGTCTGAAATAATATAAATCAGTCTTTTTTTCGGAAAGCAGAGTCTTGAGTGTTGTTTTGTATGTCCTTTTTATTCTTCAGGTCCAGGGGTGAAATGCCCAGTACCTGCCCAGCATCCTAGATGCTTTAGCATTAATGCAGCACAAGTCTTACAAGGAGAGGCTGAGGGAGCTGGGATTGTTTAATCTGGAGGAAAGGAGGCTGAGGGGGACCTCATCACTCTCTACAACTATCTGAAAGGAGTTGTAGTCAGGTGCAGGTCAGTCTTTTCTCTCAGGTAGCAAGTGATAGAACAAGATCACAGAATCACAGACTCACAAAATTAATTAGGTTGGAAAACACCTCTGAGATCATTGAGTCCAACCTTTGACTGATCACCACCTTGTCAACTAGACTATGGAACTAATTGCCATGTCCAGTCTTTTCTTAAACACCTGCAACGACAGTGACTGCACCACTTCCCTGGGCAGTCCATTGCAAT
>VZRE01012679.1:0-43599 GCA_013396775.1 Cephalopterus ornatus | reverse complement strand
GTAGTTCTTCTGCTATAGCAGGTATTAATGTGTTCAAAAGAATTTTTGCAAGTATTTTTCCAGCAATGGAGAGGAGGGTAATACCTCAGTAGTTTGAACAGTCTGATTTATCTCCTTTCTTCTTGTACAAGGTGATGATGACTGTGTCACGAAGGTCTGATGGTAGTTCACCTACTTCCCAGCATCATTCCACGAACTCGTGGAACTTGGCATGGAGTGCTTGGCCACCATGCTTCCAGATTTCAGGCGGGAATATAGGATAGAATATTAGAATATGCAGGTTGGATTTGGTAGGAGTGTAAGACACAGTTTCCTACAAACATAGAATATTGGTAGTAATGAGAATGCACATTTGTGAATTTCAATACATACGCTATTGCAGAATGCTTAAAGGCATGCCCATTAATTCATAATTAGACTTCTCTATGACAAGAGCACATGGTCTAACAACGTTAAATTCAGTATCTAAAATTACAGGCAAGTGAGCACAGTAACAAAAGACAAGTACTGAGATTTTTTTTTCTAATTTGGCACAAAAGAATCGGTACGTACTTTGCTCTAAGGAAACAATTTTCTCTTTAACACCAGCATATGCTCTTCCACTTTTTTTGGGTCGTATTTTTGGCATATATAATGAGGCTTCAGACTTTTCTTGGTAATGGTTTTGTCTGAGAACTTACATATCTTTATTTCTTCACTTAGCCATTTCAAACTCAAAAAGAACTTTTTAAAGCACACTTTTTTTTGCAAAATGTGTTCATAATCTTAAAAAATATTTAGTTCTAAGACCTTCACATTGACAGATTATCATGCTTTAGAACATGTTGACACAGAGCAGCAGTGCTAATAATCCTAATTTCTGCAATGTTTCATCTTCAGTTATTGCTCTTGAAGTCACTGTCTAAATATTATATGAAGCCAAACAGCTCCCCATCAGCCTGATGGGTACAAATACTGACTGCAGCCAGAACAAAAGTAGAGAGAAAACATAATCATTGTAAACACATTTAGCACAATTCTACATTGTATTAAAAGATTCTGTAGCAAACTATTTCTATGTATATAACATATATATGTACATATAGCTACTTCCATTATAAGCCTCTCTTCTTCTTCTGTTGTATCTTTCTCCAGACAATCCCAGAATTGCAACCTCATAATATCCAAAGACTTTCTTACTGTTTGCCATCTGGAATCAAGTTGCAGTTTGATACACAGGAGGCTACTGACATGTCACACTGCAAAGTCATTCACTGTGTTTACATAGTAGTATTCTGTAGTTGGGATGCTAGCCTTTTTACTGTATATATATAAATCATGTTAATGTTAGTTATGTTAATTTATGCATAGGAAGCTCAGGCTTTCTAAGAGGGGAATATGCCACCCTTGGTTTTCCTTTTACTTTCCTCTGCTGTTCGCAATTTTACATTAAGCCCTTTCTAAATGCACACTTACACACCAATCCAAAAAGAACAACTACTTTTCCTGTGAAAGTACTTGCAATTGCAGGATGTTAAACAATAACACAGAGCAATTAGTTTTTTAGGAGGGGGAAAATAAAGCACATTTTGTACGGCACTACATCACCACAGGAGCCAATGTCATTTCCTACTGATCTCTCATTATCTGTGATTAGGGCCCTCACACTGAACACCCCCAGCAAGCCAACCTTGCAATGTTTGTAATAATAGTAATTAGTCAACATTTAGCATTTGAACAGCATTTCTCACCCATAGATCTTGAAGTATTATAAAAAAGATGAAGGAGGAAGCTTGTACAAGCTTGGGGCTAACAGCAACGGTTAGGTGAAAATCAAGATCATTGGATGCTTACCTTTGGGCAGCTCTCTTGTTATGTATATACCACTAAACAAAAGAGAGACAAGCACTGCTCAGTGGTGCTAAAGCCAAGTGTCAAGTGGCCTAGAGCTATTGTTGATGCTGCTTTAGCACTTGCCACCTCTGGAAGAGACAAATCTATGATGGACTCCATTGTAGTGGTTCAAAATAGAGCCAGGGAGTGAATCAAGAACAAAATTTTGTGGATAATCACAACACTTGGTATTATAACAGATCCCTTGGATTTCTTCATTATCTTTGTTGGTCCATTCTTCTCTTCTGATATTTTTTGTTTCACAAAAAATCAGTATCCTACTGAGAATCTGCAAGCACAATTGCCCCCACTAATCGTCTCCAGCCTCCCAACCACAAAAGGCTATCCACCTGTTATAACTTACTGTAAAGATAAAACAAAAAAATTCTCACTCCTTAGTGTCTTCCCAATCTTTGAGATTTCTTTGCATGAGAAAAACTCATTTATACTGATACGTGGAAGAAAACAACTAAATAATGAAAAAAAGGTTGAAGATTTCACCAAGGGAAAAGAAATAAAAATATTCCAAATTGTTCAAGAATATTCAGTTTCTTAATGAAATCTTTCTGTACTGTAACAAAATGCAGAGAATTCTGAGGTGCTCATACTAAAACACCAGATAAGAAGTTATGTTAAATTTATCGTATCAGTTATTTAGAAAAAACTGCATGGTTGGATTCCAGGATATCCTTCCAAGTATTTCCTAAACAAAACATGAGATACAATTAGATGAACATATTGCTTATTATAAGTTTTTTACTCTCTTAGTGGAGTGATTAACTCCACCTTTAAACTCAGTAACAACAAAGAAATAATTTACTGACTCTGATCTATCAGGTTCTATCAGGTTATACACCATGCTGTCTTCTGTTTCCTAGAGAATTATAACACTACAGTTTTTTATATTAACCTTCATTTTTCTTGCTAAGTTCACAGTAAGGAAACTATAAATAATAATTTCTTCTGTTCTAATAAGGTCTCATCTTGAATATTTTACACAGTTTTGATCACCACAATATAAGAAAGATATTAAGCTCTTAGAGAGGGTCTAAAGGAGGGCAGCAAAGATGGTGAAGGGCCTTGAGGGGAAGCTGTGTGAGGAGCAGCTGAGGTCACTTGGTCTGTTCAGCCTGGAGAAGGAGAGACTGAGGAGAGACCTCATGGCAATCTACAGCTTCCTCGTGAGGGGAAGACGAGGAGCAGACACCGATCTCTTCTCTGTGGTGACCAGTGACAGGGCCCGAGGGAATGGCCTGAAGTTACGTCAGAGGAGGTTTAGGTTGGATATTAAAAATGTTTTTCACCCGGAGGGCAGTTGGGTGCTGGAACAGGCTCCCTAGGGAAGTGGTCACAGAATCAAGCCTGACAGAGTTCAAGAAGCATTTGGATGATGCTCTCAGGCACATGGTGTAACTCTGTGCAGGACTAAGAGTTGGACTCACTTTACAGGTCCCTTCCAACCCAGCATATTTTGTGATTCTATGATAAATATAGATGGTGTTCTTTTTAGCTCAGCTTTCATAGCAAGAAGTCCTTCTTAGTGAGTCTGTTGATTAGATTCATGCATAAAGTAAAACCAAAGGGAACTCCAAAGGAGGATTGTAGTCAGTGATTGTGGCCACTGTGAAACATGTCAAATCTCCACACGAAGCCACAAAAGCAGTAGTATTACACTTTATAAACACTGCCTGACATTAGATTAAATCTAGTCCTAAAACACTTGAAAGGCATTTCAGAAGCCATAGCTGATAGTTCCCTTTCATAAAAGGATAGATTCTGAAGCCTGGCTCAGACAGTCTTCATTTGGGAGACGCAAAGATATATATATGTGTGTGTGTATAAACACAATTTAAGCTATGTGTATATTTTATATGTGCATATTGTGTGTATAAACACAATTTAAGCTATTTCCACTATTTTCCTGAAGCCAATTGCATTCTGCTTTTGCATCTGCTACTTAGGGAGTGATCTAGTGGGATGCCTGCTTGAGAAGCAGTTGAAGGTGTTCAAGAAATTTACTAAGCCTGATACTTCTTCACTGCATAGCATAGTGACAACACATCTTTAAAACTGACTTCAACTTACTTGGAGCCTTTACCACTCCACCCACCTTTTAACAGGGGGTAGTGAAGTTGTAACTAATAGAAGAAGGAAAATTTAACCATCATATTGTCTTTGTGTTAGTTTGTCACCTGTCCAAACAGTAGCTAAGACTTGCTATCCTAGAACAACGTAGAGAACATGAGGATGCAGAAGAAGTCAACATATTTCCGTGCCCAGCCACTGAGTACTCTGAAGGAGCACAGACATGGGCATTGCAAGGTGGTTCCCTGCAACAGCTGAAGTGGAATTGTGGGAAAACGCAGCTCATGTACAAGGTAGGTAATTCAGAGCTTACTTTTTGTGTTTCCCAGCTTGGGGTTTTGTAAGACATTTTTTGTTTTTTTCTTCATTAAAGGAGAAATAAATCACCATTTGTGACTGTAAGTCCATTTTGACACCTCTGCATATGGAAACATTTTCAGATACTGTGTATGGGAGACAGTGGGTGGCAGGTACAGTAATGCCAGCTTTTAGACTAAAGAAAAAAAATTCATATTCCCCAAAGAGATGGGACTGTTTAATATTCTGCTGCAATGCTTAGACTGCTGTTAGCTATAGGGAGTCAGTATTAACAGTTTTCACACATGGAAGAAAGTAATTTAGATTACAAAGATTTTTGGCATCGTTACAGTTGGTACAAAGTTATTGTAGAGTTTCTTTATTTCCCCTTTTCTTTTCTACAAATAAAAGAGAGAAGAACATTCACAAAAATACATGTTCCTGCTGAGCTGCTTCTGAGGACAGTAGGAGGAAAAGGGCAAAGTTTAATGGTATGTGTTGATATTCTTAAGTAGATAAAGGAATGAGAAAAGTCATTCCACAAATTCAAAAATACTTTGTATGAAGTTAACTACTTCTTTAGTTACAGAAAATATGCAATACATAGACTTTGGAAGATATGCCCATTACTAAACCTGCTCAAATTCAAACTTTTTACTCTTAAGGACCATTTTTCTTCTTCTTGTAACACTGCATTCAGCTTTCTAATGCTTCACTGTGTAGTCCAGCTTGTCTATTTGTTCTGTTGATGCTCATTGACTATGAAAACCAGCTGTGGTTGGTTTTTTGGGGGGTAGGTTTTTGTTTGTTTGTTTTGGGGATTTTTTTGTTTATTTTTCAGATAAGAGCTTTTAAAATAAATATAAGTGCTCATAGTTTAAAGGAGGTCCCAGGCTGGAAAATTTTTGTTATTTTTATTTTTTGGGGGGTTTGCTTGGTTTGGTTTTTGGTTTTGTTGGTTTTTTAGGTTTGGAGCTTTGGTTGTTTTTTTTTTTCAGCCCTTCATTTACTAGCATAGTAGCATATATTTTGATTTTTCTGAGTTATTCTGTTGGGCACATTTACCTGTTTTCTGTGAAGTTATCTAGCAAAGTAAAGCAGCTTCATTCCATGCACAAATGAAAGGGGAAACACAAAAGTCAGGGCAGGTAAAACAAACGTTTAGTCTGCAAAACAATGTGAAAAATCCTAATAGAAAACATTTTTTGAGGCCTTTGGGATTTCAAATATAATTAGATGGTTTGTGTTTCAGCTGAACTTAAGAGTATATTAAACTTAGTTTCTTTTTTATTTTATACTAAATATTTCACATCTTGGTCAGAAAGATCTTTTTAGCATTTGATAATTTGATAACATCTGTTTTGGTGGACCAATGTCAATACAGTCCATGAAACTGCACACAGTTGTAATGAAGAGTAGAATTATTATGAAGTTTTCTAATCAGTATGAAATAAAAGTAAAAATCTTTTAGTTGTTAGGTAAATACCTGTCAAGTACCAACTCTTCTATATGATGGAAACTGATGCAACACAAACAAAGGGAGTTGTAAACACAAAGAAAAGAAGCTGTAGTACTACCAAAGGAGTTGATACCAGTTCAGGATCTAGGGTCCATGATATAAAATTGTATATTTTATGAAACATTTTCAAAGCATGAGAAGAAATGTGCTTAAGCAAAGAGCTATTTAAGTAATTCTTCTGGTTTATTTAAAGTAAAAACTTCTTGAATTCCTTCTTATCTCTGTGAGCTATCAATATCTTTGTTACCTATGTGAACCTGGTCTAAGTCATTACAGTATATTACAGTATATTATGCCCACCCATAAAATCTAATTAATGAGATGCCTTGGGCCCATAGCCCTGGGCTTTTTCCACAAGCAAAACCTCTAACTGAAGATTAAATATGTTAGAGCTATCAGAGAGTGATGTGTCAACTCTTTTATTTCAGTGTTTAACTGCATGTTTTAATTTATTCAGTCTTAAGGTCTAATCATCTTTTGTAACTTGCTTTCTCAGAATTAAAGAATGTACATGCTATAGGACTCAAATAATTTCACCTCTTTAGTGCTAGTTTCCCATTTCCACAACCCTAAGTTAACATTTCCCAAATCTTCCAGTTCATTTGACATCTATTCTCTTGTTGAAAACCCTGATCTAAAGGTTTCCTGTGACAGAAGCAACGTTTTAAAGAATCCCAAAGTATATCATAGAATGGCCTGTGTTGGAAGCGACCTCAAAGATCTTCTAGTCCAACCCCCGTGCTATGGACAGGGACAGTTTTCACTAGACTGCGTTGCTGAAAGTCCCATCCAACCTGCCTTTACCACTTCCAGCGATGGGACATCCACAACTTCTCTTGGCAATTTTTTCCAGTGCCTTATCACCCTCACAGTAAAGAATTTTTTCCTAAAAATGAACCTATATGTCCTGTCTTCCCATTTGAAATTGTTCATCCCTGTCCTGTCACTGCATGCTCTTGCAAAAAGTCTTCCACCAGCTATCTTGTAGACTCCCTCCAGCTATATCTCATGCAAATTCTTCTTTCTAAATATGATTGATATGCATAAGCATGTGACATAAAAACAATAGTTGCTATTCGTGTAAAGTATATCAGCCATGTGTATTAGAAAGCAAATGAGGAAAAGAGTTGAGCAAGAATATTACAGATGCATGTGGAAATTAGGAGCTCTGCATTTAGAATCAGGCTGGGGTTCCTACTTACCTGGGTCTGTGAGAACACGCACAGTGAGTACAGTCAGTAACTTTTTGGATAAGAGGCATGAATAACCTGACTCTGAGGACATTCAGCATGTGTCTTCTGCGCAGCTCATCTAATCAAAAGAAAAGAGAGGAAGTGTCAAGGACAAATGCATTGAAAATATGCAAAATTATTCATAATTGTTTATTTTCTGTGTTAAAATGAAGTTCTGAATCCTCCAAAGTCATCTTAGCCCTGGTACGCCTATACAGCTCTAAGAACTTTGCACAGAATTATGGAATCAGAGAATTATAGAATGGTTTAGGTAGGAAGAGACCTTAAAAGATCATCTAGCCCAACCCTCCTGCAGTGAGCAAGAGTATCTTCAAGTAGATCAGGTTGCTCAGAACCCCATCCAACCTTACTTTGAATGTTTTCAGGGATGGGACATCCACCCCCTCTCTGGGCAACCTGAGCCATCATTTCACCACCTTAATTGTAAAAAATTTCTTCCTTATATCTAGTCTGAATGTACCATCTTTTATTTTAAAACCACTACCATTTTTTCTACCACTACAGGCCCTGCAAAAATGTCACTCCCACTTAAAGTATTGAAAGGCTTCTATAAGGTCTCCCCAGAATCTCGTCTTCTGCCAGCTGAACAGCTACAGATTTCTCAGCCTTTTCTTATAGGAGAGGTGCTCCAGCCTTCTGATCATCTTCATGCCCTTCACTGCACCCGCTCCAATAGGTCTATGTCTTTCTGGGGCCTCCAGAACTGGATGCAAAACTCCGGGTGGGGTCTCAGTACAGAAGAGGAGCAGAATCACCTCCCCTGCCCTCCTGGCCATGCTTCTTCTGCTGCAGCTCAGGATGCAGTTGGTGTTCTAGGCTCTGAGTACACATTGCTGCGTCGTGTCCAGGTAATAGGACCATCCGTCACCAAAAAAGTTGTGCAAACAAGTGTTACCACCCTGTGGGCCTGCAAGCACTACAGGGCCACTCAGTAGGACTCATCGACAGCTTTATCAATGATATCAACTGCACTGGGGTCTTCTTCAACTTCGCTCTCTGCCATTAAAACCAGTCTAGGACCATTCTCATGCCCGTTGCCCTCAGACAAAGAGGGATCAGAATGACAGGTACCGTTTGCTACCTCCTGCCTTGAATCACCTGCCCATAGGTCAAAAGCACACTGTTGCTCATCACTGTGACTACTAATGCTCACTCTGGCAGTGAGTGCCACTGCTGCTGCCTCACACTATTCACTTCATAGTGAGAATAGTCTTCTAGCCAGCCTGTTGCACCAGATGAGAGCCTGTTCACCCCCTTATTAGGAGAAATTGGAAAAAAAGGACTGGCAGAAGCTAGATGTTATAAGGACCTGCAAATCTCCTGTGATTCCTGTTATTTCAGCTCCCATTTTTGTTATAGAAATGGGTTTTTTTTAAATAACAGTTACATACACGCAAAGCCAATGCATCTACATGAAAAACCTGTATTTTTTAGCTGCAACCTTAGCTTTAGCTACTTCAGGCCCGTGGTTAGTTTGTCTGAAGGGCCGGCAACAAAGGGAATGATTTGCTGGTGCAGTTCTGACTACTGGAATCTGGAATCAGGAACACTAGGAATAGAATGTGACTGAGAATTCAAAATCAGTGCCAGTGTCCCTACAGCTCTTCTGTCTTAGCTCCTGGAAGAGTGTGTCCACTTCACCTTGAAATCCACAGTATCTCTTATTTGTAGCAGTTCAAGACCTCCACAGAGTGCATGTATCTCCTGATGACCCCCATTATTGTATCCAGTGTCTCCTGCTTGTCTGAGAGGAACTGTGAAGCCATTACTGATCAGATCAACAGTTTGGCTTGTTTCTCTCACTTGAACCCATGACTGCCTACTCCCAGCTACTAGATGGATCGGAGCTGAGTCCTAGGAGGTTAAATAAAACATAATTCAACAAATGAACCAGGTGATATATAGTCATTTGGGACAAAAACTTACAAGAAAGGTCACAGAACTACTCACTGCAAGATATTTCATTGTATCCTTTCAATTTTGGCAAATATAGAATAAGCCTATTGAGTCCTAGAGGAAACTGCAAATTGACTGAGAAGGAAGATTTGAAGTATGTGTTGATGTAAAGGTTGTTATGCTTACTGGAGAATAGTAGGGTGAATAAAAAGGAGGAAAAATCCTGTAGATGGTTTTCTGAAATTTTGGGAACCAGCAAAGGCATATGTAAAGGAAAGAAAATTCTTTATCAGGGGTTGATGTAAATCTGAGACATTTCTCACTTCAGATACAAATGACTGGTGTTTAAGCAGTTCTTCATTCTTATGAGTCATTTAATCTCCCTTTTTTTAACATCCTTGTTTGTTTTATATCTTGTAGAAGTCTCCTTTCCTCTTTTGTATGCAACAGTAGTCTACTGAAAACAAATTAAACAGGAAATTACAAAAGGAGAATTAATAACCATACTCAGATTGCATTAGTTCTACTCCCACTGCTCCTGTAACATCAGGATTGGCAGAGAATTAGAGAGGATTAATGATTCTTGCAGCTGTATCCCTGTAAGGATGTAAGGAATGACTAACTATGCAATACATATATTGCTTCCTCAGAATATTCCTTTAATCTTTTCCATGGTCCCCTCTTTTTAGCCTAGCAATGGTGCTCAACTTATACATATGAGTCAACTGGTGGGGCCAGTCACTGTTCTAGCAGATGTTGTTCTCCTCCCTACTTCAAATACTCCAAAACTCTTTGCAGGGTAAGACCTGTTTTCTTAGTACTGTTTCTCAAACCGTTGCAGCTCAGACCCTTCCACAAACAATATCTGTGATGTACTAGAATAATATTGATCAATTAGATCTCAAGCTACTTGATTCACATTAATGCAAATCTGGAAATGACCACACTACTAAGTCAAAAATCCATGTAGCTATGCCTCCTGTTTTCAGCAGTAGCCATAGAAAAATATATAAGTCTGAAGTTTGATATTTTGTTAACAATTTTTGCATTTAAAATTCATTGCAGGCAAACACCTAGGGAGGTACAGATTTGCAATATTGTCAAGCTTCTTCTACTCAAATAGATTGAGAAAAATGGTATGTCAGGCTACCTTCTACTAGAAAATAAGACCTACCAGTCTTACATCTGATAGTCTAAGTTCCTAAAAGTATTGCAACATGTTATCAGTCATTTTTAAAATTGTTTCCAGTATCCTAATGTACCTAACAATTACAGAACATAAAAAACCTTTATCAGTCAAATTTCTTGGAACAAGCTATGATAAGCATTCAAAACATTTAAAATGAAATTTTTTTCATATATTTTCACAAAACAGTTCTTGAAGATTTACCTGAAACTGTGTTTCTGGAACAAATTAATTCTCTTCAGCACGGCTTAAAACTTCCAGTGTTAGGTGCTTTTTAATATGTATTTACAGAAATAATGGAATTGTAAATTTGTGTTAAAGAACCTCTTCTAACAGGGATAGTTATTCATTCTACTTGCTATTTTGAGACTAAATCAAAACAGAAAAAAAGGTAATTTAAGCCAGTGATATGTATTTTTGATACATAACACATGCACTTAAGACCTAGAAACCATAAGAAATAGAGCTTGTCAAACTCTAGTGCCAATTTTATGCTAAAGTGATACTGGGACTTGGAAGCTAAGTGCTGATGGAATAAGCTTCAGATTTTGGAATTTCATTATAGTTAGGGTTTAAAACGGAAAAGAAAATGAGCTGTAGTTACCTAAAAAGGTTAGAGAAATCATCTATACCAAATCAAGGCTGGATGTCAGAACTTATGCTCTTCTTACGTTTGGGTTTTTTTTATGTTTAGGGATTACTGAACTAGACCTCAAAGTAGGACTTTGGGATCTTGCTGATGTAAGAAAACTACAGTGAAAGAAGTATTCATGAGTACCTGTTGGGCTGCAGAGTTCAAGTTTAGACTCCATCTGTTTTTCAGGAGAAACTGAGTTAGCTTACTGCAATACTGCAAATGAGTCAGAAAGAAATCCCACAGTACTGAGGTCCATTAGACCCTTTCATCCCCAGTGCAATTGTAATCTGAGGAAAAACCTTGAGTGTAGCTCTGTACCTCTGAGTCTCTTGGTTACCACGGTCTAGAAACACATTTCAGCATAAGATGAAACCAAACCTGCAAAACTAAGCTTCATTAAAGCCCTGTCCTAACTATTTCTCAAACACCCTTCTGTGTGATGTGGTATTATGAGATTACCATCAACTTGTAAAAGTGAGGTTGATGCTCAGGATACAAAACCAAACCAAAACAAAGCCAAAAAACTCAAAAAAAAAACCCCACCACAAAAAAACCCCAAAACAAAACACACATAAGACCAAACAACAAACAAAAACCAACCAACCAAACAAACAAAACACAACAAAAAGCCCCACCAAACAAGAATACCTGAAATAAAGATTAAAAGGTCCAGCGAGACACATCAGTGACCAGAGACCAGCTTGGTGCCTAAGCACCATTTTGTGCAAGGCCTAAAGGGATCATCGTGTTAGTGTCAGAGTGCAGACATAGCTGAGGATATGCAGACAACACAGACCAACAACTTGGGCTAACAAGCAGCTCATTGAATCTCATATTTTCCAGGAAAACATAAAGGGTTGTTTTGTAAAGAATTTCTGACAACATGTTTAAAAAAGAGAGAGCTTTTAAAATGCTAAAGTTGCATTATTTTCCCTTAGTTTGCTACCACAAAATGACATTAAGATTTTATTTCTCAAGTTGTTTGGAAGGTTTGCTTGTAGAAATAATTAATTCTCTTTCTATTAAAGTTTATCTTCTTCTTTCCTACTTGTAGTACTTCAGCTGATCTTCAAAAAGGCACACCAAAACTGCACTTTGACAGCATTTTCCATGCTATCAGAGTTCCTCATGTTCCCTATACAGTTTGTATTTCTTGTATCATCACTGTGCAAAAAGCAATTAGTCTCAAAGGAATATAGGATGGAGATTAACAAGAACTGGAAAATTCAAATAGAAAAAGTAGCCAAGTAATCAAGTTGATAGTGTAAAATTACCTTTTAAAAAAATGCATGAATGCACAGAAATCAAAACAGGCTGACAGACGCACAATGCTACTCTAATATTTTTATTATTTGACAGATGTGTTCAGTTGGACTAACACACATTTTAATTTTGTGAATGTAGCTGGCGTCAGAGAGATGGTTTTGTGATGGAACTAATGAGTGATTCTCCCATGGGAATCAGAGTCCAATTTAGTCACTGAATTTCTGAAATCCAAAGCAAAACAGGTAAAGGCTTGGAGTTTTTTTAAGAGAAGTAGATTATAAAATAAGTAACATCTTGTACAAGAAAATGAAACACTAGTACTGTATACTTGTAATGTTAATTATCATATGTCTACTATTAAAATTTATTTTTAATGGAGATAATTATTAATAAGAGCTTTTGACATGACACACGTCATTAAGAAACCGTAGTAAGAGAGGAGCATCATTGCTTGTAGCCTAGTCATTGGGAAATACTTTCAGTCTCATACAGTTTATATTTTATAGTGTATTATAAGCAAATAAACAGTAATTTGCCTTTTACAGGGTTTGAGTTAATCTAAGCCTTTTTAATGTAATCAGTAGTCTTTACAGACCCCATTTGACACAACTAGAAGTCTTCCAATCCACTGGACAACTGAAATGTTTTTCCTCTTGGAACCAGGTTCACTCACACATAACCACATCAAACAGAGGACAAAATGTGTATGTAGTCAGGTATGAGGAAAAAAACTTTTTAAACAATTTTTTTGGTTCAGTATGTTTCATTTTAAATAAAATGGGAGAGAAATTCAGCCACTTGAACAAAATGGTGAGGAAAAAATCATTGACGTAAAGCAGAATAATTTTTATCCATTTCTGTTATTATTTAGTTGTAAGGAAAAATCAAGATCTTAAGAAAAATCAGAAAAACTCCTTTCTTCACTCTTTTCTATTAATAATTTTGTGATATAAGATTCAGAAAGTAATGTGAGTTGTGAGTATCCCTGAGATTCATTCTTCAGAATGTGGAAAATCACTCATGCTTTTAGGCTTGTTTATACTTTTACTCAGCGTAAAGATTAATTTCCTTATAAGGTAATTTCACTGGCTAGGAAAAGTGACTTCCCCTCCAACACAGGTAAGCAATCAGGCAAATCTGATGATTTGATGGGTTTATAGCAGTTGTTTAGGTATTTTGAAACAACATCCTAGTTTTGAAGCCAACTGGTGAACATGGAAATAACTCTGAAGCCTTGCCATACAGAGTTCCAATTAATTAAAAATTTTTTAATTCACAACTAGAAATAAAGAAGATTATGTCACTAATTCTGTCTTGCCTTGATTCTGAAATGTTTAGTCCATGGTTTAAAGAAAAAGGCTAAGCAAGGAATCATTGTATAGTGTTGTCTTGAGTCATAATTACATAGAAATAGATCTCCTTCCTTTTCAGCTGAGCAGAAATGTAACCTTCTAATAGGTCATCTTTACAAAAAACCTGCAGTTATATTCAAGTAAATATTCAGAGAGGGTAGTTCAAATCTGAAGCATGAGAGCTAAAGCATGGGGACTGTCAAAACCAAGTCCTATGTTAGTCTGTGAGGAATCCCATCAGAATGAGACAGCTGCACAAAAGCTTGCCACTGATTAAGTCATCTGAGTGCTTCAGTTCTACTGATCAAATTTGAAGAGGTCCCAGCCTGCAAAGTATGCTAAGCATATGCCTTCTGGACACAGACACTTTTGAAATGTCTCAAGCCAGGTCTTCCAACAAAAATTTCAAAAAATCTTTTTTCTAAAAGGTTTCAGTTGTGCTAGACCTAGCTACAACATGTATTTTGTTATTTCATATAACAATTTATATGGCTTCTTCCTCTAGATGTTGCTTCAGGCTGTCTCTCTTATGTACAGTCTCCCTCTGTGATCTACCACACACATCTTGTATTTCTCAACATAACTTTCATTTTTAGGACAATGTTTAGTTCAGAAAGTAGCTCAAATCAAGGCACTGTAAAAAGCATGTCACATTTCTCTCTCAGCACAAATGTGTTCTGAGTTTGCTGTTTTCTTCAGTATATTTTGTAATACTCCTTTTGACTGTCAATTTCCTGCATTTCTTTTTTAATGCTCCTGCCAATTCTGCTTCATTTCCTTCTGCAGCTCAGTTAGAATTTTCCTAGATTTAGCAGGATTGTTAAATGATCACATTATGCAGGTCATCTGTCACTTTGTTTAACATTAACGTTACTGGATGTACACTCAGGGTATACAGTGAGCAAGGAAAGAGTCTCTAATGCGAAAAAGCAAAAGGAAGCACATTCACATTCCTGAAGTAGTTGGCACCTTTACTTGATAGCTGAAAACCAGAACCCCAGGAGAGTGGATAAAATTCAACCCCAAAAATTTTTCAAAGTTACACCAGTCAGTCTGAATGTGCAAATATCAAAAGGAAACTAAGCATTTAGTGTTTTCAAAACCCAAAGTGGGATTGGAATCTAAAAACTTGCTTTTTAATAACTACAGTTTTTGATCTAAACTGAGCTATTATCTCTTCTTGCAAACCATGACTCAACAGAAGACAAAATATCTCTCAGGTGAGAGACTTGCATTTGTTAACAACCAGCACTGAATGAGCCAGCAGAGAATTTTCTCTAGGCAACAGCCTAAATGAATTATATTATGTCAAATTAGAAGAATATTAAACTTCAGTGAAAAACTAGATAGTTTTGGATTACTGAACACCTCTTATGTCTTGAGTATACAGAAGAGAGCAGAATAATTTCAGCACAATATAAGTATCATTTTAATTACAACAAGAAATTAGGGACAGATATTGACTCTGCCAAGAAGCAATAACAACATTTCTTAGCGTAGTCTTTGAATCTGCACAATTTTTTAATCAGAAATGGAAATTCGGCATGCTAGAATCATATATATATTCATATATGTTGGTGAACAAAGAGAATCATGCTTTCTATCACAATCTCTCCTACACTTCAGTGTAAGGGTTCATGAAATCTAAGAGTTGCTCATTGCAGTTTCAGGTCTAACAGGAGTAGCATTTAGGGAATAAGATTTCAGTTCTTTATCCATGTAACGAGATTTTCATTCTGAGGGAAGCAACTATTTCCTAAGGTCAAATGTTTACATTTTTTTTGATTTCACTGACCTACATTTGTCTTCCAGGCACCTTAAAATCATTCTCCAAATGCACTCATAGGTGGTAGACTTGCCATCTTCAGAGGGTATTCATACCTATGGTCAATTGTCCAGTAAACATGCATATTCACAGCATTAATACACAGGAATGATAATTAACTGTTCATAAACCAGTCATCACATATCTGTATACTCTATATGTAAAAGGAATAGCTAAAGCAATAGTGACACAATATATACATGTATTGTAAAATCTGCCTGGCCATTCTGATTTAGCATCTAAGATTTTCTGAGCCCCACTGCTTCAAGGGTTGATCCATCCACAGGAGCATAAGCTTTCAATGCTTTCAAAGTTATATCCAATACTTTGATAAATACTGGGACTATCTGCATATCTGTGTAAGCTTTAAATTACATAAATCAGAGCTGACAATTTAAAAACACTATCACTGAAACACTTAAAATCCGTAGTGATCTAATTTTAATGCCTCAAGAGATCCCCTTTACCGATTTGGTTGAAAGACTGCTCTAGAGTTCTATGGCTCCAGTCTGAAAAGCCAGTGCATTATGGTAGTACTGATGGGATATGATTATTGTTGTTAAGAGTGTATCATCATCTATTAGGGCAAACTTCATGTATTAATCCAGGCTCATCAAATTGTCCATTATCAAATGATTCAGACTTCCTGATTATGTTTGGTTTTGCAGCATCATTTGCTAACCCCTCTTACATTTCTTTAGAATTTATCTGGTCTCTGAAAAATGAAAAGGATGAACATTAGTAATTTTGAGGGGAAACATACAGAACATATGCATAAAATTGTGTGTCAGAAAGAGTATAATGCTGTCTAACAAAAATGTTCTTGGTTTAGATGTCTTGTCTCTGTCTGCAAATGCACCGGATAGTTGAAATGCTGTCTTCTGGAAATACTTCATTTTCCCTCAGCTACCACTAAAGGCCCACCAGTTACAACTGGATAAATTACTAGTATTACTATCATTAAGATATATCTTGTTTGATTTAGGCATTTGGAGTATCCTGTTCTGCACTCTTTCCTGTCGTCCTATTCTGTGGGTGGAAGCACAAAGACTTACTGCACATGAAAAATGTTTGTCTTGATGGGAGCAAAGATTGTCAAAGGTGTTGAGAATTCGAACCCCCTGATGTAAATACATACATTAATGGAAGTTAACTGAAAAGGGAGAGATTAGATCATGGGTGTAAATGAAAATGACCTTGAAAAAGAGAGATCTGCAGAAACCAGGCAGCAAGCACTAAAACAAGCTGAAGCTATGATGATGTGTGTGAAGTGAGACACAAAAATAACTGTGACTCACCTTAAAATAGGAAATTGCTCTTAGCATGAATTAAAAATTAACTGCAGATACAGATGTGAACACTTGATAATTCTCTAATCCTTTTCTTGTTAACACCCTGTAGTTCAGGGTTAATGGTTCTGTGTAGTAGTAGTTCATATCCATCCAAAGATCCTAATCTGTTTCCAGGGGAGTAGTCTCAACATATAAAGATGAATCTTTGGAAGATCATGGCCTTCGAGAACAGCATACCTGGACATAAAAACTTTACTGAAATATAAAAAATTAAATAACAATCATCATAAATTCCGTGATGCATGAATGTACCATTTTGACACATTATCAAGAAACTTATTTAATAGCAATGAATACTCTAGCTGGATTTTCCTCCCTGGAATCTGGGAAGAGTCCATAAGAAAGTTTATTTCAGGTCACAATTTCCGTATGAAAATTGGAACTAGAACCGAAAACTGCTGTAATGGATTATTATATACCATTAGTAGATGGCTGGGATTTGAAGAGCAACTTCTATTTCAGGCTTGCTGAAACAGAAGGCATGTTTGTAATCAAAATTCTTTTGAATATTTATACTGCATTTCCTTTGCTTGAGTTTGTTTTCCACAGCAATCCATCAGATATAGTCCAAATTTAGATCTCAGTGCTCTTTTACTAGAATATGGGAATTCTACTTTAAGTTTGTTTCATCCTTCTCCCCAGACAAAATTAGTACTGTTTTTTATTTTCTTTGAATTAGACGCTTGGCTCTGCTTCTGGGCAAATTGTGTTGTGAAGTGTCTGTGAATTGAAGTAAAATTAATGGAATCTGTGTGTAAATATATATGTCTAAATGTTTCAAATCAGTTCCAGATGAGAACTCTGGCTATGATACCCTTTGGGGATTGCTGATCTTTTTCCAGGTGGTTTCTCTATTGTGCTACAACACAGTCAAGTTTGCACAAAAATTTAGTATAGAAGCACTGTCTCAATTTTTTTTTAAATGTAAAATAAGTGGCAGTGAGATCCATGTGTAATTCCACGACACTATTCCAATGAAAACCTGATGAAATTTGGAACTTACTGGTTTGATGTACAATGACATCAATGTTCAATGACAGGTGTGAATTCACAACAGATCTCTATTGCTTTCATAATATTAAGGACTATGAGAGTGGAATAAAATCATGAATCCTTCTCCTTAGAATGTTATTTGGTTTTATTCCTTAGAGTGGATGGATCTGTTCCACCATATCTTTAAGAGACACTAAACAAAGTTCTTACGATAATATACCACAGAGTCAGTTGGCTACTGCTTGATACTACAGCAAGTTTTTTGTAAAACTGCACTGAGATTGATACGTAGTGGTAGAGAAGAACATATGAGTACTTTACACTTAGAGATTCACACGTAACAGAACAAACTAGAAGGAAAAAATATATAATTCCTGGTGAACCCACCAGATTAAACAGACAAAGGATAAAGATGGAGGAATGCAAGACTAAGAAGCCTTCATCTCTGTCTCCTTTCAATCTATATGAGGGGAATAGTCTTGATCTATATTATCTAATCTCACCCTAATTTATAGTTTCATTTCAGAACAAATGTGACATGACCTATTTAGGAAGAAACAAAATCTCCTACTTTTATATATGCAGAAACTATTAATGAAATTCAAAAAATATGTGTGCTTCTGCTTTCTGCTGGAAAATAGACTGTTTCAAACCTCATAGAGATTTTCTCCAAAGAAGGTATGTAAATGCTTCAGATGTTTTTGTAGTCATTGCAATAACTCTTTCATGTTCACTCTTTCGTTCAAAAAGAAGTTGAATTTTTATTTAAAATAAGCATAAATTAGCAAGTAGGTATGTGTTCCATTGGTATCAGAAGGGCAGAGCAAGACTCCCATTACCCAGAAAAGGCAATACAGGACAGGATGCAGTGGATTTATTACTGATATCCCTGTGATTTATTAGTGCAGAACATGCTCTGTAGATAAAAACACCACAAGTTCTGAGCAATGCTGTCAGTTTCAGACGGTGAAGGCCAGCTTGAACAGCATCTGAAGTTAATTTTGTGTGTGTCCATACAGTCTTAAAATTCAGACAGTTTGGGGCTCTCTAGTTGTGTAACAGTTAAGCTGCAGTGTAAGTGCATGGTTTGATTTTTCATTGCCACCACATTTCTCCTTTTTGTTAGTGAACCTCAAATATTCTTATTACAGATTCTTTAATTATATATATTAAAAAATACATATTATATATTATTTTTAATATTTTTCTTATTACAGACTCTTCTATATCCTTAAACTAGAGACATTTTTCCCTAAGGCAGAGCAAAGAATGTGGTCCCTAACACGAGAGGGCCTTAATGTGTACCTGGGATCTAATGCCAGGCTAACATTAAACCAGTTAATTAATATTAAAATATGGGAAAATTTTCAATGGATTCAACCTGGGTACTCACAAAATTGATCAAAGATACTGAAAATGAAAGAACACTGAAAAATCTTATTATTTTACTGTTCTTATATGTAATTACATCACTAAAATTATAAGCAGAAGAGCTGCTACATTGCTGTATTTCACCTCAGTAATCCACTTGCTGCAAACCTCCAGATTCTGCCTCCAGTATCAACACATAGCAGTCTGCAGCCCTTACAGTGCCTCTTCATCTGTGGAGTTTCTATTGGATGAGAGGGTTAAATCAGCTTCTATTGGATGACAGGCTTGAATCAGCTTCTATAAACCCAAAGTCTGAAAGGGATTCTTATCTCTGTATTTCTCTTTGCAAGTGGAGTGCAAAAATAATATATTGCTTTTTGAACTGAGAAGGCCTTTTTGGCATTGATCAGAAGTGTTAGGGGAAAGGTTTACTCAGCTGCGTGGCTTAGAATATTAGTATATTAATACTGTTGAAACACTTACTTTCAATCTGCATTGGTTTTCTGAGCTTTAATTTAAAATGTTGTGCATTAGAATCTTATGTTAGGTATAAAGGAAGAAGGTAAATATGATCAATGAAAACTTACACGCTCTGTGCCTACCCCAAAAATAGCAGAGATTTTTCTATTCAGTCACACTCTTGCAAATCCAAAATATGCATATAGTTCCATACCTAAGCTACAAGTACATTCACCAATGCCACGTGCTCCAAATATATAATCATATTTAGAAGTCTCTACTTGATATTAGTGTATTTCTTTACTCTAGAGTTAATTGACTCATTAGTTATGATTTCCTCACTGCTCAAGAGAGTGTGAATACTTATACATAAGGAGCTTGCTAACTTCCTTCCAGAGTTTGTATGACCTGATTGCCCAAAATAGGAGGGTGCGCCAAGTCAGTAGTGCAGGAAATCTTTCCCAGTTCAGTGTCCCTAAGTGTTTAATCTCTGTGACCTTCATAAAACTTCGAGAAGAGCCCTTTGAGACTCTGCTGTATAAGAGCTTTAGAGATTGCATAATGGTTTGTTTGCCAAGTGGCATCTCAGACCTATTCTATTAATAATGGGTACAGTGCTTCCCAAAACCGATAACTTTATCTGAGGAGCATCCTAAGATAGTCAGGAAATCAATGGTTATAATAATATTTATTGTAATGGAGTACTGCAAGATATAGGTAAAACAGGGAATAGATTGCTTGGATCAGGGAGTGGGTAGGTGACCGGTGTACCCATGATTTCACATCTTCCTGTGCTTTGCAGCAAGTACATGAGATTATATCTCTTGGCACCCCTTCTGAGGGTTGAAATGGCACCATAACTTCCCACTTGTTTTACACTTTCAGAATTCATCTTGAGCAAGAAGCATCTGAAATTATGTGGAGTTTTTTTAAATGTGTTATTAAACAAGAAGAACCAGAATAGTCCAAGAACACCTTAGCAATCAGTGTCAGGTCACCCTCCTGCACTGGCCTGCCACTCCTCCTGGGGGGCAGGGGTCCCATGACATCTACTGCTATCCTTCACAGGAGGGGATGTGCACAGCCATCCCCTTTCTTAAAAGGAGTCTTTTAACCTCTTGTCTTATGAAGTTTCAAGCACACGAAACAGTCAAAAAAGCTCAACACATCAGAGCAGCTTTCAGGTGACCTAACAGTGTTTTTATGTAGGGTAAAGGTATGTAATTTATAAGAGAAAGCTAAAAACATTTCATTCACACCATTTCCACTGCCACTGCTCGTTCTTAGAGACTTTTTTTCTGATGCCATGATGTGCTGTATCACCCCAGCTACTTTGGCCATGACTGCTGTCCCTGCCATTTGTTTAAAGTCTGGTAAGTTCACAGGAGTTGCTGATGCACGGTAGCTGCTGAGGAGCTAACAGCCTCTATCTATAAACACATGTTTTTACATGCATTGCCTCTTGAGTATAGCCTATATGAAAATGTGTAAGAGACATTCCTTTCTATTTTCTTTATTAATGCTTAATAAACTCTACAGATTAAATCAAGTTTTAAAAATATTCACCTTCTTCTCATAGAAAACAATGGGCAAATAGTGACAATCATAGAATCACAAAATGGTTTGGGTTGGAAGTGACCTTAAAGACGATTTAGCTCCAACCCCCTGTGCCATGGACAGTGTATCAAACAATTAAAGATTTGCTTGTTTATTTGCCTAAACTTTTACTTTTACAAAAAACTACTATTTATTAAGAACTCCGTGGTAGGTGTTCACATTACAAGATCTGAAAAACGGTAAGATTAATAAAAAAGGAGGTGTCTTAGGACAATCAGGAGGAGAGTCAGACAGGAAGGGATAATACTGGGCTGCAGAAGAATATTGATGAAAATTTTTAGTGGCAGACTTTGGTAAGAACTTATCCCAACAGGAAAAGAACACAGGTTTTGGAGTATTGGAATCAAGCAGAATGGGACTGATGGGAAAGAGCAGCCAGACAGTAGCAGCAGAGTTATTTAGTACGACTGTTAAAATCAGTCAGAGAAAGGAGAAAGAGAAAATAGGTACTCCCTTCCAGAAATTAAGGAAATTTTAGAAAATGAAAAAGTGCATCTTTTTCATATAATTTTGTGTGTAATTGCATACCTCTGCTCATGAAAATCAGATAAAGGTGATACAGTTCGTTTGTTTATACTTTATTTAAGAAAAGTTCTGGAAAAACTCAGAGATCAAGCAGCTCTACAAAATACCATCTAATAGAAATCACTTCAAATATTTGCTTCCAATAAACAAAGAAAGATAAGAGAAGCAGAAAATCTCATCCTTTGCTTATACCAGGCTAGACCAAGAACATCTCCAGGAGAATCCATGGAATCACACTTATGCAAAACTGACAGTATCATGTTCTGAATCTTTGCTGTTATGAGAATCATTTCAGTTCAGTGTGAAATTGTTGAGTGATGATTTCAGTGCTGTATACTTTAGAAGGCTACCAGGGTAAGTGGTATATACAATAAGTATCCATTTCAGTGAAACAGAAGGCAGAGGAGCAACATATCATTCCCAGATCTAAAGTCAGAACTGCCCTTCCCAGAGGATTAGGGAAAATCTACTTCCTCACACCCAAAAGTGGTCTCAAATTTGAACATATACACACACATACACACACACACACACACACACACACATATATATATGAGGCACACTAAAACTTCAACTTGTGAACTCAGGAGCCAAACTCTTTCAGACAACTTCTGCAAAGCAATTAGCTAATAGAAAAATCTGTTGTGATATGAAAATGGAAGTTACAAATACCAGATATTTTGCTTTCAAATCAGCCTATTCTACCATATCATTGCACCAGTAGTAAGATGTTACCTATAAGCCAGTCTAATTTACAATGGGTTAACTTGTATGCAATACATTCTCTGTTGTCCTTGTGTGTTCACTTTCCACAACTTGCATGCTGTCCTCTAGCTGTCCTGTATATTTGCCCAAATTAATATATGTATAAAAATCCTATCATGCATAAAAAACAATGCAGATGTGTGAGTTTTGCAGTTATTTCTAGATGATAGTGCAATGTCTGCAGCTGTTTTGAAAATGCAGGTTGGTAATATTGACAGCTTAGGTTTTCTGGTAGTAGAGGCGAAGCAGTTTTCCAGTGCCCAATACAATGGTACTAAAGTTTTGTTTCTAATTACTGAGGTACTGTTATAGGGAAAAGAAATAAGGTTATGGTGCTTTGTTCTAATCTGATAACAATTGCAAATGTATTTTATATTTTATGAAGATAAACTGCTCTTATGGGCTCTATCAATAACATACATATACAGGGGTTCAGAAGCCAAGTGCTTTAGCTATTTGTTTTCTTTACCACTTCCTTTCCTGACCTTGGACAAAAAGAAAAGTCTTGAGTCTGTAATGTCTATGGGATGATATTCTGACGAAAAGTCACGGAATTCCCTGTAAAAACAAACCCGTTACTGCTACTCTATCTGCACTACATTTCCTTCTGTCCTCACAAACTGATTAAATTGTTAACTAGAATTTCCCTTATTTTTTGTCCTTTACAATACAATTGCCACTAAAAGTCAATATTGTATTAAATAAATAATGCACTGAGACTCTTAATTCACAATTTAAAATCTTCAGAATGAGGTTAGTATTTTTTACTGGGAAAATAATTACGGTAAATCGCACACCAGATATGTTTACACTAGGAAAAAAACATCAAACAAGCAAACAAACAAACCCCAGAAGTTTTTAGTCCTAGAGGTCCATTTTAGAATATTTTTCCCTTCTGATCCTCAGGGCTGATTTTAAAAGTTCTCCACTATCTTCATAATGTGAAATTTACATTGAGCTATACAAAAGGGCAGAAAAAAATAGAAATTCTAAAGAGTGCTTTGTCTCCTTGAAGCAATTTTTTAAAAGTATTTTCCATTTGAGATGATTATAACTCACCAGTCCATGCATTTCATGTGTTCTTTGCCACAGCTGGCTCATAAAGACTACTCTCTCTATTTGTTTCAAGTGGCTAAGACACACTTTTGGCTCCCCAGGTCTCTTTGACCTGTCTACAGTGTCCAGCAGGACAATGGCAGTCCTCAAAGATAGCTGATGGCAACAGACAATTCAAGGGATGAAAACCTTGCAGGCTCAGAGAGAACTGCCCACCTTCACCAATTAGTAACTACTCATTATTGTGCACTCTGTTCAGCCTCATTCACTGGCCTCCCAGTATGCTATAGAGACGAGGGGTATCGAACAGCCACAACTCACTCTGGTAACTCTAGATGGCTTTGGTTTAAACTTGGTGCCCATAAAGACAACATAACAGATATACTAAAATGGACTAACGTCCAATTACTAAATAACACTTTTGGTTTCATATCTTAGCAATTAGAAAGGAGACCCCAAAGATTGATGTTTAAAATAAAATTCGGATTAGAATCTATTTAGATGCTCAAGTAGGTATAGAACAGTAGAAGATCTCAGGGATTTCATGACTCCATGCTTGAACTCTAAATTGTTTCCTACATTGGTGAGTATGACACAGTGAATAAGATCTCTTTACAAAAATAGCTCATTGCAAGGGGATGAGACATAGATGAAATACTGGTCGCTTGCTAAAACGGGCAGAGAGCCATGAAAGCAAGGAGGCACATATTTCTTATGCAGCATAAGAGACAAAAACTAACTGCACGTTTACAGTAGCCCTACTCCAGTGTTCATTTTCCCCTTTCTCAGTTACTCACCAACTGCTGTACATGTTACCCAGACATATTTCTTAGACAAAATTAAAGACTTGTGTAAAGACAAAGCTGGCTAAAAGTACTGCTCCACTTTATTTACACTGTCTACATTACATAATTCAAATTTCTGCTATGAAAAATAGTGGTATAATTACTTGTTATTCAGGGGAAACAGTTTCCATTATTCTCCATGTTACTGTAGTTTTATACCAGCACAGAACCAATGAAAACAGTAGAACTGCCTTAGCATAAAACTGACAGTGGAAAGCTGAGTCAAATCTACCAATAAGACCATTTCATCTTTATGGTAAAGATAATGGTTGCTCTGTCATCTCCCAGAGGAGAATGAGGTTGGATTTCTTCTACTGAAGATATCATTTCCACCTACAAATCTCTATTCCTATTAAAAGTCATATAATAACATAACCACCATCTATTCTTATTTTACCTCAGCACTGATGAATACACAAGTTCCTGCAGTGCAGCTATATTTAGCTTTGAAGTTGAATATTATACATGTAAAACCCTCTGAATCTGCACCAAATATGTGCTTTTGACTTCCCCTTCGGATCTGGATACTCAATTTTCAGGATAGTTACCTGGCTAGAATATGCCAAGCCTACAGTCAGGTGCAAAAATTCCACTGAAGGAAGTGAATATCCGCTTACACCTCTAAACTGCCTTAGGAATGTTAGGAAGAAGCATGTCTTAGTTTGCACGTGAGCTGCATAAATTGAATTTACATAGAACAAGACAAAACTACTGCATATATTAAAAAAAAAAAAAAAAAAAGTTGAGACTACACTGTTTTCCACAGGTTTCAAAAACCTGGGAACATCACACCTGTCTGAGAAGATTCTAAGCTGGTCTTGCAAGATCCTTTCCTAGGGCAGATAATAGGAGACCATATTGCTTCTGGAAACAACTAGTGAAAGGCATTGTTGCACTCAGGAAATTCTTCTCGTCTACTCTATACTCTTCCTATTCTTACTTTCATCTCAGTAATACAGGAGATTTTTTTGAGAGCACTCTAATCGATACAAATTATATCTACCACACACTGTTCTTTATCCTCTCTAACCAGATATAAAAGATTTAGGACACTGTTAAAATAAAATGAAAAAAAAAAAGACATTCTTGGGGGAACATGCATGAACTTTAGATACTCTTGCTCCTGTGAAGCTTAAGGGAAGAAAAGATGTTATTGTTCTCTTTTGGGCTTGCCAAAGACAGGCCAAATACTGGTACAAATAAAGATGTCATACAAAGAAATACATAATCATACACCCACAGAAAATAACAATTGTAGGATTTCTTATATTTAAAATGCTATTCATAAAGGCCCACAGCACATTAGGAATTTGTTAAAAAGAAGAAATATCCCCAAAATATTTATTTAGCATTTACATACTGCATAGAGAAAACATGTACTATAGAGGACTAATTTATAAAAAGCCTTCAGACCCACTGTGCACACTGGCATGATTCTAGGTTGCTTTACTTGGCTGACATAATTTCCATGAAAAGGAGCCATAAAAGGAGAGAGAACAGCATAACTCTTCTGTGGAGGACAAACCCTTATTCTTGGGATTTGCAGCACTAGCTTATTGGGGACTAAAGCATACATTCATGGATGAGAATGGTAGGGCAGTATTAATCTGTAGATATTTATTCATCAGTAATGGGATTTTAAAAAAAAAAAAAAAGAAAAGAAAAATGAACTTTGGAAAGACAAAGCCAAATCTGACTTTAGAAAGTATTATTAAAAAATTAAGTGTATTTTGTAAATGTTACTGTTATGATCTGGTCTACAAAAGGAATCCTCTGACTAGAAAAATGCCAAAAATTTACTTCAAAATAATCCTTGATCTAAGTTTGGTCTGAAATATGAGACTCCAGAAACATATTTTTCCCATTCATTTGAAGCTAACTTCCAGGGAAAGATGGTGTACCATTCTTCCAGTGGTTACCTTCCTACCTAACTTTAGTGTTATTACCCACAATCTGTACAGATTTAGATAAACCTATGATAATGTTTTTTCCCAAATACAGGGGAATGTGTTTGAAATTAAAATCAGTAGATTTCCCATTCTAGAAAGACTTTTCAAATAGGAAAAAGAGTGACTTCTCTCATCCATAATTCACAGCAGTAGCAGACTTCCCTTGTTTTCTGCAAGGGTTGCCTCAGATAAAAAATGTACTTGCCTGGCCATGTATTTTTCAAATAAGGTCACTGACTTGTAGCCAGAGAAGATGTCACTTTGGATATCCTGCAAAAACAACAGACAGTCTAACTTAGCAATGCAGCTCATTTGAATAATCAGAGGTCTTTGTTTCTTAAAGGGAAAGATTCATTCTCTATGGCAACAGCAATTCAGAGCTGAAATGTTCTACGAAATTTACCAAACAGAGAAAACCGTTCAATAAATCATAGAAGCATGTGATATTATATTACTTAAAGAGACAGTAATCCTCGTTCTTACTAAACATCCTCAAAAGTCCTGTGAAGCTAAACACAATATTCCTATGGACTTCTGGATAATCAGAGTAATTATTTTGAAAAAAAAAAATCCTAAAAACCCCCCAACCTTAATTGAAACTCCAAGAGAAAAGATTAGTGAAGAGTAAAAAAATCAGTCACTGTAAAAATACTCTTCAAAATTCTTTTCCCTTCTAAGCTTCATGGACAATAATAATAAATGTATCATTAACATATCTTAGACTACATTTTAAAATCAATTCCAGGTAACACCCATTTTTTCCATGCAAATCATTAGAAATAAGCCCTGGAACATGTGGAGATTAATGTGGTATATTTAAGATGCTGGTGTATTTCTCTCCTTTATTTTTTAGAGATCTTTCTGAGATTGTTCACTTCTCTTCTAAATATACTTAAAGTTTTAAGATTTAGCCTTCTGGAAACTTAAGGATCTCTATTTTCCCCCATCATTGACTTCACTTATGTGTGTTTCAAGGGATAAAATGAATCCAGATTTTCTCCTCCTTGATTCTTCTGGACTCATCAGAATTTTCAAAATGGTGTCTTCAAGATCTAGCTTGAGAAGGCATTGCTGAAGTGTTGCCAAAGCCATCTCTGCACCCATGTGACAGTTAGAGCTTTGGGATAAACAGAAGAGAAACTCTCAAAGCATTCAAATGTCTGATTAAAAAAATCATTCAGTTCTTGGTTGCCTATCTTTCAGTCTTTTCTTTCTTTCAAAACCATTACTCCAGTTCTCCTGTCACTGCTTATTTTTATGTTGCATTAATCATTAATGTACATAGGAAAAGCAATCTTGAGAGAACATCTCAAGCCTGCAGTCTGCATTATAAGGAAGTATTAATGAAGACAAGCCGAATTTTCCGTTTTTTTCCTAATATTTTCATGAAAAGAAAATATTGCAAGCTATTCACTGCCACAGAAAGTAATTGTCTGACACAAAACTCCAGATTATAACATTATTTATGATTATATTAAACATTTTCAAAGAAGATTGTTTTCACATTGGGTTTTCATCAGTCTTCATCTGGGTTACAGCTAGATTTATAGTTACAACTGATAGCATTCAAAAATCTTTGCAGGAATACTACTGGTCTCTGGAGGTAACCAAAGATGGAGAAGGTTGTGTGGATAAACTTCTTGCAGGAAATTTTATCCATCAGCCTTGGCCTCCAAACTAGGGCACACAAAAAGCCGCTTGAGACATAAGAACTAGAGAGGAAGTAGAAATGCAAAGTGCCTCTGCCAAAGCTGTAACATTTATAGTACTTCTTCTAATTGCCAACCCTCCGTATGATTACACTTAGGAGATAAACAAATGGAGAGTAATGGCATAAATGAATTCAAGCAAAGGACACACTCTGGGAAGGACACCTACATCATTCTTGTAGGTAAAATTAAAAGAACAGGCTGGTCAACTGGGTGAGAGATGGTCTAAACCAAACACATTGCCTTTTAAATGACCAAGTTGAAATAGGAGGGGAATGGAAGAAGACCAATAAGACATGAGGAAACATTTCATGAGAATGTGTCTTTGCAACACCTGTTGTTCAGTTTCACAAAAATCAAAGCATTTTAAGATATGCTGGTACTTTTAACCAAGAGATCGCCTTCAGAGGATGTCATCCTACGTTCTCCCAACTGGCATTTGACTAGCTGCATCCATAGAGTTCTGTCACAGAAAACCCAAATCAGGGTTTTCTTCTGGAGAAGGCCTCTATATCCACATGTTCCCCAGTGAAAGTCATCCATCCAGGGAGAAACTCTGCTTTTCTTAGAAGCAGATATTAGAAAGCAATTCTGAAGAAATTACTAACTCTGTTTTGCATGAATGCCTCCTGGCAGGGCCTTGAAAGCAGCTGCTTAACTTCTGTGTGTCCACTCTGTATTGTGCATGCTTATTGCTCAGGTCAGAGACTGACACCATTTGCTCTTGCTTACACCAGTAAGTGAAATCCTCCAGCAGGTGTGACTGTCCTACTTGTGGTGGGATAAACTCATGAGTAAAAGCTTTGCTCTTACTACTGCAGCTTTAAAGAAGCATAAATTCCTGCTGATGAATGCAAACTCCTTTCACTTCAAAGTAAGGTAGAATGTGAGGTATGGAAATAGGTATTTAGCATGTGCACATTCTTGCAAAGTCCGATACCTCACTGCATACCTCAGTGGGGTTTACAGAACTGTTGTAAAGTAGTAAACAATGCCACTTCTACTGGTTTTAAACCATTAATTCCCTGTAATTGCATATTTAACAGCATATTTATTAGCACTTACGGAGTAAAGAATTCAAACCAGTTTGCTTCCTTCCCTTTCTGCCTAGTCTTGTCATGTGTAGTTCTCTGTTGGGCTGCTGCCCAAGGAGTCCTTAGTTAATTGAATATAATTATTCTGCATCCTACTTTCAAATGCTAGTGCAATTTCACCTCTCCTTGTAACACAATACAGATGAAAGCTCCAACTGTTGTCTGGTACATGTAATTCTTTCCTCTTCAATACATTGGCCTCCATAATAATGTAGCAGTTTGCTGGGTGGTGTTGATCTTTACGTGTAATGTACAATGATGACTAAATTAGTAATGAAAGGTAGTTAAAAGTATTATCTTAAAACACGGATAGTTCTTCACTGAAAGACAAATTTTATAAGCATTGAGCACTACTCTTTCTGTCATTACTCATTAATAAATTAACAAGGCAGTCAATTACCATGTTCGTCTTCACCTGAGATTGACAAGCTGTAGAAAGCATGGAGGACACGGAGGATGATTTTTCACTGAAAGAGAGTCCTCAAATATCAGTAAATGTCTGTCAGGGGTTTTAATCAGTTTGGAACATTTAGACAGCCAGTAAGTGTTGCATTGCCTCCAAAGAGGTCTTCAGTGTCACTTTAAAAGCGGCAGGACGTAGAGGATTGCTTTGGTGCTGATGTTTTTTGGGATTTTGTTGTTTGTTTGGTTGTTTTTTTACTTTTTTTTTTTTAACCAGACGGTAAGACATGTTCCACTTAAGAACTTAAAATAATCAATTAAAGTACTCTGCAAGATTATACTACAAATACCCTACACATAAATTAATAGATTTGGTCAGAAAATTTTGCTTTATTTTTATTTTCTTTTTCTTGGTGGAAAAAAATTTGAAGTTTCAGGAGAAAAAATCTTCTGATTTGAGATTATCAATTAAAAACTCACTTTTTTTTTTTTGTGAGGTACTTTCTCAGCAGTGTTTCTAGAAGTTATGAAAGACTTCTTTTAAAGAACAGTCCTTTCAAAATACATTTGAAAATGGAAAAGTAAATTTCAAGTACCGTTTACCTTAGAGACATTCTTCAGAATGCTTAAAATAAATTTCTGATAAAACGTGATTTGGAAAAAAAAACAAACCAGGAATATGATAGTGTTTCAGTGCAAAAAAAGTTTCAATAAAAAATTCTGAGTTGTTTTGACAACAAAATAATCCTTCTGATAGTTTGTGGTCTGATACATATTGGGGAAGATATTTACTTAAAAATGCATATACAGGCAATTCCTGACAGTAATGGAAATTGAAATGCTCTTGTCAAATATACTTAATTCAAGATTTTGGGGAATACCTGGGAAATGCTTCTGCCAACTTAGAAATTTAGAGTGCATTAAAGCCACTTTTATTCCTAATTAAAAAATGATTTTAAATTAAGACACCAGAACATCAGTGTGAGTGGCTGTGGCAGGGACATGTCTCCCAGCCTGCCTGTTCTCTAAGGATTCAAGAACCTCCCCCAAAAAATTGTAACGAACACTCAGCAAAAGGGAAACCTCTAAATTTGCTGGAGCTGTTTCCTCAGTTGTCACATGAATTTAGGTGGGGTAGCCACAAGAACTGACCTACTCTCTTAGTGACATATAATGTAAATTGTTCACTCATCAGGATGGACATAGTGTGTGGATAGCGGTTTCTGCTCTAAGACCTCTCTCTTGCAACATGCACATGCCATGTCCCTCTGGACACTCATTCCCACCACTTGACTGGACAGGTCCTGACTGGCCACCCAGTCCCTGCATGAACCACTTCAACCTTCCTTAGCCTTTGATGCAGTGTTGGATGCCTCTGGAGGTTTTCCTCTCAACCGTGGCCTACTGTCTTAACTATTTTTCTACTTGGTATGTGCTGGCGTATGTTGGCCTAAGCTACCAGTGCCCTTGGAAATGATGTAGCCCCAGGACGATCTGCTTGACCTTCTTCTGTTTTCAAGGGTTTTTTTATTCATCCAGTCTTCCACTGTAAATGTATTATATGACTGTAAATTTTTCAGCATTTACCTAACAAAGCACTTCTATTGCTTCGGTTTTCCAGCGCATTTCAGATCGTTCTAGCTGGATAAAGGTATACCAGAAAAAGCCAAGGTCTCAATCCTCTGAGCATTGCCATGGCATAGACTTCACCCCATGGCAGGTGGTTCAGCGGACATTTCCCAGAAATCCGAGGAAGGGCAGATGAAATTGGTCTTACAGAGTAATTACAGATACAGTGGTTCAGTGAAATAACAGTAGTAGATCTGGATTAATGTTCAGATCTTCCACTTTCCACTTAAATAAAAAGAAGTAGCAAGTCTCATTTCTGTTTTGATAATCTCCAGTTAAAGGTGGAAACTCAACTCTCACCATCAATTCTAGCGTATATGTCTTTACAAGTAACTTTAAAAAGGACTGAAAAATATGCTCCTGACATATCCTTGTGTGTTTTCTGTGACAAAATAGGGGAGAAAGCTGTGACTTCTGTATAAATAATCAACAGGCACGCAATACAAACCTTCATAACTTCAGTGAGAGAAGAATTGTTCATAACCTTCTAACTTCTAGTTATTTTATTTGACCAGTTTCCTTCCTGGACACCACTACAGGTCTACGGTGTTATCGAACTCTACTACTTTATTGCTCCATAGACATGTAGCCTGCCCTCTAGCCTTAATTCTACAGTGGACATCAACCAAAATCATATGAGACTTAGAATAATTTATATCTCTTATAACCAATATAGCCATAAATGTTTTTCCTGTTTCATTTGACCATTGAACCAAAGTGCTAAATTCTTCCTGTTTGGATTAAGACAGTATTTAGTCTCTGGCCCCAAACCCTGCAGTCTGAGAAGGCGATACGCCAAATGGTCTCAAACTCATACTGACTAGACGGAACTGTATAGGACTGGAAACCCAAATCCCTTTGTCTTTATTTGAATGACAAAAGTTTCCCCTGCATCTTTGTCTTTGCAAAGCAGATACAGAAATGTGCAATGGCAGAAATTTAATCCGCACTAAAATGAACACCATTTTCTTGATGAGTTTCTGCCTCATGAATGGGAAAAGGAGATAAGGCTTAAACACTTTTGACTTACTTAGACTTGCTGTCTTTTTCTTTTGCAGCTGCCTTTTCTATATGGTTTGCTGGCCAAGTAAGGGTTTCTTGAGACCATTCATCTTGAGTTCCTCACACCTTGCATGAGTTCTGCTTGCTAACAATTAGTTTACAAAACTTGCACCTATTTGTGTCTAAGGAATGATATCTCTCTGAGATCTATCATTCTGTAGTTCTTTTCCCAGTCTTATGAACAGTCTTATGAATATTTCATTGATTAAAACATGTTGCAAACTGGGAGAAGCAGACAGAAACAAAGTTGCTCATGTTTCCCTGTGTCCCACTTTCTTTTCATGTGGAAACTATTTTCATTTCTGTGTTTTTTTCCCAACTTTATTAATGTCAAATAGTCATTTTCACCTGTAATTTCTTTCAATTGAGTCAAAATTATGGGAGATACAGACAAGAAAATGTAGGGCTGTAATAGCAGTAACAGCTTATTACTGGCTACTGCCTACTAAAAACTGTATTACAAAAAAGCTGCTGTGGCACTGAATATATAGAAAGCAGAGCACCAAGAGACACTTTAGCTACAAAATAATTCACTTGTCAACTACCATCAATAATTAAAATCATTAAACACCAAGGCTTGTGGGATGCCAAGAATGTATATTTGGTGTTAACTTCAGTAATGTGAAGAAGTTTCTCAAGATGACTCTGTAAATTGAAAGCACAGACATAGTACTGTAATTACTAACCATTTCCCTGTTGAATTAGATAGTTTGCCACCAAAATCTCTTGGCACTCTGTCACATGATCCAAACAACGTCTGCCACGTATAGATATGAGTCAGTTTTGTGTCAAAATTGAACTACTGCTGGAACACTCAGTTTACACCAAGAGTAAACAAATTTTGATGCAGGTGGTGAGGACCTTATAGTTCCTATGTTCCTGTCAACTAAAGCTCCTAGCACCTTGTCTCACATTTCTTTCTGACTCATTATCATGATCTGGTAACTATTATCCACACAACTTTGCATGCAGATGTTGAGACCAGCTCCTTAATAGTGCACCATCTTGACTTAAATGGTTCTTTAATATGGATCCTGATGGTCATTTGGTGAAAGGGACTTTAAACTAAAGTGCTGCTGATACCTGAACTGGTAATGAAAGAGGGATAAAGCAGCTCAAGTTTCAACATTGCAAAAGGCATTGTGTATGCAGCCTTTCAGCTGCTTATGCAATTACCCTGCTAAGAAACTACCTTCTACTGTTCTAATGCTGTTCTGCATCATGAAACTTTCTTCTGTCCCTGGGAAGAGACTGCCTTGAAATTCAGAAATGTTTATTTATACAATGCATGAATTGCATTCATTTTTGCAATGAAGACAAGCTCCAGTTCATAATCACTGTGGAATTTTATCACCTTTATCATGCATAGATTGAAAAGTGGAAAGTTTTGAGTAATTATGGTTGCAATAATGTTTAGAGAAGTGTAGGATTGGAGGAAACCTTCTAAATCCATTATCCACTTCAAGACAGGAACAAATATTCATCAACCACTGAAGACAATGCTTTTCTTTGCAATTCTGGAAGAAATTTCAGTGGTGGAGATTCTACAGCTTTCTTAAGTAGCAGATGCCTTTGCTTTGCTATGCTTCTAGTAAGACGTATTTAATATCTAGCCTCAGCCTTCCTTCTTAATTTTAAATCTGTTTTGTCCTATCCTAATACATTGCTTTAGTCTTCCCTATACTAACCTAGACAACCTGTATTTTTTCAGCTTCCTCAGTTTTGCTATCCTCTAGGTGAAGACTGATCCACTTGTTCTTGAAATGTGGACTGTACTCAAGATGCTACTTCACCAGCAAAGAGTAGAACAGCTCATACTTGGAACTGCGAGGTAAACTCTGATCACTCCCTTGCTTAGAGCATGCTCAAGCCTGAGAAGATTTCTGGGATACTGCGCACTAAAACTCACTGAAATTCTCTACTGTGCTTCTGCTGACAGTAGTTTTTTCCAAAGGATCTCAAACCTGAAAAATATAGGAGTAGGAAAAATATATTTCTGACATGAAGAGTAAATACTTTACAAACAGAAAGCTGCAATGCCCACACAGGAAGATTCAAGTAATATGCCCTAACATTTCCAACTACCTTTCTTAAAAGGACCTATTTTGATTGTCATTCTCTCACATCAAACTCCCCAGGTAACCGGCTTGAAGCAGAGACCTAACCGGAAAGCATCAGTCCAAACTATTGAAATTCTCTAGACTTAAGAGAACACAAAACAGACAACAGAAAAAACATTAGATAACTTTGCCGCAGACCTTTCAAAATCAGGTTTGTTTACTTTTAAAAAAATCTTCTGAAAATTTTTTATCCAGATACATATGCAGAAAAAGAAAGGAACTTGTCAAGCAAATCAACGAGCAGGCATAAAAAAAGAACACAGAATATAATTTGACTTTAATTAAAGAATTTCCTCTGAATTTCTATAAGACAGCAGAAGCCTGAGCCAGCAATTTAGTTTGGGTAATTAAGTCTGTTTCCTTCCTTCACGTTCTGCTGCATCAAAGAATATTTATGCCAATCTTTTTCAGAAAACGCAATGCATTTGGAAATAGTTGGATAAATGTCTGTTAGTAATGATAGACTAGAAGTTCAAATCTGTGGTCTGAAAATCTATTGAAGGATGAAAAGCTTAAGCAGAAAGGAAAACAGATTATCATCATACTGGAATGCCAGTAACAAAGGGGAGCAAAACCAGGCTGAGGTAGTCAATAGTGCATTTAAAAAACTATACCTGATCAAAATTATCAGGCACACGTAATTTCAGTAGAACACTTGAGGCAAAACCAGAGAGACATTGGTCTTAAGAGTCCTAGGAACTGCTGATGACAGCTCTGGGTAATGACTCATGCAGGGTTAAGTAATAAAAACATTACTATATGTGTTTCAAGATTTCAAGTCTGTAATACTTACTTACTTTTACAACAAATAGCACTTACAAAGTGACAATACAAAGCACTTCTGTCTTACCCACAGTGGGGTCTTTCTACATTTAAACAGTAAAAAACATTACCAATACATAATCTCATCTTCCTACAACTTACAATCTGTTGTTTTTCTAAAAGTCAAGTCACACATTTTTCATCTTTTAAATATCTACAGTCCAAAATCAAAAATTATTCAAATCTGCTTTGGAATTCTGAAATTTCTTGAAATTATACTAAACACACAGTGACTTTGCAAACTGTGGGGGTGGGGTCAGAGGAGCTGGGTAATGACAACTTGGAAACAAGCTCTTCTTCGAATGATCATTTCTGAAGTGGTGAAAGGGTTCACTAGCTTCATAGGGAATTTGTTGCAGAAGAATGATGGAGCTTGTACCACTTCATCTGGTTCATCTACTCTTCTCACGAAGACAGTTCCTGCAGTGCCTGGGAGTCTGCATAACAAGACTGTTCTGTCAGTGGAAAAGCTGATTGAGGTAGTGTGCTTCTGGAGCAAGGAAGATATATGGGGTGAAAGAATAGGTAACAAGAGTCCAGCTTTTGCAGAAGAAGAAAAAAAGTTAGCGCTCTTACAAAGAGGAAAGTTAACTGCTGGCACATATCTGCCATTCTTCAGCTGTAGAAGGGTAACAAAGGGCAGTAAAATTCTAGCGTCAGCTGGATGGGCCTCAACATGTGTTTAAATTTTTATAAATAATCCAGTATGGGGTATTTGGTTGGTTGGTTGTTGTTTGTGTTGAGGGGGAAAAGTCCTCCCAAACCTCTCACACTATATGGAAATTCTAAGACTGCTTAAAAAATTCTTAAGCTTAAAGTTTGAGGTTGTTATGGGATAGAAATAAGGAAAGAGCTTGGTTGTTAGCTCCCAGCTGTGAATCTCTTATAGCTCAGGAAGAAACTCACAAAAGCCTGTTGAATGATTCTTCTGAGCAGGACCTCTGCAGAAAAACCTTTCTTTAATATTGCTACAGCAGGTACACTTATCATTGCATAACTCTTCCCAGACAATCCAGTTCGTAGTAGGAAATACAATGTCATTTCAGAATGAGCTAGAAGTTTCAGGGCTATTAAAAGGAATGAGCACAAGGGTGATTTGGTAGTAACTTTTTTTCTTTTTATTCCCACCTTCTACTGACCTTAGGACTATTTTTTCAAATCTCAAAAACATAAGGACATTTGTAATTTCTTTTCCAATTTGTCTCTTGTGCTCAACTGACACAAAGACATGAAGTTATATATTGGCAGAAATACCAACCAGAACCTATGCTTCACCATAAGTCACTGGGAAAGGCACAGGATTTTCCTCTGTTTTAGAGGAATTTAGTTCAGCAAGGCTAAGGAAACCATTTTGTTTTGGCTGTGATTTGCTGACAGCAAGTTCCTTGAAGATGACAACCATCTTTGTAGTTGTGGTCAGTTTCGTTTGACTTCATTTTGCAGGCAACAACTGTAGGTAGAAAGGATTTTTGGTCCTGGAGCCTCATAAACTGAGTGAAGAACTTAACAAGAATCTGTTGCTTTCCTACCATGGGCTTAACAGTTACTTTTTGTTGGTCATCTTAAATGTTTGGCCACAGTTTAGCAACAAGATTAAAAAAATCAAAGGTTATAAAATAGTCTAAATGAGGGTGCTAAACATAACTCATAGGAAGACACATTAAAAACAAATATTTATGTCTTCATTTAATAGGAGATTCAATAACTTTTTTCAGATGTCAATTAAGTGGTAGATTTGATGTGAAAACTACTATAAACAAGACCACATTGTGCAATGCATCCTGTAGAATTCTCTGGTCATTATTTGGATGAATTAAATTTGGGAAGATGCAACAATGACTTATGGTCAGTGTTAAAGGAAATCAAATACTTTTACGCTTGGTAATCCAGGTGTTTCATGAATTGATTCTTAGTGTAACAAAGCCTGTGATCCTTTCCCCCTTCTGACTCAATTTGTGTTTTTCTGTATGCTTGTACACAGCCAATAAAATGCCCTATTTAGCAGGGGAGAGTCATTAAAGAGACCTTCCTGGAAAATTGCATGCCAGGAAATACATATTATTTTTCTGCTGATTCTTGTTTACAAGAACCATAACAATAAGAATCTCTGTCAGTGAAAACATGCATGTATTAAAGCAGAAAAATTAAGTTTGTGTCTCATGACCTTTCTTAGTAGTGCTGTTTCCTGGGTTTTTTTATATAGACAGCACTGACTGAAGTTAGAGAACAGTAAGTATTTGTATCAGAGCAACTGGGGAGAAAAATCGGGTAGCTCATTGCAAAGTGGTTGAAATCTCTTAAACCATGTGATATCACATCAACTTGTTCTAAGACTTAACTAAGTTGAGAAACTATTTTAGCATTTCAGCTTTGTATTTGGGAAAGAACTCAAAAAATCCCTGGAGGCTAACTTTTTTTCAGCATTTGACATCACTAAATTGTCTAGAAAATTGGCTTAAGGGGGATTTATTGAATCCATGACTAATGCTATGATGGAATTGTCTGGAATCATGCACTATTTTAACAACATAAGCCAGTCTGAGGAAGAATTGCATTCAACCCTTTGAGAAATTTGTCATATTCTGGCCTTTCCATTCATTCATTAACCCTTGTAATTCTTCTGACAAGACCACAGAGAGAAAAATTTGGGCAGCTTTACTTGTATATTTTTCAGATGTTCCCTTTCAGGTCAGGATTTTGTTGCTGTTTCAAGTTTTCTTAAAAAGAAAGAAAAAATTACAAATCCCTACAGAAAAAAGCAAAACAAGCTATCATGAATCTTACTTTTTCCAGGTCCAGGCCTACAACACTAGGCCTTTATTCTTATGACAGGTTTCTCAGGGCAGGTCCTATTTTTAATTTCTTGCTTTTTTTACAAAATAAACATCACATAAACGCATAAAGAAAGTCTCCATATTTCTACATTGCTTTATAGTTAAAGGAAGAATTCCTTAGGATGTTGGGGAAATAGTATTTTTCCTAAACTTGATAGATATATAAGATTAATATCTACTTGCAAATACTGAAATCATTGTGTCTTGGCAAATGTTCACAACCAGAAAATAGGCTGAAGTCTAGAAAAATACATTTTTTTAGCGACTGAGTAGATAGTGTTTAATTTAAATTCATTGACACTGGAAGCTTTGTTTTTTAGAAAGCTTTCAGTCTAGAATGCATGGCTACATTAGGAGTATTCTAATGTGTAATAAATAGGTATGTATTCAGTCTGGAATTAAGACATTAGGAAGAAATTTTTCACTGTGAGGCTGGTGAGACACTGGCACAGGTTGCTCAGAGCAGCTGTGGCTGCCCCAACCCTGGAAGTGTTCATGAATGGGGCACTGAGCAACCTGGTCTAGGGAAAGGTGTCCCTGCCCATGGCAAGGGGGTTGGAATGACATGATCTTCAGGGTCCTTCCCGACCTAAAACATTCTAAGATTTGTTAGGTCTCTCCCATCTATCTGCCTTACCTACGCTGTGTATATTCTTTTGCCTCTTCTCGTTCTTGTTCATTCATACAGTTCTCTGATTTAACTACTACTGCCAAAAGGATTAATAAAAGACAAAAGGGTTCTAACACCTTCTGTAAATCAGCCAACATTCTGTTTTTAAAAAACTAGTTTCAGTAACAAATGCAAAAAAGAATTACTGTTCAAATGTCACCATGACTGTTGTCTTATATATTACTTATATGTATTTGTGTAAAAAGCCATGATTGTGTAGTAGCATCTCAGAACAAAAATAATTTTCAGAATTTTCTGAATAACAGTCAAGGACCAACTGTTTGTTTATGTGGAGACAATAAAAATGGTGCTAAAATGTGAAAATGCCATCACAAAACTTATTTGCCTCTTGCTTGTAAAGTGTCAACATTCCAAGCTTGATTTAAAAATATTTAATTTGAACGTGTATTTTTCTATCTAAATTGGGCATAATTTAGAAACTAATTTTCCAGCATCTCTATCTGAAAAAAAAATCATTAATGTTTAGCTACTTCAGCAATATGTCAGATAGGCAGCCTGAGGCATTTGTGTTAAGTGACTGAAATGTGTTCCAAGTAGCAATAGAACAGGATGGAATCCCCTAAAAGTCATCAAGAACTATTTCCATCATAATACCTTTTTCTAAATTGTCTTTCTTCTTCTTTTGAATGGCCCTCTGCTCTGATCTGGCTTCTACTTCATCTCTAGTAGGACATACGACATTTCTATAGATAGAAATCAGACTTTCTCCCTGTCTTAATGTAAAATAATGGAAACATCATGCTTTTTGAGTTGTTCTATAGATCATCTGTGTATACCTGATGCATTTATTTCGTTTTGAGCCAAGAAGTGTCCGAAGATTCCCGCTGAGATTTATCACCATGGCTTTGTGCAAGAACTTTTGTGTTGTCTTTTCCTGTTGTAAATCACTTGTCTAACACTTTACACATATTTTTCTCATGGTCAATTCAAATCACAGTTATGCTGTCATGATTGAATTCACTGAGGTCAGCCACGTTTTCCTTTGCTTTCAATGAATAAAACTCAGTTTATCAACTGCAGCCTTGCTATCGACACCTGATTACAGGCAATCTTGCATTTTAGATATATACATTTCAAATGCACATTCTCCCATTCCAGTTATCAAGCAGACTCATTCTTATGTGTAAGAAATCTTTTGCAGATCTGGAACCCTCAAAGGCTGCCAAGAGTCCTCTCTCATGTAAAGTTCACATCCATTGCTCCCCTGGGCCTGCGTTTTCCTGGTCCAGATTTTCTTGAATAAGGAGATATTCCTGGAAAGACTAAATAAACCAGTGAGTAAGCCAATGACCCGTGGTTATGGGTCACACCTCACCTAGCACAGTTAAAATCATACATGTAGCTGTAGGGGTGGAATATGAAGGCAATGAAATCAAATACTTAAACTCATCACTTCCCCACCCCTACCTAACTTTGAGATGGCCTCATGGAGCAGACACGCTGAAGTCCAGCTGCCAAGGATCACATCCACAGTGCACAGAATGAACAGCTCATAACCCTGCTGCATAAATGTCCCCTGCGAGACGAAATAATCGGGGAAAAAGGAACAGTGATGTCAAATGTATCTAGAGCCGGAGAGTGGAAACTAAATACTGCCACCTTGTGACGTGACGGGGCAACCATCAGGATAGGGGTCGTGGTGAAGTGTCCCTCAAGGGGCAGATGGCATCCATCCCCAACCTTTCCTGGGGCCAACATGGGTCTCCAGTGCCCAGGGCATCCAATACACCCAAGTGGGCTTTCCCTGTCCATCACAGTTGCCTGCAAAGATGCCTCTCTGTCTTTTTTCAGATACTGGATGAGAAATGCATCAATTGCCTCCCGGGAAGTCTTACCAGTGGGTTTAGCAGGAAGGTTGTTTTCCTGCATAGCCATGATAAGTTCAGACTGAAAGAGGGGTTTGCCTACTTTATACGCCTACCTAGAAGGAAGAAAAGTGCTTTTATGCACTTTTGTTGCAGCCTGATGCTCCCCATCACAGAGTAGGCAATGTCTCTTGCAGTTATAGTCACTTGCAAGCAGCCTACAGGACACTGACCAGGCTGGCATGTTGGTAGTTTCCTCTGGGTGTGTGTTCAAGCCCTACACATTTTGTGAATAAGGAAACCTTAAAAAAACCCAGCCTTCCAGTTTATACAGGCCTTAATTAAATCAATTGATTTTGATACTTCACACCTATATATATGGTAGAAAAAAGAATGTAGTTTATACCTGGAGAACGTGACTGTACCAAAGTTATAACCTTGTTTTTGAACACAGCCATTATAATATGTGTGACATATCTTTTCACATGTCAGATTAAATCCATCTGTACCACAAATGGGTCTCTCTCAGAAAGTTAGCTGTAGGTGTGTCAAGCCTGCAGCCAGAATATACCATTTTGTAAAGATTTTGAAGATCATATTTTTTTAGTGGCAAGTCACTAGTGACACCTTAGGTCCTGATGCTGGTCCTACTGGTTTTCTATAAATCAAAGCTAAAATGGAATTGCCAGCTCACCTGTACTTTGCATCCTCTTAAGTGTTTTACGTTTCGTATGCTAAGGCAAATTCAACCAAATGGGCTTGTATATTCCCATCTTATATTTTGCAGTCCTTTTACAAACTGGGGAAATAAATATAAATTGATACAAAATTACCTATGTCTTCTATAATATACAAGTAGTTAAGGATGGGCATCAAATCTACTGAGTATATATTTCTCTTTTCTTACCTGAAAATTAGACAGAGATTTCTGAACTGACATTTCCTGTCACAATATCTCTACAGAATTAGATGTTTCAGATGCTCCATGTAGTAGTCAGTTAAAAAAATTAAAATTATTTTAATCATACAGAATTCCATTGAATTGTTCAAAAATAATCTGTGTCAGTTGCAGGATAATGGAGAGGAGGAAGAGAGGGCCTAACCAGTCACTTGCTGTCTGCAAACGTCGGCAATTGAGGGTAGAACATGTCCCTCCCAGAAACCAAAGGATTTATTCCACCAAATATTTATCCAAGTCTTAGCTTCATACAGTTATATTTGCATCTATAATACCTACAAACATAATCCTTATGTCTACAATTAAGGGAAACAAGGTACTGTAGCATAAACATTACATAAAGGGAATCGTTTTGCAGAAGCTGACCTTCTGTAGTGAACACTATGAGCTTTATTCTGTAACCTATATTAATTAATTTGAAAGTGAATCAGTCTTTGTCTGTCACAGAAGCAGAGCATATATAGAATCATAGGATCATAGAATGGTTTGGGTTGGAAGGGACCTTAAAGATCATCTAGTTCCAACACCCTTGACATGGGCAGAGAGACCTTCCACAAGACCAGGTTGTTTAGGGCTCCGTCCAGTTTGGCCTCCAACACTTCCAGGAATGAGGCATCCACGTCATCTCTAGGCAAGCTTTTCCAATGTATCACCACCTTCACAGTCAAGAATTTCTTCCTAATATTTAATCTAAATCTATCCTCTTTCAGTTTAAATCTCCCCTTGTCTTATCACTATATGCCTTTGTAAAAAGTCCCTCTCCATCTTTGACATCCACTGCAGAAGACCACCCCAGAGATGAGCATTTGTACAACATGTCCTGTGTCCTAGGATGTGACTGTGTGCTTGTGGGGTTTGAAGGTGCAAGTGGTGGCAGAGTGGACAAAAATACCCAACTGGAAGCTGTGCCATGATTGTCAATGATATGAGAAAGTAATCTGAGATACAATATCCAACAATGATGACGAGGGTTGTTGGAAACTCTGAATCTGCTGTGATCCCATGTGGAGCAGAAAATATGGATACAAAGAGATGCACTATATGAAGCTACAAATTTTCATGAACAATATCAACATTTAAAAATTACAAGAACTGTCTTGCTGCAATACCTGCACCAAACTCAATTATCCCATAATAAGCATTCTTGATAATTTTGAGATGTTTAATATTATACTTCAAAAGTTTCCACTTCATGTGACAGAGAAATGTATAAACTAAAAATCTTTCTAACTTCTTAAAAAAGTTCTGTCTGTTCTTTAATTAATTCCCTTGATCTTTTTGAAATAATTTATTACTTTTATTGCCCTATTTTTTCAGTGCTGTTCTGATTCGTTTGAAAACCCTGGAGGACAGAACACCAGCCATAGCCCTCCTGAAGATAATACAAAATAGTGTATAGGTCAACAGAAATTGCTAGCCATCTATCTAAAATGATTCTGCAGAGAAGTGTTAATGGGTCCCATGGTGTGAGTTATTCAGATAGATACATTTCATTTCTTTGTACTTTGCTTGTATTAATTTTATAACTCAAGTCTATATCTGTTAGAGGAAATTCCCTTTCCTCATTAAGTCTGTATTTCACACAAATTAAACAGCAGTGAAGTAATTTGAAATGGGAGTTTTCTAAAAAAAGGTATTTTCTTAAAAAAAAAAAAACCAACCCCCTAAATCTGATTCTAAGTACTTCAGAAGAACAAGTGCTTCTTTCAAGACCTATTTAGTCCAGTCTACTGCAAAACTGAATAGTATTTCAAATGGCATACGCTGACATTAGGGATTTCTAATCCCTTCTTTACACTTGGCAGAATTTGAAGGATATTTAATGCACCAGGGTACCCTTTAGAACTGTTGTTTTTCCAAATCATCACTGAGTAATGAGAACAGCAACAAAATACAATTGGTAAAATAACATAATTAAAAATTCTCCATAAAGAAGAATATCAATGGATGTTACCGTTTTTGCTGTATGATTTACACCCAAATAAAACCCTGATTTGACAGGCCATTTAACAGTAGCTGCCTCACTGATCCATAAGTAAACTCTGAAATTCATTAATAGTGTGTGTGTACCAACAAAAGTGTGACAGAATTAAAAAGGAATTTGTCAAAACCCGTCTTTAAATCTTCTATTTCTGGCAACAGAGACCTCTTGGTGGATTTACTACATCTTCTCTGAGGGGGAAAAAAAGCAGCTTAATTTGATAGTTTTTTTAATAGTTTGTTAGCAAATAATTCTGCAGTACAACAGATATAGTGTTAGCCTCCTCTATGTACTCATAGAAATTTAAGAAAATTTTATCATTGGAAGAAAAATAACATTTCTTAGTGAAACAAGAATCAGGCCTAGAAGAGT
>VZRE01012673.1:0-16604 GCA_013396775.1 Cephalopterus ornatus | reverse complement strand
GCTGGCATGTTCTCTCTTCTTTCCGCTCCGGAAAGCTTAGATGATCACCAACAATACCTAGGCATCAGGTGAAAATCAATTGCTCAGTCATGTTAGAACTGGTACCCTCTGGGCATATGTGTAGAGATACTGCTCTCAGTAAAGGCACCTTCACGGGACTTCTATTAGATGGATTCACATTTCTACGTTACCTTCAAGTGCTAGTTTCTAATACATAGAAAGGCCTATAAAACCAAATGCCCAGAGAAATAAATGAATATTATTCATGTTGTCAGCATTTGCCAAGTCAAATTGACAATATATTGTGGTATGTTGAGGTTTTAGATTTCAAATGGAAAAAATAATAATTTAAAACACATTTCTTTTGCGTGACTTTTACCAGTACTGTATAATGATTCATTTATCTACAAGGTCATTTATCTACAAGGTCAGTGTGTGTTTTTGTTATTCTTGTTGCTCCTTTGCAACAAAAATACAATCTTTTTGTGACAAGAATCAGAATTTTCTGGTGAAGCAGGCAGAGAAGTTAAAGTTGATTCTGACACGTGGACATGACACAAAGACTTTAAAAAGCAATATTTTAAACAGAACAACAAGAAATTTTGGATATATCAGAATTTAGGTCTTCCAAAGGAGGGCCAGGAGGATGGTGAAGGGTCTGGAGGAGAAGCCTTATGAGGAACAGCTTGAGGTCACTTGGTTTGTTCAGCTTGGAGAAGAGACCTCATTGTAGTCTTCAAAATCCCCATGAGGGGAAATGGAGGGACAAGTAACAACCTCTTTACTCTTGTGACTGTGACAGGACTCAAGAAAATGGCACAAAGCTGAGTTGGGGAAGGTTTAGGTTGGATATCAGGAAAAAGGTTTTCACATAGAGGGTGGCTGGGCACTGGAACAGGCTCCCCAGGGAAGTGGTCACAGCCTGAGTGAGTTCAAGAAGCATTTGGACAATGCTCTCAGGCACATAGTGTGCCTCGGGATATCCTGTGCAGGGCCAGGAGATGAACTCGATGAATCCTGTTGGTTCCCTTCCAATTCAGCACATTCTATGATTCTCTGAACTTGAGTATATGAGATCAGGTTATGTTTTAATAGCAAAGATTTTGCGGATTAGCTAGAAGTTCATGAAATCATTTAAAGCGTTCAAATAAGAGAGTATAACTAGGATTTTAAACCAGCAGGCAGCAATAGTGTTACACACAAAGGCATGGCCAGCAACTGAAGAACAGAATTTTAAAAACCCAGCTAATTATAACAGTAATAACACAGAGAATTATTTGTTGATTCAATACAATGAAATGAGAATTCTTTGAACTCTGTTATGCATATAGAAAAATAAAATTAAAAAAAAAGAACAGAATTGCAAAAATTAGGACTATTAAAATTATTTGAAAGAGTGGCAGTGTTACCATTTTTGTGTGCATCATCTTTGTCCACAGATAGTTATGCTCATTTTAGATTGTTCTTAACAGAAATAAATGGACATTACAAGCAAGAACAAGTTTTACAATCTCTTTTCTGTGTTAGTTTATGTGAAGTATTGTTACAAACACATAACAAGATTTATTAATTTGCATCTTAACTGATAAGAAAGGCAACGGAAAATAGATACTTGGTGAGAAGTAGCAGTCTCAAGGTCAGTTCAGATTACTGATAAACTGGGAGCTGAACTCCAATTCTGTATCCACTGCATATGACTAATCTGTCTCCAGAAGTAGTCCAAATCATTCAACAAAACAGTGTAGATGTCAGCATATTGATATGTGAATCACACTGTCTGTGGGAACAGAATTGTAATGAAAGGTCTCAGTTACGCTTTCTTGACCAAAATGGATTCATTGAACATCAACTCTGAGTTCAGTCGATAGCTTTCACAGTTCTGTAATTCAGCCAGATGGGCACCGGCTTCAATTTTCTTGTTCTTTGGCCAAATGGTAGTTCACCAAATGTTAGATAAGTTTCTGCATAACTGAGAAAAGAGCAGATTATTGCTGGGATACTGCAATAAGCTTTTCAGGGAACTCCTTATTCTGAGACAAGGTGAAGTATCCAAAGGCGTATTTTCATAATCTCAGGGGGAATTAGGCACCCAAAACGGGAAAAAAATCCAGAAAAAAACCCACAATGCTTATTTTAACCTCTCTAGATATAGACCACAGGGTGCACCAATAAATTGTTCCTTCATGGACAATGAAATTCTAGCATTTTTATGGTATATGGTGTATGCCCTTTCCTAAACTGCATTTAGGTTTTCAGGTATCCAAATTGAGTTAGGCACTCCATACTTTAGATAATTATTTCTTTCCAACATATATTACTACCTACATTATATAATGCCCATGAGCAGTTGGTTTTCAGCAGATGCTCAGCATGATCTTCTGTTAACGAGATCTGAATGCCTTGCCAGCTTTCTGGATACACCCAAACTGGACCTCTCTGATGCTGAGGGGACATACACTTATCATTAATCTTATTAATTTGTTGCTGCTATGTATCAGGAATACCAGTATAGAATGAAAGATTGTAGGAAGATTTAGAAATCTAAATACATGTACTTCAAAATAAAAAGCATCTTCACAGGAGTATGAAGTTTAAAAAACTACAACAACAACAAAAAACAAACCCAAAACAAATAAACAACAAAAAAAGAAAAAACAATACCCCCCCAAAAAAAACCACCCCCCCAAAATATCAAAGACAAAAACACAAAAAGAGAAAACAACCAAATACAAAAGGTAATAGCATCATGTATAAGATGTATCCCACACCTTTGATAATGGCTGAAATTAGTTTCCCAAATTGCTATTATAACATTAATTTGTCTTCACACATTAATATGTCAGGTATTAGGGATAAAGTTGCCTTACTCTGATTTAAAGAAGTCTTTAACAGATGTACTGCTATGACAACTGGTTAATCCTTGTTAATCCTGAAAATTTAATATCTGTTCCCTTATTCCATTGGGCAAAAAATTTAGTAGTTATTCCAAACATTTTCCATTTACCATTTACCTAGGAACTTGTCTCAGTCTGTGACCCTTATAATTTATTCCCTCTTAGGTCTACAGGAGGAATCATGATTCCTGTCACTCTCCTGCATGTTGAGAATCATGCAATACCATGGAAGAGGTATGTATCATTCTTTTTATATATTGTCTTAAACCTGGCTGTCATACTTGAGCATTTCACCCTGCATATGGATGCACCTGATATAGTGTGGAGCAATAATGATCTGCCTTACTCTGCTGTAAGCACAGAGCCTGCACAGCTGCTAAATTGTAGAGAAAAATGTTGCCAAGAAAACATCAGTAAGAATTTACATGCAAAGAGTGCAAGCAGCGTCCTACACATTACATGTACCTGTGTTCATACGTTGTTTATATGAAGACGTTCCATGGAGGAGGACTATGCTATATTTCAATCGATGTGCAATTGTGAGTTTTGGTCCACACAACCTACCTCATCCATTAAATCACTGATATGAAAGGAACACTAGAGAAATAATGGTCTGTTAGTTTTGCACATCACTTTTATTTATGGCAGACATGTGTAAATCTGAACCCTGAGAGGAAAAGCCACTGAAGGAAAAAATGTCAGGGCACAGCCCATTTATTCAGAGCAGAGCACTGGACTTTTAATATTTTCCATCATCCAGTTTTGGAGGCTAACTGATAAAAGATTTATATTAATTTCCTCAAAGAAAGTTTAGCATATGGAGAGTACAGAGTGGTGCTTCTGACTTGGCATCATTCACCAGAAACAGATTGAATTTTTTTTTTATTGATTGTAATTGTACACAATGCTGCTGTTCCAAGAGACAGCTCAAATCAGTAGCATCTTAATAAGTAAAGTCCTGATGCAACAAATAGTATGCTGCAAAATGCACATGCTTCTCTCTCTTCTCCAGTTGTATAATTCTGATCCAAATCTGTAAAATCTTAATTGATTTGAGGCTCAGCTATTTAGATGCCATTTATCTAACTATAGTATTTCAAAGCAGTTGCATTCATTGAACAATCAAACTTCCCTCTCTTTCTTCCAGCTGCATCGTATGATTCTCAGCTGCTCATTTTCAGCCAAGGTCCAGAATAAATGTTAGTCTGCTTTATCAAAACTTAAGACAAAACTTTTCAGATTTTCTTCCAAATAAATTAAACTTCAACAAGAAAACTTTTAACCATGAATGGGATGAAAAAAAAGAGTAAACTTTTGATTTTATTTGGCTTTCTTGTCACTGAAGGAACCTTGTCAAGAAACATCACTGTTTAAGCATTCACAAATCTTCTCTCAACTTCAGGATAATCCCATAAGAATCTGAATCCCTTTGTGTCTCCATTTCTGCTCTGGGCATGCATTCAGATGCCTGAAGCTGTGGTTAGATGGGCAGCCAAGCTCTTCTAATGGCTTGTGGCTGCCAAGAAAGGGAAGCTTTGCATTTCTCTTGCTTTCTCTCAGTTGCTCCCACTTTCCCTCCTTCCTCTACTTGCTTATTTCTAAAACAAATAACAAGATATGTGAAACTGAATTTATCACTTTCCGAATGCTTGGCAATAAATGTCTGTTCCTACTTCCCTACATTTAGAGGAAAGAAAGTGCTGATCTCACATTATCTGCAAGTCAGTTCACAGCTGTTTGCTATTGTTTTCCACATGCAAAGTACTAGCAGTGACATTGAAGTAGCAAGTTCAGTGTGGTTGTTTTGCCTTGGACTTTAGTGAGAATATCTCTGAATTATTTCTAGCAGAATATTCAGAAGTATGTGAGCCACTTAATGTATTTGCTGATGATTCTTTCAGACAAATATAAAACATATTTTTTATCAGGGGTATTTGCATTCCAAATATCTTCATTAATCCAAAATTGAACCATTGCTTTTTACCTCCTATACTTAAAAGGTGGATCCAGTGGATCCATATCTAATCTGATTCAGTCAATATTCTTCACCATTTAACTGTCTCATTACTTTGTTCTCACATTCTTGTAATTAATATGGATCCACGGGACTTATAATGATTTCATTCTATTTAGAAAAATTACATTCTTATACAGTTCTCACTATCAGTATTTACTTTCATTGTTAAATTAAAAAACAGAATGCTTCTATTTTTTTTTTAAATTTACTTTTATGTCTTCTTATTGACTATACATTCCTGTCAGAGGAATGAGAAGAGCTAACATGTAAATTTATGGATTTGATAAACATACACTATTTTCTTTCCAAGCTTTCCCTACTATTTCTGTGAAGAAGTTAAAGGTTGCAAAATATACAGTATGGAGTCTACTTAGTGATCATAACTCAAGCATTTCAAGCAAATTAAAAAGTGTAGTTGTAAACATTTTATCATTCTTCTTTTAGAGAAGGCAGAGATCTACATCTACAAATAAGTGATTTTGGGGTTTTGTAGCATTTCTATTAATTAAATAACTTTATTTTTGTTCATACTCCAGGTATTTACAAATTTAAATGGACAAAATGTTGTGGATTAAAAGAAGTCTTTAAGGACAGGTTGGATGGGATTCTGAGCAACCTGGTCTAATAAAAGGTGTCCCTGTCCACAGCAAAGGCTTTGGAACTAGATATCTATAGAGTCCCTTCCAAACCATGCCATTTTATGATTCTATGAAAGGGATAGATAGACAGAAACTGTAGTTTGGATTTAGTATTGTAGAAAGCTCAGAATGTGGCCATTAGTTTTTTCTTTCTTTGGCATTTTGATCTACTGCCTGATGGCAAAATACGTTAATACCAAGTTAAGCCACGTGATGGGTGGCATCCTTATTCCTCCTCTTTAATCTGTTCTACTTTGAATAAAATAATTGCATAGATATTGACTAGAGAATGAGATTTATCTGTTAAACAAATTGTTTATCTCAGACAAAAACAGTGATCATGGGGAAATCAACATCCAATACCAGATGAAAGCTGTGCTTCACAATTTCAAGATTTGTACTCAGTGTTAGTCACCAGCAGCTGGAGAATGAAGTTGTGAGTCCTCCCAGACTAATAACACTAAAGAAGATAAAATCTCAACAATATCTCCATGATCATTTTGCTGTTCTAAAGAACTGAATTATCTTTTAGTTTTCGTGCAAGTACACAAAATGAAATGTGCTTACAGCAAAGTACAAAGGATTGTACATATAGGAAAATATTATGTAGTTCAGAATAACTTCATTCCTTCAAGCTGAATACAAAACTTAAAAAAACCCACAAAAATTACACAAAACAAACAAGCAAACAAACCTCAGAACTAAACAAAAAAATATAGTCAAAATAATAGCCAAAATTCTTACTGTATTATGAGCCACAGATTAAACTGAGTGAAGCTATATTCACAATGACTTGCCTAGGATCTCATTTACTAGAAATAACTCAACTTCTCTAAAAGGTATTGGTTTAAAATAGAGGTAATCTGTCCTTTCATCTACACCAAGTATCTATGCATGGGCATACACAAAGGCCTACTCAAATTTTTTACTCAATTGTTTAGAAACAAACTCTGAAGGAAAAAATCTATCCTATTCATGTGGTGTAAATACAGTCAAAATTGAAGCTGTTTAATTTATTAATAACATGTAGCTAACCAGCAGTCAGTGAACTCCCTCTTAGACAGTTTTGAATATTCTGTTGCCACTCCCTGTTACACTCACATCTGTGCTTTATCAGCTGTTGGCATCCTGGCCAGTTTGCCTAAGAAAGGCTGAGCAGGCACCCCCACATTCATTGTTAAGGAGTACAAGGTTTTCTCTCTCCTCTTACTGTTTCTTCTTATCTTCAATCATGTTTAAAGTTTGTCCTGCAGTCAAAATAATCACAAGGGATTACACTGAATAATTTGTAAATAATGTTAAGATTTTAGTGGTATTCCAAATTCATTAGTTATAAATAGTCTCCAGAAAACTGGTTTTTTTGGAAGGAAGATGAAGAATGCAAAGTAACCGGATTATTTGAAAGTCCCAATTAATGAAGTAGGACTTTACTGTCTTATTTAAATTAATGGGTGCATAAATTTACATGGACATTAATAATGGTTTTCTCATTAATCTTATCACCATCTGACTTAAAATTAGTGGCATATACCATACTAGCACACAAGAACTAACCTTGTTCACTAGAGAAATCTTTCTTCCAATTTCCCCTTTCTTGTATTCTATTTTTGTTTCTTTTTAGTAAATCTATTTAACTATTCTTTCAGCTTACTGGCAGAAATAGCTTGTTTACCTCCTTTCTATTCTTTAGTAAAAGCAAGAAATGATAGTTCACTTCCAAAATAAAGGATAAAATTGGATAGTTCAACATCTAAGGTAAAATAAAACCATAATATGGTTCACAAGGAACATTCTTGTTAACATTTTGATGAAAAATGTGCATGTCTTTTCTGGTTAGAACATACTCTTTCATTAGATAGGAAGGCTTCCATTCTTAGCCAAATCCTGAATGTGATTGAAATGCAAATAATATCTTTCCATTAAAAAAAAATATTTCTGCATGCCAATAGCTTTTTGATTAACTCAAATCTTAATTTCGACTCATTTATATACAAGCAAACACTTTTCAGCTAGTGACTTATTTTAAACACATTTCTTATTTCTCATGTTGGAACCTTATTCTACTGCTTATAATTAGATGTAACTTTTCATATTGATTATCTTTGGAAACAACTTTCCTTTAATCCCTAGGGATTTTTAACAACATTAACCCAGACAGTGGGTAAGGAATTGGATTCATATAGCTAATGTTGAAGATAAGTGATTCCAGGAAACTTTGAGAAAATCAAAAAATATGTCCTTAGTTTCTTGGTTGAGCTGGCACTATTTTGCAAACTAATTATTCTTTCTATTGTCTTTATTCTAAAGGTAATGAAATATGGCTGCTTATGAAATACAGTAGTATTAATTTTCCTGTTAAGCTACAAATTTATAACACTAAGTTGGGCAAAAGTGTTGATCTGTTGGAGGGTAAGAAGGTTCTGCAAAGAGATATGGAAAGGCTGGGTTAATGGGTTGAGGCCAACAGCATGTGGTTCGATAAGGCAAAGTTCCAAGCCCTGTCCTTGGGTCACAATAACCCGGTGCAGTATTGCTGGCTGGGTCAGAGTGGCTGGAAAACTTCCCAGTGGAAAAGGAGCTGGGGGTGCAGGTTGACAGCTGGCTGAACATGACTCAGCCATGTGTCCAGGTGGCCAAGAAGGTCAATGACATTTGGCCTGCATCAGAAATAGTGTGATCATCAGGACCAGAGAAGTGATTATCCCCCTCTACTCAGCACTAGTGAGGCCGCAGCTTTAGTGCTGTGTTCAGTTCTGGGCCTATCACTTCAAGAAAGACATTGAGATGCTGGAGCGTGTTCAGACAATGGCAACAAAGCTGGTGAAGGGTCTAGACAGTAAATCACATGGCTAAGGGATCTGGGGTTTTTTAACCTGGAGAAAAGGAGGCTTAGAGAGACCGTACTTCTCTCTAGAACTACTTGACAGGATGCTACAATAAGGTGGGGGCTGACCTCTTCTCCCAGGCAACTAGAGACAAGACAAGAAGAAATAGACTCAAGTCGTGCAAGGGGAGGTTCAGGTTGAACATTAGGAAAAATGTTTTCATGGAAAGGGTGGTTAAGCGCTAGAACTGGCTGCTCAGGGAGGTGGTAGAGTCACCATCCCTGGAAGTGTTCAAGAAATGACTGGATGTGGCACTTAGTGCTATGGTCTAGTTGACAAAGTGGTATTTGGTCAGAAGTTGGACTCAATCTCGGAGGTCTTTTCCAACCTTAATGATTCTATGATTCTGTGATACATATATTGTAATGAAGTAACCTTCTTAAAAAAAATTGACATTTTTTTCAGTTCTAAACACAGGTGAGATATAAACTGTAGTATCCTAAGAACTATTATCATGATTCATGACCCATGATGAATGAAATCAAGAAGAGTTGATAAGGGCTAGGTATTTCTTTTATAAACTTGGTGAATTGATTGTTTTCCAATGTGATGATCATAGTTTAGGCAAACACTCCTTCATCCTCAACAGCATTCAGACTTGAAAATGTGTCTTTTCTCATTTAATATTCATGTGTGATCATTCTTGGATAATACATGCGGGACTGGATACTCCTTTTACAGTATTTAAACCACAGATTAAATCTTCTTCAAACCAAATAGTAATAAAATAGAAATTTGACAAAATTCAAAGTATTACTTATACAGCAGTGGAACTTACAAGCAGAAATAACCCAAGGAAGAAAATTAAAAATGCCATAGACATTACTTTTTCCTTTTTTTTACAGTACGGTGGAAGTAGTATTTGTGGGAGAATAATTATTCCATGAATTATGCATGTTTGATAATGCCTAGAAGGTGCAGTGAGTTTAAGCACAAGGAATTTACCTTATGTTGGTAATATGTTCCTAGTACATTAACAAATGATATAGATGAAGATATCTGACAAACAGAAATATTATGTTGGACAGCTGTTTGGCAGATCAAGAGCATAGATAGAGACCTGTGAGTCATGAAGTACTAGTAGGAGGCAGTTATACAATAAGGTAGACAATTTCACAAGAAATTGTTCCACAGGAATACACAGACAGAAGATGAAGCATCTCTTGACATCTCTCTTAAAAAAGAGAAAGAGAATAAATACCAGGAACACAAAAAAAAAAAAAAAAGAAGAACATAGAAGTAATAATCAGAGTGATAAGGGAACCCCAAAATTAATAGCAGCTGACATACCAGTAGCTCTGAATTTGGCTGCAGGTTTTGATCAGAAGCAAGACTGTGACTTTCACGATGAATAGCTCTGTCTAAATGGCTGACTCCAAAACCCTGTGGCCACATTCAAATTGCCTGTGTGAAGCAATCAAGTTTAAAATCTGTTGCCAGAAGGAAAAGTGATGGCAAAACTTCAACCTTGGACATGAGGAAAACAGACTTCAGGCTGCTCAGAGAACTAGATAGTAAGGTTCTCTGGGAAAATGCTTTTGAAGGTGCTGGGGTCCATCAGAGCTCATAATTTTTAAACACCTCTTCCCAAGGACTCAGGAGCAGGCAATTCCAAACTGTCGGAAGTCAGGCTGGTGAGGCAGAAGACTGGCTTGGCTAAGTAGGGGTCTTGTTTTGGAGCTAAGGTAAAAAAAATGTTATATGCCCAGTGGAAGCAAGGTCCGGTGACATGGGAGGAATACAGGGATACCGCTCACCACTGGAGGGAGAGGATTTGTTTGTAGCCAAAGCTCAACTGGAGTTGAAGCTGGCCAAAGTGTAGGAGACAATTAAAAGGGTTTTTTTATAATATGTTACTACCAAAAGGCAGTGCAGAAATATCATCAGCCCATTACAGGTTGAGGATGGTCACCTCACAAATAGGGACAGAGACAAGGCAGAGGTGTTTAACGCTTTATTTGCCACTGTCTTCAACACTGAAGACAGGCTAAGGGAGTCCCAGTGCCAAGCTGGACAACCATGGTTGTAAGAATGATAAACTCCCAATTGATCCTGGACTTATGCAGGATCTGCTGCTCCAGCTGGATCCCTGTAAATCTATGGAGCCTCATGGGCTTCATCTGAGAATATTTTAAGATCTACCTGATGTCATCACAGGGCCTCTCTCAACGCTTTTTAAATGGCCATGGGATTCTGAAGAGGTCCCAATTGACTGGAAGCTGTCAAACATTATCTTAGTTTTCTACAAAGGCAAGAAGGATTACATGGAAACCACAGGCCTGTCAGTATTACTTCAGTGCCTGTTAAAATTATGGATAAGATTATTCTGGGAAGTATTGAAAAACATCCCACAGTCATTGGTCTCAACCTGCATGGTTTCTGATGATGGGAAAGTGCTGCTTGTCAAACTTAATTTCCTGTTATGACAAGGTAACCCACCTAGCCAATCAAGGGAAGCCAGTTGATGTAATCTTTTAGGTTTTCAGAAAAGCCTTTGATACTGTCTCTCACAGGATCCTTCTGGATAAAATGTCCAGTACACAGCTGGATAAACACATCCTGCAGTGTGTAAGCAGTTGGCTCATGGGTCAAACACAGAGGGTCATAGTGATTGAGGTAACATCAGACTGGTGACCTGTCACTAGTGGGGTTTTGCATCGCTCCATCTTAGGCCCTGTGGTCTTCCATATATTCATAAATGACTTGGACAGAGGACTCGAAGATATACAAAGTAAGTTTGCCCATGATAGTAAATTTGGAGGAACTGTTGACTCCCTTGGAGGCAGATGAGCACTGCAGAGAGACCTTCTCAAATTAGATGGGCAATCACCAGCTGTATGAAGTTTAACAGAGACAAGTGCCAGATTGTACACTGGGTGAGGGCAACCCTGGATGTACATATAGACTGGAGAATGAGATGCTGGAGAGCAGCTCTGCGGAAAGGGACCTGGGAACTCTGGTTGACAGGAAGGTGAATGAGTCAACAGTGTATCCTGGCAACCAGAAGGGCCAAGCACATCCTGGGGTGCATCAGGCATAGCATGGTCAGCTGTTCGAGGGAGGTGATTGTCCTACTCTACTCTGAGCTGGTGAGGCCTCATCACAAGTCCAGTGTGCGTGCCACAATATAATAAAGTTTTTGGTGACACAATACAGTAAAGACATACATTTAACAGAGAGTGTTCAAAGAAGGCCATGAAGATGGTGAAGGGTCTAGAAGAAAAGCCATACGAGGAGTGGCTGGCACCACTTGGCTTGTTCAGTCTGGAGGAGACTGAGACTGAGACCTCATTGCAATCTACAGCTTCCTCATGAGGGAAGCAGAGGAGCAGGTACTCCTCTCTGTGATGAACAGTGACAGGACCAGAGGGAATGGCATGAAGCCATGTCAGGGAAGGCTTAGTTACATGTAATGAAAAGGTTCTTCACCCAGAGGATGGTTGGGCACTAGAACAGGCTCCCAAGTGAAGTGGTGTGACTTTTTGGGGTGTCCTGTCCAGGGCTAGAGTTAGGCTTTGATGATCCTTCAAACTCAAAGTGTTCTATGATTCTGTGAAGGGTCCTGGTTTTGTTCAGACCATGCTGAGGCCCTGCCTGGAGCAGTGCTAGTCGACATTGGACAACCCAGTACAAGGAGAGTGCTGATAGATAAACAGTTTGATCTTGAGCCAGTGTCTGAATCCATGCCCTGTCCCTGTTTTACTGAGACACAGACTCTGTTTCACAGAATTGCTCGTTCAGAAGACACTTAGAAATTATCTAGTCTGCAACTGGAAGATAAAAATTCAGCATAACATCCACAGTTGAAATTTCATTTCTATGGAGACAAAAAGATAAAGTGATAGGTGAAGAAAGATGAACATGTGTAAAATAATGCATAAATGGAAAAAAAAAGGTTAACCTAGATAGAAATTTAAAAAAAAAATTATTAAGAACAACAGAACAAGAAGAGAAAATATTTTTTTCCCCTGAAAATAAACTGACTGGTTTAATTAGATCATTCAAAGCAATAAAAATTTATTTTGACAACTGGAACTGGTACTTCCTTTACATTATAGTCTTGTATCTTTCTAATTTTTCTTTGATATGTCCTGATACTGTGTGGAATTTATCCTCCCTTCATTCTTCCAAATCCCATGGATGTTTGAAATCCTTACTCTTATCATCCACGTACCATATTGAAATATGTTTAAATGCGATTTGACTTAAGCTTCAAACCTAACACTCAGCACTATGTTGTTGTGTAGTCACTGGTTCATTGCTCTACGATGTATTTAATTTAAAAAATTCAATTCTGTGGGGAAGGCAAACTTGAACTGTTTGACATTGGTCAATAGGCTGCAATTGCCTGAGCATGTTGGCAGTCATCCACAAAATTAGTCATGATGTCCTGTTGACCCAGTTTGAATCCTATGTTGAGATTATATATACTCTATTATTTGGATTCAGCTTTGGTTTGGGGAATACCATTTCCAATTTATGCAAGTTTTAATTCTGTTTTCACAGCTGTTGACTAGCTGTCTTCCTACTGCTTTTATCTTGAGAAATTTATCATGTTCTATTCCCTTCTGATGCTTTTATTTGGCATTAGGAATAGGTTTACATTTCTTTGCCAATGCTACATTCTAAGCCTCACACAAAATCCTCTCATAGTCCTTCTGAGAACCCAGCGTGGTGGCTATTGAGACATTTTAGGATCACATCAATCCTCCTTGTAATACAATAAGGTTGAGTTTTTTCCTATGTTCTTTAGTCTCTACATTATTCTTTTTTTTTTCTTCACCAGTTCTAAACACCTTTTCAATTAGTCATGGAGTAATTCAACTGCAATTTAAAACAGTAGCAGTGACTAGTATTCCATGACACAGTGTGTGAAGCAAGGATATATTTTGTCCTTCAGCTTCCTCGGTATCTGTTTAAAATCCAGCATCAAATAATCCCTGTAAGATATACAGAAGAATCTGGTAATTTTCTTGATAGGCACAGCTAAATCATTTTACATGTCTACTCCTTTCCATAATCATGCAGGCAAATAATTCCACAGAGGTCCAAGCAGTATGTGCCAGAATTCCATCAGACTTGTATTTATTCTCTTCTCTTCTTCAGAGCTGGTACCTGTAAGCAGTATATATCCACTGCTTATGGGCTACACGGTCAAGAGTAAGATTAACTATTCTGAACTGATTCAGCTAAAAAAAAAAAACAAAACCAAACCAAACCACACAAAACATTTAGGGAAAGACCAAGCTCATGAATTTTTTCTATAAGTAATAAAATCATTACATGTTTCCTGTGGATTTCTGATATATTTCCTCCTAATATTCCAGGGCATGTTATTTTTAAAAAAAATCTCTTTATGTAAAATACTTATGTATAAATGCACACTCGTGAAATAATATTCTATTTATTAGTTAATAAATTCAAAGAATTCCTGGGGTATAAAGATTTAATTGAATTCTACTTGGTTTACACATCATGAAATTCAATAGATCTTTTGTAATACTAACTAATTTAAAACTTCTTTGGAAATTTTGTATGCCAGAATCCAAGTCAGTTAGTTTACAGTGATACTGCAGTGCTGGATGACCAAAAAATAACAATACAGGATTTTTGATGCCTGCAACTATGTAGATTTCACTGAATACAAATAGTGAAAAGATGCAATGAGGCAATTTTTCTACTGATCACAGTCAAAGTGTAGTTGATTCAGCTTTCACTTTTTTCTTGTAGCTGTGACTTATATAAACTTTAGCAGAAAAAGCACCAAACATGCTTTAACTTCAATGGACTAAGCATATGCTTAACTGCTTTTCTAAATAAGTGTAGATTTAAAAGCACATTTAGAAATAAGCTAGAGGCATCCTTGACTGGTTCTGAATTGGGTTTTTAATTAGTAGATTTGCTTACATGTAATTGAAATTTGTACTACAATTATTTTATTATGTAAGTATAGCTTCCTAAGAAATTAAAGTTCATCCAGTCATAAGACAAAAGGAAAAACCAGCTTCATTACTTAGATAGAACTACTAGTTTACATAATTAGAGTGCGGAGTAGATGTCTTCTCTTCATAAACCCCTTCTCTAAATCTAATGTGCAACTGGTACTCCAGATTTTTTAACAATTGAGAGTGAAATATGCAAAATAAAAAAGTTTTGTTAATTATTCTTACAGCATATCATAAAAGAAATGATGGGAACATGACCTCAGCATACCTCTGCTTTCCTGCTGTTTTCATGTCCAAAACCCCATGTCTGAGCTTTCTGTCTTGCTGATTGATTTTAGATATGTCACAGTCCTGTCTGGAATCTTCTGGAGTTGAAAAGTCCATAGTTCCATGGGGACAGAGAATTATTTATATTTCAGGGTTTTTTTCTCATTGGGATTTGTCTGTTTGCACATTTTCCTGTGCTAACAATAATGACAAAGGCTGGAATATTTATCATCAAAGAAGTAACCAAAATATTAAAAATTATCAAAACCTTAAATACAGTAATCCACTGCTAGTACATCATAGGTTTTCAATTTGACTACAATTTAAAAGACAAAAATGTATGTATGTGTGTCTGTGTGTATGTATAAAAGGTGTTTATACTCCCTTAGTGTGCCTGACACAGAACAGTGTTACTCTTAAAAATATAAATGTCAATTATATGACACCAAATTTGTTTCTGAGATAGGATTTCAGTAATACTTGTCAGTATTGCTGAAAGTATTGCTTGTCAGTATTGCTATATAACATATATCCAATGTTATTTCTTGGATCAATTGTCAGCATACATGACTACTTTCAAATTTATATATGAAAATATATTTGGATGCACATGAAATTTTTTCCTTGAGTATCCTTTGAAAAATGTTTCAGAAACAATGACTGCTGCCATGGTCTTCTCCTGTCTTATGATACTTGTTTGGCAGGGTAAGAATGTTAATCTTTAATTGAACAGCTATGGGTTAACAAACAAAAGACATTAACATATGGTACAGAATCATAGAACAAAATCATAGAATCAACCAGGTTGGAAAAGAGCTCCAAGATCATCAAGCCTAACCCTTGATCCAACACTGCCAGGGTTACTAGATCATGGCACTAAGTGCCACATTCAGTCTCATCTTAAAAACCTCCAGAGATAGTGAATCCACCACATCCCTGGCTAGCCCATTCCGAAGCCGAACTACCCTTTCTGTGAAGAACTTCTTCCAAATGTCTAAACTAACCCTCCCCTGTGCAGCTTAAGACCATGTCCTCTTGTCCTGCTGCTGGTTGCCTGGGAGAAGAGACCAACCCCCACCTGGCTACAACCTCCTGTCAGGGAGTTATAGGGAGTGATGAGGTCTCTCCTGAGCCGCCTCTTCTCCAGGCTAAACAACCCCAGTTCCCTCAGCCTCTCCTCACAGGACTTGTGCTTGAGTTCCTTCACCAGGCTGCTTGAGCTTCTCTGGACCCACTCCAGCACCTCAATATCCTTCCTGAACTGAGGGGCCCAGAGCTGGACACAGTACTCCAGGTGTGGCCTCACCAGTGCTGAGTACGGGGGAAGAATCACTTCCCTGCTCCTGCTGGCCACAGTGTTCCTGATCGAGGCCAGGATGCCATTGGCNCAGGATGCCATTGGCCTTCTTGGCCACCTGGGCACACTGCTGGCTCCTGTTCAGCTTCCTGTCAATCCAAACTCCCAGGTGCCTTTCTGCCTGGCTGCTCTCCAGCCCCTGTGCCCAGCCTGTAGCGCTGCAGGGGCTGCACTTGTTGTGGCCAAAGTGCAGGACTCGGCACTTGGCCTTGTCAAACCTGATCCCATTGGAATCAGACCATCTCTCCAGCTTGTCCAAGTCCCTCTGTAGAGCCCTCCTGCTTTCCAGCACATCAACACTCCCCCTCAGCTTGGTGTAATCTGCAAATTTGCTAATGGTACACTCAATCCCCTCATCCAGATCATCAATAAAGATATTAAATAGAACTGGGCCCAACACTGATCCCTGGGGGACACCACTAGTGACCGGCCACCAGCTGGATGCAGCCCCGTTCACCACCACTCTCTGGGCCCGGCCCTCCAGCCAGTTCTTACCCCAGTACAAAGTGTCCCTGTCCAAGCCGTGGGCTGCAGCTTTTTCAGGAGTATGCTATGGGAAACGGTGTCGAAGACTTTGCTGAAGTCCAGATAGACCATATCC
>VZRE01012672.1:0-52248 GCA_013396775.1 Cephalopterus ornatus | reverse complement strand
CCCCCGCCCCGGGATTTAAATTCAAACGCCGGCCATGCGTGTGGAAGACCCCTAGCACCCACGCCGGTTCTGTTTTTGCCCTCTGGGTGGCTTCCACCGAGGCCCCTAGAATCCAGTTGTCCAGACCCCGATGGCCGCGGTTGAACCGTGTGAAGGAAACCACAGAGAATTTGATTGCGAGAGAAAAGAGTTGAATTGAGTGGACCTAAGATCGTTTAGTTTTCATGGGGAAAGGAAACAAAGGAGTAGATATTCTCAAACAAACAAAAAAAACCCCAAAAACATACAAACCAAACCGAGCGTGCCAGGGCTACTAAAATGTGGGTGAATGTTTTTCATCACAAATATTAAGTGTTATTAGGTTCCTGTAACAAACTTGGCTGCCATGTCAGTGTTTCCTAAACGTATCATCAAAAAAAAGGAAGTTCCCACTAAAGTTGACCCAAACTTGTGTGAAACTACAAAAGGTGACAAAACACCTATGGCGAGGTTCAGGTTCACAGTAACATGTGTATCAGTGGTGTCAGAAGGCCACTTTTTATTTCCTGTTGAAATGTTAATGTAACCGTGTTGATGTCACCACTGTTTTGGGAAATTACTCATGGGATCAAAATTCTGTATCTATAGTGAAATGGTGAACTCTGATCCCCTGCATGAAAGGGAAGAGGTAGTTCTGTATTAACTCTGTTTCCCTAAGCAGAGTTAGAAACAAGATAGATGCTTGGTAAGAGCTATGAGTTACCAGTATTTAGTTGACAGGGTTAGCAATCAATATTTGTAGTGAAACACTTCACATAACAAAAGCTTTGAAAAAAGCCTGTGGTGACTAGAACCATACATACTGTGATTGAGCTGGATCACTGCTAGGAAATCAAAGGCTGTAATACTAAAAAACTAGGAATAATTAATACATGAGGAAATGTCAAGCTAGAACAAAATTTTACCATTTAGTCCTGCTGAAGAATACAGATGTCTTCAGACCTCAGTGTGAAATTGGATAACTTTGTATATTAAGTAATACTCCCAGTCAAAACACAGATACTTCTTTTGTACAGTTATTTGGATGACTCTACCCTGAAAGACACAGTCCTCTGAAGGAAATAATTGAATAATGTGTAAATCATAGAAGATGATAGATCCTCTAGGCTTGCTTGTGTTGTTTCCAGTCTGATTGGGTCAATGTTTCTGGGTCTGTCTGCCAGATAGACGTGACTTCCTTCACTGAGGGAACAGATGTCAGTAGGTTGCTGTTCTCCATATGGACCACAGTTAGAGGAAGCTATTTTTTGTGCAGTTGGGTGAAAGCTGTTGGCAGTGAAGGATTGTCTAGGTGCTGAAATCTTTACTGGGTTTGTGGCTTTCGTCATTTAACCCTAGCAGGAAACTAAGGACCACCCAAATGGTCACTCTCTCCCCTTGTGCAGGGATGGGGGAGAGAATCAGAAGGGTAAAAGTGAGGAAACTTGTGGGTAGAGATGAAGACAGTTTAATGGGGAAAGCAAAATCCATGCATGCAAGCAAAGCAAAGTAAGCAATTCATTCAGTACTTCCATGGTCAGTCATGTTCAGCCATCTCCAGGAGGGCAGGGCTCCATCACACACAGAGGTGACTTACGAAGACAAATGGCCGTCACTCCGATTGCCCTCGCTTCCTCCTTCACCCAGCTCTGCATGCTGAGCATGACATCCTGTGGTGTGGTTCCATCTTCCTGGTTATAAAGATGGGGAAATAATCTCATTCTGTTTGGTGCCAATTCAAATTTGTGTAGGGTATTATATGACCAAGAATAAATACAGGTGCCACACTCGTGATCCTGATTTAACAAATAAGGTAGTGACCTACAGCTGTTAAACTTGTAAAAACGGGTAATGTCAGAACACAACATTTCAGCAATTGAAAATTTAACATAGGGAGATTACCATCTATCTTTGCATAGGTATAAATAAAAGTGATTACATGCATGATGATCACTTTAACCTTCAGAAGATATGTTTTACAAAACAGTAATGCTGGGCATCTAAATGACCCAGCTGAGGATAAGAATTTAAGTAGAATTTTAAGGTAAATAACTAGGCAGGAATTTCTTTAGTCTGTAGGAATATCTTTTATTACCTTTTAGTGAGTTTTGTGGGTTTTTTATGTATTTTGGTTTTTTTTGTTTACAATGGTAATTGAAATTCTGCAACATGTGATGCTTTACTAATAGAACAGTAAGCTTTTAAATAGAATTGAAGTTCTGGTAAGCTTCAGGAAAAATTTGTGGGTTTTGCCCTATTATTAAGCTTGCAGAAGTAATTCCAATAACATGCATGCTGGGGCAGAACCTAATACAGGCATGGAAAGTTAGTATTTGGTGGCAAATACATCTGTTGGGCAGTAGTTATAATAAGTTGCAGGGTGCAAGTTCTGTCAAAGTGTCCATTGATAAAAAAAGTTACTTGAAGTTCAGAACTTCTTTCCAAGGTCTTCTTTCCCGGATCTTAGTGTTTTAAGGAGTGTGAAAAACTTTAACTGGAAATTGCTTAATCAACTGTTAGTCAACTGCTGTGACATCGGCCGTGACATTTGAATTAGTGATTTTACCCTGACTAATCTGTGTTTATCAGAAGGTATTTTATGCATTCAGAATGCTGCTGTTAGAGATTATTATAGCTCCTCACTTTGGTCTCCTGACTGCCCACTCTTCCTGTGCTGCCTTCCCCTGTGTTGCATCAAACTTTGGCTGCCTTGCTGTCTTCACTTCTTGTCACAGCCAAGCTCACTTAACAGAGAGATGAAACTCCCACTTCTAAATGTCTGGTTTAACTTCTATTGCTGCTTTACAAGAAATACATTTCTATATGAGCACACGTATGCTTTGCTACTGATTCCATTCATGCTTCAAGAAATTAATTCTGAGTATCTTTGAATCTGCCTCAGTATTGGGGAGTTTCAAAACTAATTTGCCACAGCGCCTGCAGAGATTTGTAGAGACTGGAGAATTTGGTTTTGGGGCCAGGATTGTTTCAACGTACTAACACTTGATAATTTGTTGCTTTCATGTATTCATAAGCTTTTAATGACAGGGATTCTTTTTCCTCTTGTTGCAACTTCTGGTTGATTTCATGGAGCTTTTAAATGCTGTGTGAAACATTACGGGGCGGGGGGGTTGACTAGCGGATCTCCAGATGTCCCTTCCAACCCTAACAATTCTGCGATTATAAATCAGGACAATTGTATGGCTCACCAACTTGTAAGAGTGTGTTCTCCTTACATCAGTTTAGTTGCTCTTTTTTTTTCTTTTTTTTCTTTTTAGGGAATTCCTTTTTTTACTCATTTTCATCTTTCAGGAGATGACTGAAAGAAGAGCTACTTCAGCCTGTTGCCATGGGATTAAGTGGCAGTGAAGCCACAGTTCTGTAGAAAGAAACCTGTTTCAGTAGCAGCTGGAACATAAGCAGCCCCCTGCATCCTTCCTGGTCCTTTACTGCACAGCTGCCTTGACGGTGTGAGCGTGTGGAAAATGGGTCTCAGTTGCTGAAAACTTTAATTTTTTAACTGACTGGACTGCATGACTTGAAACAAGAAAGAGTTTTTCCCATCAACTTGTCCTGGTACAGAGCAGGAATGATAGCAGAAGAGCATTAGGAGGAAACCCCATTGTGTTTGATCAGTATTTTGCCACAGCAGGAAAATGTCTGTAAAGTCTTGGCTGGGGTTGGGAGGGGGGCTTAGCTGGGGATCAGACTACATGCCTAAATTGAGCAATGGAGAGATGTGACCTCAAAGATTATTTCTGCATCCCATTTGAAGTTGTACGTGGCATTCATCTGGCTCCATAGTGAGCCAGTTCAAGGAGTTTCAAAGTCAGAAAAAGACTAAATTTTTGTGAGGTCAGTTTTCTGCCTGTTCCTTTTCCTGATTCAACTCAGTGAGATCAACTCTGAATTATAACAAAGGAGTGTCAGCTGGAACCTCAAACACACGTGGGTGGAGTATATTTTTACTATTGATTTGATTTTTTTTCCCTGTGTCATCTAACTTACTGGATCATGTGATAGAGGCAAGATTTGGAGCTTTACTGGTTGTATGCTGTAACCACTCACTGGTGCTGTGATAACCTTTAGCTGCTGTTAAGAAGCATCTAAGGTACTTGATGATCACAAGTTTTGCGGTTCCACTTCCTGCTACATTTTTTAATAACATATTTTTCATGCCCTACAGCTAAAGCCTGTGCCTAATATGCTGACAAATGATTTATCAATAAGAACTGTTGGTGTGTTGAAGGGAAGGATGGGAATTCGATAAATTCACAGCTGTTCGGACTTGTGCAGAGGTAGTTTGCATAGAGAATTGTAGTTTCATGTATTTACTTATCCTGCATCTTCAGTTCTTTGTTTTAGATGCATTAACAGTATAAGCTACAAGGAATATTTCATCTCAGTTGTTTTAAAGGCATGTAAAATTAATGTGTGTGTATATATTTTAAAATCTCCCTAAATTTTTAAATGAGTAGTTAACTTTTTGGCTATTTAGGGTGGATATCCAAATTCTTTGAGCTTACTCCTTTCTGTCTATTTCTTGCATAGTGGCAGTGGGGCAGGGAGGGAAGCAAGAGGGGGCAGACAGATACTTTTTCCTGTCATTGTGATGCCTCACCTCTTTATTTTAAAAAAACCAAAACAACCCACAAACAACAACAACAAAAAAAAACCCCAGCAACAAGTAAACAACCTAAAATAAAAGAAAAAATAACCAAAACAAAAACAACCCTGTAGTACTGAATGAAATAGTTGTCAATCTCAATGCAAAATTGCCAGTGCTAGGAAAAAAGCATTGCTTGTTCAGTAGCTTGGAAAAGCCAAAACTCCTTTACTCAAGTGAAAATAATACGGCTGCTCAGTTAAATGTTTGATTGTACTGAGCTCCCTGATGCACTGACTGACAGATGTGCCCAATGCATTCACACTGCAAGTGATCTGCTTCATTCAGTTCCCTTTTAAATGCCATCAAATTGGCAGGAAGAAGATCGAATCATGTGACTTGATTGCTTAGTGACTGTGTAAGCTTTCAATATCTGTTTGTAATGGGAAAGTGACTTGCAGAGCTAAAAGCAAAACACCCTGTGCAGTTGATGTAGACTTGGTAGAGGAGAGGCAGGGTTTTGTGTAAGTTGTGTCAAGATCTGGGTTCTGATATTTTTCTTCTTTGCTTTATTTTTTCTCAAAAAGTCTTTGTAGTGGTTGGCCTTCATTTCATATTACACTTCATAGTACTATTTCTAGGTGGTTCCTTAATGGCTCTGAAGTGGAGTTGTGAGGTACAGTTTCACATTGCACCTGGCCCCATTACAGATCTGGTGCAGTTACATCTGGTGTAACTTTGTGTGTCTGCCGAGGTGGTTGGTTGGTTCCTTCTTCCCTCTCTCGTGTCAGGGCAGCCTTGTGCAGCTGCTGCCTGAGTCCATTCAGCTGACACCAAATAAAACTCATTTTTTAATAATGTTGTTTTCCTGCTGGGTGATTTCACTGACTCACACCACTTCGTGACTGCACAGCACTGCTTGCTCAGAGCTGGTCACAGCACGGCTGGAGTTGGTGAAGTGGGAAATGGCTTTCCCTGGCAGGGTAAGCAAACCCAGGTCGAGGCTCAGACAGCCTCACAGCCCTTCCCTCTCTGCCTTTGTGTTCCTTTTGTTCAGGGGACCTATGTTTGAAGAACCCCAGCACGAGAGAAAAAGCCAAACTTGCTGTGCAAGGTCGGTTTTTAGGAGGATCAACTCTTTGTTCTGGCTTTCTGCCTATTTTCACCAAGTGTTAGACTGGCATAAAGGGAAGTGACAGATCCAACCCAAGGATGAGAAGGCAGGACCTCAGCAAGTCCAAACTATGCTAATTGTCATTTTCTTGACACTACAGGTTGAATTAGGGCCATGCTGGATCATTTAAATGTGACCAAGCATCAAAACTTGGAACTCACTGTGATCATCTGTAGATACTGGGCTAAACAGTGCTCACGTGCTTAAAACTAATCTTAATCCCAGTTTGTTACAATATCCCCTCCCCCTTTCAGTTGCCCTCCGAAAGCTTATCCTTTCCTTTAGTAAGGAGATCCGAATGCCCCCTCTCTCCACTTGATAAGCACGTACCACTCGAGGAAGGTCATCAGGCAGCAGTTGCTAGGATACAGGCTGGTGGCTTTGGGTTTAGCAACCAAAAAGCGTCAAGAATGTGCTGAACAAGTAAGGAGCACAAGGACAGTTGTAAAAAGAAAGGGATGTTAGAATCTGAAGGCAAGGGGGATGTCAGGGGGAAAAATGAAAGTTGTGGGAAAATAAAAGAAAATAATTAAAGCTTTAGCCTGTGATTTTTAGGTTTTCATAGTTGCATAACTACTCCAGCTGATCTTGGTGAACTGTGGTTAGGAATGAAGTAAAGCTTCATGTGTGTATGTGCAGGGTTGGGTTTAGTGGTAGTTCTGTTAATGAGTCTTAAAGTTAAGAATTTTTTTATTAAATAGTGAGGAGTAGCTTCTGGCTTAATTGTGCAGTATCTTTTAAACTGGGGCATAGGTATGCAACACTACATGAATTGGAGGTAGTTATTAATTTAATGCTGTCTGAAGACATCCATACTGAAAGAATTTTTTTTTCTGTCTTTGAAGAAGTATGCTTAGCCTATTTACTGTTTTTTCAGTCATTTTTTTTTCTTGTGTGATTTGACAGAGGATTTGTGGATTCAAGTACATGTACCTCAGAGTAAGTGGTGCTTCCCCACTGTGCTGTTCACTCAAAGGAAGTGAAGTTTGGAAATAAAAGCCCCCTTTTTTGAGACCCAGCAGCAGAGTTTACTATCCAGGTGGTAGAACTTTCCCAGGCTTATTCTGACACGTAGAGTTTTTTTGCTTTTTATTTGCTTTTGTATTGTGCTCCAAGTGCCCCTGCTGTGTCATCAGCCTTCTCTCTGTAGCTTGTCGCAGAACCTTCTTCCATGCACATAAGCCTTTTAGCTGCAGCATCTGTGGACAAAATGTGTCCTGAAAACTGAACCAGAGTTCTGGGAGTTTGGTCATTCAGCTTCTTTAAGCTATTGGTGAGGTAGTTCAGATAAAATGTGCAAGAAAGGGATTTAAAATCTTGCTTCTACTAGGTGCCCGTATAAAACTAGCTCTCTTCTACAGAAATTTCTTGTGAATTCAGTTTCCTGGTCTGTTTATATTTAGTCTGGGACTAAATAGACTAAGAAGGAGGAGACACTGTTGGAGCAAGGACTAGAGCCAAATTTCTTCTTTTCTAGGCGAGTGCTTTTATTCCTGGGTTGTCTTTACTTCCTCTGGCTCCATAAACTGTATGTGTTCTGCATAGGAGGAGAGTTTCACTATGATCTGTAACTCTAGTTTAGAGAGCACTGTCCTGGAAGGTCTGAAATGCAGGTGTGAACATCTTTTGTCTGAATATTAAATCTCTACCTTCTAGGATTAATCAGTTTTCTGCCTAGCAGACTTAGGCTGGTATAGAGACACAAGCTTTTATCTTCTCTCTAACCTTTTTGTATTGGGCCTTTTTGAGGTTTAAGTAGAGGAATATGTAGTATGTTACTGTCACTAGTCCTGAAAATGTTAGGCTTAAGTAGGCTTGGTTTTGCTAAGATGTTCTGGGTTGGTTGGTTGTTTGTTTTCATTTGTTTGGTTGGAGTTTTTTGTTATTTTTGGTTTTGTTTGTTTGGTTTGGTTGGGTTTTTTTTTACTTAGAGTGAACTATGCTTATCTATGAAAATTGGACTGCTGCATTGTATGATAACATTTAGAGTGTCAAGCATGGAAAAAATGTGGTCTGTGGAGCATGTTAAACAGTAACTGTTTAACACTTGATATTAGCAGGACAGTACTTCTTTTGTTAGAAAAAGCTTTGTGATTTGCCTTTATCAGCACTGGATTACCCTAAAAATCTGAATTCTTTGCAGAGTTCTAAAATTACAATGTACTAAAATCAAGCCTCTTTGGATACATATATGTAGGTGCAGTAAATGCTGTGCCACTTTTTCTTGTCTTGTTTTATTTACTGCTGCATGATTATTTAGCTTTTGTTAGTTCATTACCAGTTGCTTACTTGTTCCTGTCCCTCATTTCTTGCTTATTTTTACCTCAGGTGATGTTACTGTGAAGGTTAATTGTTCTTTGGAACCAAGGTACCTGGCTAAATTAATAGGATGTATATTGAACTAATATGTATTTTAGATTCTGTCCTGAAACATTTTTGCTACTCATTCTCACATCAAAAGACCCCAAATGTATTGGATTTGCTTTTTAAATGGAACACAGCTGATTTTTTTTTTATCCTTCTATTAAATTTCTGTTTTTCTTTTATTGATATCATTCCTCTAATTGTTGTTAAGTTAAAGAAGACACTTTAGGAACTGTTGTTTGTGTTATTCCATGTCATGTGTCCCATGGAAAACCAGTGAAGTTGAGAAAATAAGTACAGCGAGAGCTGCTTGAAAAACTGGAATTCGCTTATTTCCATTCTCTTTTTGGTACCCATAAACTGCCCAGCCTGAATTTCCAAAGTCTTACACAATTTCTGCAGAAACTGAAACAGGGCTAACTCTGCCTTAAACTATGTCAGACCTCATCAGGACCAGGGACACAGAGTTTTTGGGATGTTTTGTGATACAGTGATGCTTGCCAGAAATTGTAAGGGTTTATGACATGTGGAGACTTAGAGGCAGCAAAGCTTCATAATGTTTTGGGCCCAACCTTCTGAAACCTATGGCTGTATTGGGTCCCCGCTCTTCCTGTTGGAGTTAAGATGTGGAAACTGTGGTTACCCAAATCTGAAGATAGGCTTTTTTTTTTTAATGCTTTTTTGGCCCTCAGGTGTCAGGGGGTCTCCCTGCTAAATCTAGGATTTGGTTTGTGATGCACTCGCTTGTGGTGAAACTGCGTAAGGTAACTGCAGCTTGTGGCCATCTTGGCTGTGCTGATGTGACTCAGCTCCTGGGTGCTGCAAAAATCACTTAAATGAGTAATGACAAATACTCTTTTCTCTTTATTCTTTTGTGAAGCAACTTTTAATCCAGTTACTTGATTAGCAGCACCCTGCCTTGCAGAGGCTCCCTTTGGCAATTGAGGACTCTGATGTTTTGTGTTGTGAGGAAGCAGGAGGTGATTCTGAGGTGGTGGCAACTTACGGGAATTTCAGCCACAGAAGAGACTTGTGTTTATGTTGGATCGTGCCAAGAAACACCAGGCATGGCACTCGCAGTGTGTGCCTACCTCCGTGTGTACTCCAGCTTGCTAAGGGTGTAAAGTTAAGTTGGCTCACTCAATCCTAAGGAGCCTTATTTCAGAAGTGCAGGTTTCAAATAAGATGTTGTAGAGCTTCTGAGTGAAGGTAGGAAAGGAGAGAGTTGGCGAACTTTGCTTTATAAAATCATCGCAGCTAGTTGAAAAATGTAGATTAACTGTGGATAAGAAGTGTATTCAGAAGTAAAATGGGGATGGTGAGGAGGTAGTTTTTGCTGCTGATGTCTGCCCAGTGAAAAGATTTGATCACAGGTATGTCTGTTATCCGTATTTGAAAGAAAAGTCTAAGCTGAAGTGTCTCTTAAGTGAGCTTTGTAGCTTGTATCTCCAAAAGCACTAATGTGCATTTCTGGTTGTGATCATCACTTGCTGCTTAGGGCTTCATTCTGTGAAAAAAAGCATTTTTCTGTATTCACAGCCACTCCTTTCTTGTTTGTGAACAGGTATTGGCAAATGATTTTTTGGAGAGTCTGCTAATAAAGTACTTTCCAGATGCAGATGGGTCACATATGACTTTAAGTACAACAACATCTCTGAACTCAACTCTTACCGTATGTAGAAACAGTCCTGTTACCCATTTAGGGAGGGACTCTGTCTGTTGGGTTATATAACACTTCTGTGACATAGCCTTATCTGGTGCCAGAAACATTCACGCCAAATTCAGATGTACACTTAAATTTCTGTAAGCCAGCAATCCAGAATTTTGGTGTATCCCAAATAAGAAAATACTAAATGTGTACTAAAATAGTATATTCATATAATAAAAATCTGCTTTTGGTTATTTGTTAGTCTGTATCACAGCTCTGCTTGTATCTGTATTGGAATGGAGAAAGCTTTGCCCCCTTTTAATTTTTTTAAAAATCATAAAGTCTGCTTTCTCTTTTGAAGTTTCTTTTATACTAGAAAACAGCTTCCATCAAATTCTATCCAATACTTTATTTCCCTCATGTTATACTTAATAATAACATCATTTGCCAAGCCCTGTTCCACTTGAGTGGTATTTAAAAGTAAGTTCAGATATTCAGAGAGAGTTTTTCTAAAGATAGTATACTGGTTTCCACCCCTTCAGAAATCATGTGAAAAACCTGCTCAGTAATACAGATATAGTTTGCAACGCTCTTTAGGTCTGATTCCTAGAGAAAGAGTATTTTATTCCATGGTAAGAAACTCAAATCTGAGTGTTCAGAATACAAATTATGTATTGACCTCTTACCTTCTTTTGATACAAACTTTTATGAGGGATATTACTTATTATTCTTCATCAAAGAAGGGTGCTCTTCTCTTCTCACCCTGATGCAAAGGTTCATTCTTTTATTTGCCCTGACTGGATATGGCACATTTTCTCCTTGCAAAATACCTGGAGAACAATATACTTGCATTTGGATCAAGTACACTTCTGTGGTGACTTTCAGCTGTTTTTTGGGAGTCTGTTGCATGCTTCTGAGTGTAGAGTTTGCTGTGATTTATTTGCTACAATTAGAAATTAGATATTTTAATGCTAAGCATCTTCGACTAAGTGGGAAAAGTAACTTGAGAAACCTTCATCTTTCTGGTGCATTAAAACAAGTCTGAAAAAGGTCTGAAATTTTAGTCATGAAACTGTGCTAACCAAAACAAATACAGCTTGATAAAATGTCTGCCTGTCACATACTGGCAGATAAATGCCACAGTTGATCCACTCATATTTTGAGGAACATTCCAGGGAAGTGAAAAGAAATTGAATCTCCCTGATTTGAGTGGAAATGGAAGGAAGTGAAGGTTGGGAAAATTTGGAGAAAATGTCATCTTGTCACTGTGTGCATTGGCTTCATATGGATCTTCACTGCAGTTACAGAATTTTTTGTGTTGTACGTGACCTCAGTCATGTCCAACCTCCAGCTCCAAACAGCCTCAGCACCGAGTACTTCGGTCTTCTCTGTGTCAGCCATCACCTGTCTTATTTTTCTTTTTCTTTCTTCACTGCTAATGTAATTGTAGAAGCTTTTCATGTGGCACTGAAGTCCCATGCTGCTCTCAGTTTTGGTTGTGTTTTGATTTCCCTGGCAGGGGTGCTGCATGCCTGGGCAATATTTGTGTATTCGTCCCTTAGTAATCTTGCTTCTTCCTCCTTAGGCCAAGCTGCTGATTGATCTGATTGTTTGTTTTCCTGAGTGTTGGGATGTACTTCTCTTGTGGTTAGAAGCAGTTGTCCTTAAATACCTCCCAGCTTTTTTGAGCTCTTCTGCTTTTCAGAACTGGATCCCAGAGTTTGCCTGCCCTTCTGAAATGCAGGGTTGGTGCTGGATTTGCCTTTTTCTCCTCTCAGGATTTTAAACTTCACTATGTTGTGGTCACTACAGTCAAGACTGCTGTTGATCCCATCCCCAGCAAGTTCTTCCTTTTTTTCCTTGAAAGTAATTTCAAGAAAGTATCAAATGAAGATTGACTCATTTAGCACTCTTTTTCCTCCAAAATCTTCCAGAAGTCTCCTGGATTGTTTGTGTCCTGCTGTGTTGCCCTTACAGTAGATGTCAGGGAGATTAGTGTCCCACAATAACCAGTCTCTGTGATTTTTAGAGACTTCATGGAATTACTGAAATACACTTCATCAGCTTTCTTACCCCGGTCAGGTGATTTGTAACAAAGAGTGCAATGTTGTCAGTTTGGTCCTCTCCTTTAATCCTGACCCACAAGCTCTTAGCCAGCCTGTTGTCCATCCTGTAGAACAGCTTTTTGTGTCCCAGCTGCTCTTTCAGGTAGAGGGCAATTCACTTGCTGGGCTTTCCTTCCTTCCTGGCTTTGTAGAAAAGCTTGTACACATCTGTGACAAAGCTATCCCATATGTCTTACTCTGTTGTTGTAGTTCTGTGTACAGGTGCTTTAGGTGGTTCCCCTTTCAACATGCTTTATCCTCATCATTCAGGTCTTTCTTCCTCCCACCAACCTGACCCATGGACTTAACATGTCTCAATCTCTATTCCCTCCCTTAACTGCAAGCTTCAATTAGTATTCCTAGGTAGATCTCTCATTTACGGGGCTTGTCACCAAATTTGATGAGGTTGTTCATAACTCCCGTTGTCAGGTGGACCCCATCTCGACTTGGCAGCCCTCGTGTCTCAGAGGCACTTGTGGCCACAAAAATTAAAACCCTGCTTGCAGTGCCAGTCCTGCAGCAAGTCCTTAACTTGAAGGATGTGTCTCTACAAGCCTTTTACTTCTCACATGGAAAGAGCAAAGAGAGCAAACGTCACTTGTGGTCCCATGTCCTTCTTTGCCCGTGGAGTTTTCTAGTTACTCTTGATTTACTCCAGGTCTCCTTTGTTAATATCATGATGGGTGCCTGTGTGACCAGGCAATAGTTAGGGGGGGAAAGAACAAAAAAGGATAAAGGGGAGCCGGGGGGGAGGAAGGCAACAGTGGTGATGATGATAAGGGTTGGAGGACCCTTGACAATATCTGACATGTTGAATCCAGTCAAACCTCCTTCACCAGCATATCTGGCAGCGGATGTGTGTGTCTTCCCTGCAGAAGGGAACCTCCAACTAGTATTACCTGCCACTCCTTTGTGTTGCTAATGCTCAGTTCAAACCCAGCTAGCTTTGGCACGTACCTTAATTGAGATGCTTGCTGCTTCTGCATGCCAGTGTTGACCAAAAGAAAAAGCGGAAAAAAGCTTCAGTCCTTACTTACTGTAAGAAAGAGACTGTGTCGTAAAAATGAGGTGTTGGGAGATGTGCAGTAAGAAAGGAATTTAGATTTATGAAAAATCTCTGAGAATTAGAAGACTCAGACTAATGTTTGAGTACCTCTCGTAACAGCTAATGTGTGCTGCAAGCTTCTTGTGCAGGAATGGTTTTTGAGTGCTATCCCGAGGTTTGTGTGCTTTAGCTTTCACTGACATGTTTGCATGCAGTGAATGTGTATGAAAATACTACTCAGTCTTCAAAAGATTCAAAAATTCAAACCTTTTAAAAACACTTTGTAAAAATCACATATGTTGCATAAATGTTGGGCAAGGCACTTTAGGCTGTTGTGTTCTGCTTTTATTTGGCACATGGTTACTATGTGGATTCATATGTTTTGGACCAGAGAAATGAGTGCTATAGTAGAAACTGAGGCTGAAATGTTTGCTATTTCTGGCTTTTAAAGCACTTTAAGCAAGCTGCCCTGTGATAGGCAGTCTAGTTTCCTAGGAGTGTGTCTCTGAAATTTAGTACTTCCAGCGTTTAACATAATTTTTCTTCCCCATTCCCAGTGTCCCTTTCTCAGTGTTCTGCCATCTGAACAAGAAACAGTTTGTGTAGCGTCCACTTTGAAATTATACTCACATGAAGTTGTCTGGCAATAAAGAGGCAAGAGGTAGTTGAAGAATCTAATGCTTCTTAGCTACATCAGAACTAATGAATAACTGTAGGGACTTCTGGTTGCACAGAACTGTTATTTCTGCTTTTGTATTTGTTTGAAATTGTCAATGAGATGAACAAGTGATGGTGGAAGAGGGAGAGAAATAAAACATTGGTTGTAGGAGTCCCATTTGTTTAGAAAAGTAGTCAAAAAAATCAACATATGAGTACTCAACTGTCCGTTTTTTTTGGCTGTGTTGTTTCAGCAGTTTAGCAACTAAAAATCAGAGGTTTTATAGTTTTTGGTAGTAGGGATGTGTCATAGCATCTCCAGAGTATGAATTCTATTATTCCCAATCCAGTGTGAAGAGGCAAATGTCATTGTGTTGCTCTTACCTGAATTACTGAACAGTTTGTGAAATCCTCAGCAGGTCCCCTTGTGGGCAGCGGGAAGGAGATGTGTGTGCTGTGATTCTTTGTTAGGGAACTTCAGATGGGAAAGTGGAGGTGCCCTCACAGAGCAGAAGCTCTGATTTACTTCAGAAAGCTTTTAATTTCCTGGGTTACAGATTTGAGGCTTTTAAGGAAGTAACATCATAATGTATTTCATCATCCGTCCCTAAACCGTTCTTGACATCCCATCTTGTTTCTTCGATATAGTAAAATGGAAAATGCAGAAATGCAATTTGGAAATGAACTTGAGAATATTGTATTACAGTTCCCTAATGAGGTTGTGGAGGAAAAGGGAAGTTGCTGAAAAACAGATGATGCATTTGCATTATTTGCTGCTGTGCTTTATGGAAACATGAATCTACCCATTTATAGAAATGATGGCTAGTAGCATTGTCTTTGTTTATGCAAAGCCGATCAAATTTAAGGATTACACTGTAATGTATTCACAGTAAAATGACCTTTTAAAGACGTTTATTGTGGCTAGTTTTAAACTTTAAAGTCTGAAAAGATCCTTTAAGTCGGAATAACATTTGTGGCTCATATTCACAGACATTATCATTTAGGAAACAGTATCAGCCTAGTAGCAGAGAATTAGTTGCTCAGATCTGTTTACTGTGGGCAAAAAAGGGGTGCTACAAACCTTGTTAGAACTGTCTTTGAAAAAGTATACATCAGTTGGTAAGAGACATTGCACCTAAATATCTTTCCTACCTCAGATTGGTTGGGTTTTTTGTGTTTTGTTTTGTGGGGGTTTTCTGTGTGTGGGTGTTTTTTTTGTATTTTTTTTTTTTCCTCCTCCTGATCTGAAGGTAATATCATGCAAAGTAATACCATGAATGGTAGGCAACAAAATAATCCTACCTAATTTGTAACCGTATGTTTGTAATTAACAGTTGTGAAGGTCTTTTCTTGCAGGCTGTTGTCTGGAATCCAGTACATCAGGTGATTTCTCTTTCTAAGGGATTTTTTTTTTAATAGTTGTTAAAGATCCTATTGTTTTGGCATGAGAAAGAGAATCCAAAGACTCGACAGAGAGCAGAATTCTAGTAAGGTAGGATAGCTGTCGGGTCCCTTCCAACTCCACAGATTCTATGATCTACTGCAGAAATGCACTACAGCTTCTCTACTATATGGAGAAGTGCAAGTTAGAGCACAAATGCACTGTTTATAATGATTTTAAACTTTATTTCATCTGAAGCTGTTATTTTACAGATGAACCAAAACAATCCATCTTCTTTACACTCTCCGCTCTCCTTGTGGCCTTGCATCTCTTGTGGCTGTGCTCATATCTCTGTGACTGTCTGGCAGTGTGCAGTCATAAAATGACTGCAAATCTAACCTTAGTTCCCAGCAAAGGGGGCAAAACAGTGGATGTACCAATGCCAAACCTGTTTCCATACCGAGCTAAAGGCACACTTTCCACTTCCTGACTGTGATGTGCAAGTCCTACACTTGATAGAAGGGAAACCCAAGTTTGTTGTGAAAGAGGGGAATCTTGCTTCAGGCCTTTTGAGTAGCTCTGTGTCACTATATGGATTCTTTTTCAAGGCTGAATTGAGGAAAATTTGTTGTTTGGAAATATGTTTTGCCTAGAGGCATACAGATAAGGATTACATAGCCTTTTTAGAGGAGTAAGACAAGCAGAAAGGACAAACAAATGCAAAAAACTCATTGAGATTTTTGGAAATAATTCATTTGTCTGCTCTCTGTAGATAAAGGAGCCCTTAGAGCTCAAGATAGAGTAACTTCACTTGATCTGAGCCAGGACTTCATAACAATAGCATCTATCCTGACAGACTTCATGGCTGTTCCAAACTTTGATTTTACAGTGAGGGAGTAGTGGTAAGGTGATTATCTAAGAACTTGAAAACCTGGTGTTGAAAATGTTTAGTTTAGCTTGGTATGGGACTTGATTTGTACAAAAAGTAAGGTGTGGCTTGAAAGATATAGCTGCCTGTTGGATGTGATTCCAAATAAGCAGCACATGACTCTGCACTATGTTTGGTACCAGGATCTGCACAGGTTCTCTCCAACAGTGACAAGTCTGACTAATGGCAGGATTTCTATACAGGAAAAGTATCTGATCAATTTGAATATATACTTATTTATAACAGAACATTTATGGTGAAAGCTGCATGTGACTTGTTTTTAAAACGTAAAAAATATATTTTTGTAGGTCTAACAAGAAGCTTAACTATAACTTCAGTTGACCAATCAATGTTTGAAAAAGCACAAGGAGAGAGAGTTACGTTGCCATGTACTTTTGAACTCTCGGCAGAAGATGAAGGCCCACTAGATATTGAGTGGGTATTGATACCAGCAGATAATCAAAAGAAGGAACAAATAGTAAGTAGAGACTTTTTTTGGACAGTGTTATTTCAGTTGTTTGAGTAGGTCAATGTGCAAGTTTTATTACTGACTTTTTAAGTTTCCACCTTTTCAGGTTGGGATGCTTGTGATCTTAAATTACTTTGAAGCACCAGTCAAATGAAATATAGTGGAAACTTTGGAATAGTAGATTAAGTATGAAATGTCTAGAAATTTTTCACTATAAGCTTGCCTTCTAATGAAGAACTCTCAAATTAAATACACTTCAGTTCCAGAAATCAAACTCTGCTTTTGTACCTGCATTATCTTCCTGATTAATAATGGCTTTGAGGATTTAATTTTAAATATATTAACTCTTTTAGTTATTAACACTTTCCTTTAATTGAAAACCTTATCAATAAGATGATAGATTCCTTTTAGTAAATGGGTTTTACAGAATGAAATTAGAGTAGCTCTAAACAGATTTTTTTTTTTCAGTTAGAAATCAATACTGACATATTGATACTTGGGCAGATGTATGGTGATATTTTGAAGATGAAGATATTTGGATATGTCATAGTTCTGGGATTAAAATGGCAAAAACCTGCCAAGAATCTGAAGAGACCAAATTATATTAAACGTTTGCACACCAAGTGGATTTCTGAATCATATTTCTTTTGTTTTATAGATAATTATGTATGCTGTCAACAGGATTTATGATCATTATTATGCTGCTTTGACTGGGAGGATGGAGTTTACTCAACTTGATCCCGGAAATGGTGATGCTTCATTGGTTATCCAGAATTTAAAGGCAGCAGACACTGGCACGTACCAGTGCAAAGTGAAGAAAGCTCCTGGAGTTCAAAGCAGAAAAATACAGTTGACTGTACTTGGTAAGATAATTTCTTTTCTTGAGTTTTCAGTGACATTTTGTTATGTGCTTATTCCGTTCTATCTTCAATGTCTAAAATGAAAACTTCTGCTGAGTAAAGTCATATTTAATCTGTGATGATGCACTTGTTATTGAGGCTTTGGGAAGGGTGGACATCATTCTGTTCTGGGAGAAGAAGGGAATAGTAGTCAGAATAATGAATACTTTTAAAAATTCTGCGCTTGGTTCATATTTCATAGAAAATCTTTCCATACATAAAAATGGTTTGCTTCACAAGCTTTATCTTTAGCAAAATGGATTGACCTACTAGAACACAGCTACCAAGCATTTTGATTGTGACTGTTATTAATTCAATGATATTTTGTTTATTAGTAAAGCCAGCAAGAACTAAATGTTCCATTGAAGGACCACAGGAGATTGGAAAGGACGTTACCTTGAAATGTGCATCACAAGAAGGATCCCCACTTCTGTCTTACGACTGGAGGAGAGTATCTGGCACACATGAACTTCCTGCCACTTCCATGCTGAGTACTGTCAAACTTGATTTGTTACTCTGAAATCTCTAAAAGGAATGGATTAGTATTTTTGGCTTCCTTTGACTTGTGAACATCTCATAATTAGTATTAATCTAGTGTAGTCAAGATAAACGTCACTTCTGCCCTCTCACTGGGTAACAAAACTGACTTTGAAACAAGTTGGGAGTTTATTTTGGTTTTTTAATTCATACTGGGAAATGTTTCAAGCTTTAAGTGGAGATTCTTACCATTAGGCTGCAGTATCATGCTCACCTGTGCCCAAGTGTTGTAAGGATAGGGTTAAGATACCCTGAATTTTGCCTGATGGATTCCAAATTATTACAATGGTGATATCGGATTTTTATTGTGACAAATTCATTGAAGAAGTTAACTTGCGAGTTTTCTGAAAGTTATTCTAGAATATATTTTTGGCAGAATACTGCTTAGTACCAGTTCTTTTTGATCTCCTTTGTAGTTACGAAAATCTTGAACTTTGAGATGGTAGGATTTCCTTGCATATGTAGAAGTTTAAGAGTCTGCTTGCAAATAAACATATTTTAACTTAGATAGCACAAGATATAAAGAAGAAAGTGACATCATGTGTCTAAGAGTAGCCAAAGTGGATTTCTAGAGGAGAGAGAATAAGAAGTTGTGTGGTTCTTCCTCATAGGGGTCTCCTATCCTCCTGTAGTTTATGCCTCAGGAAATTCAGATGGGGCTTCGGTTTTATTTAAAACAAGTAAAAACTGACTTCTGTGAACATCTCCAGCTTTTCGTAAGCTTCTATACTTCTTTAGAATCTGTAATATCTTAGAACACAGATCCCCAGAAATCAGCTACAAAGGAAGAACCTGATACTGTTCTTCATTTTGAACTGGTGTCCTGGTGGTGCTATTTGGTATCTCTTATTTTTTGTTTTGACAGTGAATGGTTGATCATTAATGTCCTTTTCTGCACCAGTGAAGACTTTAGGCCACTGTTGTTACGCCCCTTTTTTTCACACATCCCAAATTTGTCTCATGGTAACAAAAAAATCAGTTGACAATGTCAGTGCTGGACAAGAATGAATGTGGAACTGTGCAAAGGTGGCATGTAACTCAATAAAATAATATTAGTTTTGGGCTTGTGAATGTAGATATGGGGACACTGAGCATGTCCTCAAGAATCTAGACAACTTGTGCAGCAGGTGGAGCAAAGTATTTGCCTGGTGCTTTGTTCTTGTAGTGGAGTGTTTTGCAGTGCTGATGGCAAATCTGTTGGCAGTTAAAGCATGCAAGCCAGTTGAAGTTCACCTGGTAGAATCTCATAAAGGTAGCTGTCAATGGCTTTCAAAGCCTTGGGAAATCCTCTTCATTTTCACTATTTCTTAAGGAACCTGCTTAGCTGGACTTAGTTGGTCACCCATTGGAGCACATGTTTGATCCACCACGCTGAGCATGAGTTCTACAGACACCTGAGCTGGTTGTGTAGAATCAATTTAGAAGGGGTGGAGGTGTTTTTAGGGTGCAGTTCATCTTTTGTATTTTAGAATTCTGTGTTAAGATGAGAGAATTGGCTAGCAGGTGAAGGTAACATGAATCTATACTTAAGTTAAAATCTCAGCGAGTGAAAATGTGACAGGAGACCTTGCAAGCTCTTTAAAACATGAATTTTTCTGTCATAACTAGTTCTGGTCTTAATGCAAGGCTGTAGAGCATTGAGAGTAGCATCTGTTCCTATCCATTGACAGAGCAATTAGTCAGTAGGCTTAATATTAAGTTAAATCCTGTGTAATAAATTTCTAACAGACTTTTACAAATAATAGTGGTTTACAGCATGATAGGCTTTTGTTTTTATTTGTATCTCTTTAATATGGCATTTTTAAGTTAAGATTTCATGTATGTGCTGCATTAATAATTCTGTAGTATTGTGTTTGGAATTAAACTTCACAAAATGATAAAACTCTACCTTTTGTTGTTTGTAGATAAAGATACAGGGGAACTTCTTCTGAAAAACGCCTCTCAAGAATATTCTGGTTTATACAATTGTGTGGCCTCAAACAGAGTTGGCACGGATGAATGTTCTGTTCAGCTGAATGTCACCCCTCGTAAGTGTTTGCTGTGTAATGGTCACATAGTGTTCTGTGTATGAAAACTGAATAGTCTTTTTTTCTCTAAACTCAAATCCAACACTCGGTAACTGCTGGGTACCAGTTCAAGTCTTATTATTGTTTTAAACGCATGTGATTGAGCATCTCTCTGATTCAGTAATGTGCTATTAACGTGGATCATGTGAAACATACTGGGTTTAATGTTAAAAGAAAGTTGGTCTTATAACTTTGACACTTAACAAACAGTATTGTTATTTATCTATTCTAGCCGTAAATACAGCTGGTATAATTGTTGGAGCTATTATAGGAACTCTGCTGGGTCTTTCTGTACTGACTTTTCTCGTCTTCTGTTGCTGTAAGAAGCACAGAGAGAAGAAATATGAGAAAGAAGTACATCATGATATCAGGTAACAACATGTCTCTGGTTTCTGAGCAGTATTATTGGAAGATTAACTTTTAAATGTGTATTTCTGCAAGTAAGATACTTAACAGTTGAGATTTGTCTTAATCTGGAAAGCTTATTAACATGCTGTTTGTCAGAGAATTTTTTGTAGTCATATCTAATTTCAGTAAACATTTTAAAGGCAATGAATACTTGAATTTTTTGTTACTTTAAAGGAAGACGTCAAGATTTTTTTGGCTACTGCATCAGAATAGAAAGAAACAAACTGAATACTTGTTTTGTAAGCTCCTACGTAGTAATGGTGACTGAACTCTTGTTCTGCAACCCTTTTCTTTTTTGTTTATTTCAGAGAAGATGTTCCACCTCCAAAAAGCCGCAGTTCAACAGCTCGCAGCTACATGGGGAGCAATCGTTCTTCTCTGGGTTCAATGTCTCCCTCAAATATGGAAGGATATACCAAAACTCCATATAGCCAAGTCCCAAGTGAAGACTTTGAACGTGCTCCTGGTCAAAACCCAACCTTTGCACCTTCAAAGGTAGCTGCACCTAATTTAAGTAGAATGGGAGCTGTTCCTGTGATGATTCCAGCACAAAGCAAAGATGGGTCGATAGTATAAAATATTATTAATTTAAAAGCTGTTTTTTAAAGTGTTCATTGTAAGTATTAGAGAAAACTACTGTGTTCCATCCCTCATTTAAACATTGGCATGAAATTTTCCTTGAAGTAAATGAACAAGTTAGTTTGAAAAGCCACCAATTCTCAGATTTAATTTTAAACTTATTAGTATATGATAGCTGAACTATCTGCTAAAAGCGTTGAAGTTCCTAAATAAATATTGGACACTGAAGGTATTTGGACCTGTGGTAGGTTGCTGAAGAGACACTGACACTGTCAGCTAATGTGCAGTTCTGAATGTGTAACAGTGAGACAAATGAGAATTAACAAAAGCATTTCATGTGTAGACCATGGAGTTTCTCAGAGTTCCTGTAATTTATCCTCAATTATGGAATAACAGAAATATTTGAACTTGATATTGAACTCTGATGTAGTTGCATGGGGCTGAAATACTGAGGATGACTTTGAATTTTGTTCATATTTATGTGGTTCTTTGATCTGGTAATGTTTGTTTGGAGCACTTGAGCTCTTATTTCAGGGGCAGCCAGTTATTTAATTGGTTCAATTAGTTTAATTAATCTACTCTGAATTTAAAATGTCAGTGGGTGGAAGTGTGACAGGAGACCTTGCAAGGACTTGGAAACATGAATTTTTCTGTAATAACGAGTTCTAGTCACATCAACTTAATACTTAAGTTATCTGATGCAAGAGGTGCTGTCAGGTTTTTGGTGGTGTACCTAAGCTTTAAGATCTATAAATCAGCTGTTACTGTCACAGTAAGAATGGATTATGTATCTTTATGGAGGTCTTTAAGTTAATTGTACCTTGCATTTTCCAATGCCTGTTTAGATACTAAGGCAGTGCTCTTATTTTTTTTTCCAAACCAATTACCTAGAAGCTCCTTGGGGATTTAATGAGAGCTATTAAGCTGTTAAGTAACTGGTATTGGATATCTGTCCTCTAACATCACTGTGGAAACAATTTTTCCCATATACATGTAAGCAGTAGTCAGCCTTTACTCAAGATGCTAATGTCTTCCTGTATGAATTTGGAAGGAGTTTAAAACTCATTTCTCCTTGCCTCTTCAACAGCCCTAAATATTCTGAACTGAAGTTCAGACTTGTTAAGAGTTTTGTGCAGCTGATAGGAAAAAGTTATCCAGAATTGTTCGTACAAATCTCATGTTTCAAAATTAAAAGTGCTTCTTCCCAATTTTGCAAACTTAAAGCAATACAGGAGAAACAGAACAATTCTTTCCCTTACTTTCACATGTATTTAGGACTTTTCATAGCTTCTGATAACTGATATTACATACCTGTGAAAGCTTAGTGCAGCTTGAATCTTCCTTCCTGTTTTCTACCTTCTTCATCCTGTGCTGGGGGGTAGGTGGGGGGAGAGTCCCTTCAGCTTATTCTAGCTATAGATATTGAACTGCAAGGTATTTTGGAAAACTCTAAAAGCATATATAGTATGTGGCACTGACGTTGATGAAGGAAATATCTGAATAGCCTGCTGAAAGATGTTAGGATTGTTTGTGTGTAGCAACAGTGCGAGAGAAAACATTTTTCCAAACTTCTAGGTTTAGTGTCTGCTTTTTTGTAGCTGCTTATAGATCTGTGATGAATTCTTTGGCTTACTACTAAATGTCTGTCCTATCTGTAATTAGATGCACAATCCTTGGCCGGCACTATTAATGTAAAGAAATTTCCCTGCCCATGGCAGGGTGGTTGGTACAAGGTCATCTTCCAACCCAAACCATTTTATAATGCTAACATACCCTTCATACTGAATTTAGAAACTTGAATGGCTATTAAGTATTCTAGACTTAGTTTTACACATTTGGGACTTTTTTAGATTGTAAACTGATACTGTTAGAGATCAGATTTTTTATCTTTCTTGTGTGCCTTGTCAATAAACTTTGCCTGATTGTAACTGCAGTTTTTATGAAATTTCTGGTGCCTAAACATACTGTTTGAACAGGTGCTTAGATGATGGTACAGTTCTTAAAACATGACACTGTGATCTGATTTCTTGATTCTTATGTACTATTTATACCTCTTCATGCCTATTTTTGGATGTGACTTCAGTGTCTCTCTCTGTATTCTTCTGTATTTCAAAATATCACTTACTCCTTGAATTGCTAATTATGATTTAAGTGTTTATATTCCTGAAAACTGTTCAGTTGTTGTACCAATGAGATGGATGATTGACTTTTGTATGGTAAATAATAGGTTTAGTAAATGTGCCAAACATAGCTTCTGAAGAACAAAAGATGAGGAGACATCTTCTTGCATCCAATTATTGTGATAGAAGAGACTTCCAAGATGTTAATCGTACACTGATTGTTTACCTTGAAACTAAGGCCTTCCTTAATTAAAAGGGTATAGTTCTTATAAATACAAGTTGAGTACAAAACTAAGCCGAATCACAGACAGAGAGAGCTATAAACCTAAGCAACCAGGCAGCAAACCTACTAAATTTGGTTCTTAGCCATCTGTGGTTGTATGTGTTTTTTGGTGGGTTTTGTTTTGGTTTCTTTTGCTTTTCTTTAGTTGTTTTTTCTTTCTTTCTTTTTTGGTTTGGCCTGAGACCCTGTACTTACAGTCAGTTAAGCCCTAGGACACTCAAAACCAGAAACCTATCTCAGTAAAGCAGGCAGAGCAGAGTTTACACATGCTTGATGCTCTGTCAGCTTGTGCAAAATAATAAATGGACAGAAGGACAGCGTGATGTGCCCTCAGAGCCTGGCTGTTAGGCTTAGCAGCCTTGGCAGTGTCTGTCTATTTATGTAATTGCATGGAAAAAGAGGAGAAATAGAATCTGACATAGTCCTTATCTGAAATAAAGAACCCCTGACTTGGGGTAAACTTGGCCTCAAGTTGCTATCATCATGCCTTTTTGGATGGATAGAACACTACTATGATAACATAATACTGCTATTATAAATTATAAATTATTTCTTTTGTCACTAGATTGTTCACTTACACTGGATTATGATTCTCAAAAGCAGCTACTGTAGTCTAACAATGATTTTTAGCTGTGTAGGAGATGAACTGGTTAAACATGTGAGGTGTCCAATCTTACAGGTAGCTCTGCTAACAGAACACTTTTAGGAAGTAATGGCAGCTGATATACCAGTTAGGAGGTGGCATTTTTAATGTCTCATTTGATTAAAAAAGAAAAAAAGGGGGAGGGGGTAGGGAGGGTGGTACCATTGTGTAAATACTCTTAAGCGAGGTCAAGAAACCTCTAGTTAATGTCATGACTGTAAACTTGCCTGTTGAGGACTACTATATATAGAAAGAAACCCCTCAATTTTAGCATGGTGTGAATAAAGTGTTAGACTTGTAATATTGTAGAGGTTCCATAACATTTGTCCATACAGTTCAAGCATTTTCATAAACTTCCTGCAGTGAATATTTAAAGATAATTGTGTGAAACTTCCTTCCCTGGAAAATGAATACTTCTTCCAAAACTGTGTAATGCACAGAAATGCCTTGTTGTAGGGGTAAAACATGACTTTTGAGAGAAATGTACATTGCATACGTCTTTATCAACTCTGGATAGTTGCATTCATATTAGATGTATGCTTCCTGCTTAATAGTGCAAGTAAGACTTCTTAATTGCAAGTTTTTTTCTGTAATGCTGAATATTGTATATTACTGGTTTCCATGACAAGCTTTTAGTTTTGTTCTGAGCAGTGTATATTCTGGATCACTTTAGGTCTCTGTTCCAGTCTAAAGACATTAAGCTATTTGTGTCACTTAAACCTTGTTTTATACACTTGATAGGTGCTTTATGGGACCCTGTGGTTATTGGTCCTCTAGCGTTGAGGCACAGCCCAGTTGAAATCGGAGCAATAAAACTTCCTGGAATCCCAAATGTTACGATGTTATGTTACACTTCTCATGCACAAAGCATGGACTTTGAATATTGATATGAATTTCAGTATGAGGTTTTATATTCACACTTTTGGGGGAATGGTATTTTAAAATACGAGTATTGTGAGTGAATTTGTAAAAAAACAAAATTCAAAATTTCAAAATGCTGTAGTTCCATGACAGACTTGTGTACTTTTTGAAATAAAACTGTTGGAGAAAACAGTAGTCTGTCTTTTATTTTAAAGCAGGACTTGTGTATGGCTTCAGCTTTCTCTTTTATGTAATTGGAAGTGAACTAATAAATATGGCTGTGTATACCCTGCTGGCATTAATCATCTTATTTGTTTCTTCCCCCCCCATTAATTCCTAAGAGAACTAAAACTTTAGATATTTTAAAATATGCCCTTACTGATATCTTAAGTGTAAATATCAATAGTCATTCTGAAACATAAGGCTGGAAAGGAACTTTAGATTACATTTCATCCCTCTTTATTTTCAGTAGAACAAAAAAATCCTGAAACTGATTATTTTTTGTCTTTTAAAGTTCAAAAAAGCAGGTTTACAGCACTCAAAGCATGTTGATAAAACGCTCAGTTTTATGTTGTTAGTTAATGTGCATCTTTTTCAATTCAGAGGACGCTGACTCGGCATAGTCTGCACCCCTTGGCTTTGCAAACCACCTGATTATTTTCTTTGTCATTTTACCTGAGATTAATGTGATTTCTCCATTGTTATCTTGGGTACATACTTAGTTTTAAGAATCAAAGTCCAGCATGAGCTTTGTTTGCATTAATAACATGTATAATGTTCAAATCATTGGAGGTATAATTAGCTTACATTTGCTCATAGTGTAAGCATGTTTATATTATAATGCCTGCATATCTTCATATGTTAATGTGTGCACCTGTGCCGTGCCAGATGTTCCAGTCACTTTTTTATGTGTAAATAAAAAACCCGATGCATGTGCACACAAGCATACAAAGTACTGGTGGGAAAACCTTTAGGAGTTTTTTCTATTTCACATTAAGAATGGTGCTTAAATACAAAAGGAAACCCTAATAAAAATGAATGTTCGGATTTGTCTCTTTTTGTAGTTCCAAGAAACTTTTCCTGCACTTTTTACCATCAATGCCAAGACTTAGGCTGGAAGTGTTGAACTTAAGGTGGCAGTTTTGTCACAGATGGCTCTTGCATGCCTCAGCTGCTCCAGGTCTTTTTTGGAGAACAGATGACTGTGAACCAGAAGCTGAGTACCTCCAGCTTCTCTGCGGAATTCCAACAAACCATCTCGAGCTTTCCTGAGTGTCCTGAAAGAACAGAGGGCACTCATCATGTGGTAGTTCTACAGAACCTTTGCAGTCCTTGTATATGCATTAGACAATGCCTTGGATAAAGTTTCTTAAAGTCTGTCTGGTTGGTTGCTTGTTTCTCTAAACATCTTTGGCTGTGTCCTTTGAGCTTAGTGTCTCAAAAATGTACTTTTTGGGTGGAGAAACTTCATTCATAATACTGAAAGGCTGTTTTAGAAAGCAGTTCATGACAGCATCTTAGCCTTGTTTTCTGTCTGTAAAATTCATAAAACAAAAGAGTTTGTAAGACAAACAGCTGATTGCCTACCTTTCCAAATCTCAGATTATTCTAAAACTACCTCTCACTTGCGTATGACTGTAGGTGACTGCTCACAACATGAAGACTTGCAGCTTAATATAAAAATAACATGTGCATTTGAGTTACGATAATTCTGTTGCTCTTCTAATTTGCTTTACGCTTTTTGCAGAATGGTGCAGGCTTAGCTTATCAGGGGAAGAGTATGAACCTTTAATTTTTTAAAATAACCACTCTGGCAGAAAACTGGCCTGGAGGATTGTGCCATCCCTGCTTCTGACTTCCATTCAAAGTCAAGTTTCTGAAAACAGGGATCCTTTAAAGATCCTTTGATTTTCATATCGTTGTAAGTCAGTGTTAGTGTCACCCTTCTAAGTTGGCATTTTGAAGACTTCAGCTTTCAGCTGTTGAAGTACTTACTGGTCAGGTTGCTTGGAATATGGAGAGTCAATAGCGTATAATGGCAGCAGGTGCTGTCTGGGTCCTCATTTTTAGTGGATTAGCACAAGAAATAGAGGACGAGTGACCATATTATTTGGGATACGAAGAAAGTTGTGCAACTCACGCAGGAACCCTCTGTGATGCCAGGGTTGATGGATGGTGGGAGGGGAGCAGCCTTACGGAGAAGTTGAGCGCGTTGGTTACACAACTGGATTATGTAACAGTTTTTAAAAAGTGGCAGTATTAGAAGAGACATTAACATCTGAAAGCACATCATTTTATCTTTGCTTATCTAATTTTTTCTTGGGGGGAAAATGCCTCCGGAGGCAGCGTTGTCCACTGGGAAGCGCAGAAAGCTGTGTGATGCATTGACAGTTGTCCCACTTCTCAGGGCTGGATGCTGTGGCTCTGGGAGCTGCAGGCAGGACGAAAGTTGAGTGCTGTACCTGAAGGGTATTGTACTCTCTTTACTGAAGTATTTTTCCTAATTGCAAAACGGGGAGAGGAAAGCAGTGAGTCTGGGGAGTTTTGTGCCAGGGATGTGGATTCTGGAAGCACACGCGAACTTTCCAACTTGTTGGAGCCTTTCCCTTACTCTGGTTTCTAGCAACTTCTGATTTAGGAGTTTTCAGAGTCTGCAAAACTTTTTTGCATTTAGAGTTGCTCATATAGCCAGCATACCTTAATTACTTAAATTGCAGAGCCTTGTACTCTTTCCTAGCATGCGTAATTTCTGCATATGATGTGTTTGGTTATATTATTACCAACAGTACTGTATAAAGAAACAGAAGAAACTGTAGACTCCTGAACACCCCAGACTTGGTGCTCAGGGCACAAACATGTCCTATCACTCAGGTTAGGTAGCAGCTTGCTCAGAATTTGATATCAAGGAATACTAAATCACATGGTAAAGAGCTATTAAAGTAATTTATAGTACCATTGGTATAATAGCTTTCAGTTATGTCCATTTTTCAACTTACATTCCGCATGAATGGGAAAGAAACTTGAGCTGTTGTTTCTTGTGGCCAGTTACTGCTGTACAAGTGAAGTAGCACCTTTTTATAGCTTGTGACTTGGCCTGCTCTGGGATTTGTAAGTGTATTATCCCATACAGGACTCTGAATCTCCCTGCTTCATGTCACTTGGTAATATTTTACCCGTGGAACAGCAGTGGGGATTAGTCAGATTTCACGGAAGTTGAAGTTGCAGCGAGTGTTTGTTCTTGGTGTTTAAGGTCTCTGATTAGAGCTCCCAGCAGCAGCTACTCACTGATGACTCGACAGGCAGCTGAGTGGGTGGTGTTTCTAAGAAACTTTGTTCAAGTCAAAGCACTTGTGCTGTGCCTTACTTAGCTGTAGGAGACCAAGATAAAATTATTACTTTAGATTTCTGTTTGCCAGTAGAATAGCTGAGGTGGGAGGGAAACTGATACCCTTAGACCAGGAATGAAGGCAAACAGTGGTAATACATAAAACTACTGAACTGTTCGTGACTGCTAAAGAAAGTGCCAACTCTGGGGCACAGCTGGTGGTTTGTGGAACATGTCAAAAAGCTTATGTTGTGGCTGTTAGCACTGCACTTCTTATCCAGATGAATAAAATGCCCTTCTATGTCACTTCCAATCCTGTAACTGTCAAGACCAGAAACAGTTCATCTCAGCTGTAAAATAAAAAATAAAGCTTGCAATTACTTTTTTTTCATGTATTCTTTCCTGTTTCTTTTTGGTACATGAGAAAAATTCAGACTTACAAACAAAAGGATACAGCTTGAAATGAACTGTTCGGTCTTGCCCTGGTTTTGTCCTTGTATTTTGTAATTCAATAAGAAGTTGCTTAAGCATTGCAGTATAGTTTTTCTTTCACTTCAGACTTGAGTTGTGGTTTGGGTGACCTCTTTAGGGTAACCTATTTAATGACCTTGTTTCCCTGTTTAAGATGGGAAAACTCACTGTGTTTAAAACAGAACTTAAAAAAAAAAAGTAAAGTGCTGTGGTCTCCCATATTGTCTTCAGCCCACTTGGAAAAAAAAGCATGTTATGGTAAAATATGAGTGATTTATATTGAAACCAAGTAATAAGTTTTGTGTTTGGGAATTAGGAATGTCCCTCATGGCTGATGCCTTGGCAGCCTCTCTCCCCATCTCTCTGCCCAAACACACCTGACTGTACTGTGCTTTGCAGTGACTTGCTAAGAATATGTTTCCCAACAGAAAGCTAAGAAACCTTCTTAGGTGCCAGATGGTTATTTTCTTATTGCTTACTCAGGAAATAGATTTAAGTGGGAAAATGATTCTTGTAATTTGCATCAGTAAAGACTTTTTTTAATAAGCTCTAACAAAAAACTGTAAACTGTAGAAATGTACAGCTGAGGTACGAATGTAGTTTTTGATAGGTTTTAACAGTTGTGGTGAGAAACAGTATATATTATCTTTACATACACTGTCACTATGATGGAAGTACTTCTATATCCCTTTTATTTAGCAAAAAAAAAAAGCTGTAACCAATGCCTGATTGACTAGTATGGACCAGAGCTTAGAGTTAGTCATTAAAATGTCAGTATTCCTCTGACTGAAGTTAAGGTCACCAACAATGTTTTTTCATTTGCAGCTCATTTCGGGGGGACAAAAAATCCTCAGATCGTAATTGTTCCTTTAGAAGCAAGACAATGAAAACTGTGATTCTTGTACAGATAACCTACAATTCTGATCATGCCAGGCTTGCATACGTGAAAGGCATAAAAGCTCTAAACATAAATTATATGTCTTTAAAATCAGGGTTATGTTGCTACTTGAAGTATTTCAGGCGTATTATTTTAAATATGATATATGCATATCCGAACTGGGTGGGCAGGCAGAAATCTCAGGCAACCCACTAAAATCCTTTATTCCTAGATGAAAGGGCTGGAAGGAGGGTTAGAAGGGCCTTTATGCTCAACAGTGGTTTTTGTTGCCTGTTAGAAATCAGCATAATTTCCCTGCCCCTGGTATTACCTGAGCAAGCTGGGATTTTAATCAGCCCTCCGAGAGGGGTATCCAACATGACAGTGAGAATTGGGTCGTAACATTACACATGTGAATTTTATTCAGACCTCAGGTCTGTGCTAGCTGCATTAACTGGTTAATTTGCTGCTGGCTGTATGGTTTGTACATGGGGGGAAATTGCTGAACGTGCAAGGAAGCTGAGGACGTCCTTAGTGCTTGACATGGCTAACAGAAGCTCACTCACCAGCACCTAAAACAATAACAGAAGAATCCCAAGGCAGAGGAGTCCGATTAACGAAGGGGAGGATTAGGGTTGATGACCTGGCTCTGTCAGGATTTAGCTGTGTGATTTTTACTAATGTTAAGATTTTCTCCTAGTTAATTGTCTTCCATAGCTGTTAGAGTGGAAATAGTTCTGTTGACTCTTGGTGACTTTTGGAACTAGAGTTTCCCATCGCACTGTCATTTTTTTTGAAGTTATCCTTGGCAAATCTTTTCAGTCTTCCCAAATGCCCATCTTACTGCCTCTTTCATAGTCTCAGAAAATTCTGAAATAGATGTATTTAAAGTTAGTTATCTTGGTCAGACCATCTGTGGTTGTCTCTGTCTCCGTGCTTCCTGTTGGTTTTTAATTCTGCCCTGGCAACAGTCACTCTTCCAGTACTTACAGCACTCCTTGGGTATTTCAAGTTGTAGTAAAAATAATAGTAGGGCAGATCTCATTATGCAGCTTTCTGAGGGTGAAAGATCTCCCAAAGCCCATTGCCAGTGCTTTCCCTCCAGAGGTTTGGTCAGAGATCCCAGCTTGGATGCCTGCTCGGCATCACTTCGAAATGACGCAGCTTCTCTCTGCTCCCACTCAGTAATGTGTAGGACAAAGTGTTAACCTGGGCTGGTGTCCTAATCACTCTGCTGGGCCACTTCAATGCTCCCCTCACCACCCTTTCCCTCCTACTCACTGCGAGTGACCTGGAAGGTATTCTCAGAGTAGGATAGGGGAAATACAGAATCAAGGTGTGTTATTTTCCTTCATCACTGCTGTTATTGGAGGTATCTAACTGTGTGTGCTTACTTACTCTGCTAAGCTGAGATACACAGAGGGATGGAAAGCTCCTTGCAAGGGTGACACTGACTTACAACAATATGAAAATAAAAGGATCCTGTCAGCAACAAATTACTCTGTGTTTGGTGTTCTGTACAACTTTCCTCTGCCTACAGCTTCCCACTTAAGTTGGTGCCTGACCTTCCTCTTTCTGTCACATGCTGCCTTTTTGTTTCTGATTGTGGGATGGATTTCACTACTGAAGCAGGACGGAGTTTTAGACAGGTTTTCCCTTTTTTCTGAGTATGGTATGTTGCTATTGATCATGGTTTTGTGGGGGGTTGTTCCTTCTACTGCCCTTTTCTATCATATTTTTTGTTCCTAACCACTTTCACTCACTTTGCCTCTGCTTTAGGCATTAGGCACTTTAAACTACATTACATAGAGTGTGTTTTAAACTAGCCTCTGTTTTTCCAGCTTAAATGTAATGGGGTTATGATTGCAAGTACCTGGGCAGACAGTAGTTTCTTATTAACTTACAGTTTTCCTTTCACGATCCAAAAGACTTACCACATCTTGTTTATAACTTAACAACACTGGGCAGTGGATTTTAATTTTTAATATTATTATCTATTTATTATTTATCACAGCTGCATGAATAGCCTCTAGCTGCATGCTAGAGTTCATTTGCCAGACTGCATCTGTCTTTTTTTTTTTTTTTCTTTTTCATTGCTAGAGATTTACTTAGATGAGAAGGAAAGGAAAAGAAAATCAAGACTGAAAGTATCAGGGCAGCACAGGCAAAGGAGGACAGATTATGCTGTATTTGTTCCATTTTGCCTTCCTAGCTCATTTAAGTATCAGATTTTAAAAAGCATTTGCTTTTACAAACAACTGGACTATGAGAAGCTCTCCCCCCATCCCAGCTCATCTGTGTGCCACATAGTAGAATTTTCTCCATAAGCAAGGTGTGTTAATTGTCTCTTGACTCATTCATGAAAGGGAGCAAAGAGGATGTGCTTGATGGAGACGCATCATTTACATGAACCCCTGCTTGCATGCCTGCCTTATCCCTTAGAAAAGCTGGATTTACAAATGTTTTGGTGTGGAAGAGCGCTGTTTCTTCAGGCTTTTCCAATAGAATAGAACAGGATGAGCTGTGTGCGGAGCAGCCTAATATTTATTTAGAAAGCATATGTTTGCTAATGATTAACTCATTATCTGTTTGAGAGCTTTTAATGTGAGAGGTGGGAAATAGGAGTGTTGTGTTATCTGTGGTGCAAAGACAGGAACACAGACAGAAAGGACACTTCTCACCTCAGTGTCCAGTGCCCATTAGTATACCTCTTAGTATTCCTTAAAAGAATAATTACATAAGAAATAGCCAGAATGAAGTTGTGAAACAGGTTCTCATGCCAGGTGATAGCCTTAAATCAAAAGAAGCCAAGGGTCCTAGTTTCATGCCAAGCAGTCCTTGGTACTGATTCCAGTTACACTTCCAAGCAAGGCTTTGGGAAGGGACTCAGTTAATTTTACTGTTGTGTGAAACTGGAAGATTTTATTTGATGTGTAATTCTAATTGCAGTGTGACAGTTTGCAAGGAAGAAAGTGAGATGTTGCAGAGAGGTAGCCCGAGTCACTTGTTTTAATTACTGGCCTTATGGAGAAACTATTGTGGCACTGAGGCATGTTTTAAAAATCTGTGAGGACTGGTATAATTATACAAAGGCCTGTAATAAGCTGAAATAGGGGAGTAAGAAAATGAGATGTTTCCAGTAAATGCAATGCATCCATATACATTTGTGGATTATTAATTAGAAAGAGTTGTCTTCTGGTGGAATATCATGTTTGCAAAATTAATAATGGTGACTCTCAGCAGCAATTGAGCACAGGCAGCACGTAAAAAGGGCATTTTGTGGCTTGGAGTGGTGGCAAAAATGCTGAGTTACCACTTCTCTTACAATATCAGTCTTAGAATATGAAGTCAGAGAGTTCACAGAGCTGACAACTGTCACTGGAACAAAGAATTATTTATTATCTTTGTGAAACAAAAAGGTATCCTCAGAAAAGTCAATTAGAATAGTCAGGGAACTAGAACTGACTTCTAAGGAAATGGTGAAACAAACCAGTATGCAGATTGGGATGAGTCACCGGATTCATCAAGAAAACAGTGTTTATAACAGTAAACAACAAAAATGATGTGGTTCTTTGATAATTCAGGTTACTGGTATGGAATTGAGGAAAGAGACATCTTAGCAGTCATTCTTCCAGTACTTACAGCACTCCTTGGGTATTTCAAGTTGTAGTAAAAATAATACTAGGGCAGATCTCATTATGCAGCTTTTTGAGGGTGGAAGGTACTTCAAAAATGCACTGTAGGAGGTATGCACTGGGAAAGCCACGAGGATTGTTAAATAACCTATGTGAAGATACTGAAATTTTGCTATCAAATTAAACTTACATTTATTCATAGTACACTAGTAAGTCGAGGGTCAGTTTGCTGCACCACTGCACCAGTTTGCTGTAAAACTCTGGTGTAAAGCCTAATCTGAATGACCACAAGTTGGGTGATGATGTGAATAGTGCATTTAATTACTGTATATGCCAGTATCTAGCATCTTGTTAATATAGATTAATGATATTCTTTCTTTTTGTAGTATGACATCGCACACAAGATTGGTGACATAACAGTGGTATAAACATGAAGAAACAGGCATCAGTTTTTGCATGACTTTCCCCTATGGTGAAACTGAAGTACATTGTGAAATGAAGTGCAGGGTTTTTTTTAACTTGATCTCACTTTAGATTCAAGATTGTTAAGTCGGCCGTATTCAGTTTTGTAAGTACCAAATTTTTTCTTTTTCATATTTTTGATGCAAAGTTTACAAAGCGACTACCAACGTTTTTCTTGCTACTTTTGTATTTTGAAAAGTGTGCAACATCACTCCTCTCTGCTCCCCCCCACCCCATTCCTGGAGATGCGAAAAATTGTGAAGTTAACAAAATCAACTCAGGTAGCAGAAATATAGCCTTAAGCAGCGGGGTGTTGAAAGAGGTTGTAATCTGAAATAGAGTAGTTTTGTTTTTTCCTAGCTCTTTGGTCTGCTCATTTGATAGGAAGTTTATTCTCTATTCAATGCTGTAGTGATACCAACAGGATCTTACAACCTGTGTATGAAATGCGCTGTGTTTCAAGATTGTATATATTTTATAACACTTAATAAAATACACTTGAATGTTACAGTTCACACATGCTTCAGCATGATCTGTTAATGCAAGTGTTGTGGTAGTTCATGTCTGTACACTTCCCTGTTCCTCCTGCTCCACAACTTACCGTGCAGGAAACCAGAGGGAAGAGGAAGGTGCTCTTTAAAGCAGGCTGGTTACAGGGTCCTGGTTGCCTCCTGTGACGCGGAGATTTTGGGTATTGATTTCATAATGAAAATATTACTCTACCTAACCATTTAAGGATGAGACCACTGTAAACTGATCTAGTGGATGGAACTTCATAAATTAATTTTTGGAGGCTGGTACCCTGCTGGTACTTGGGGCATTTTTGGTAACTTGTTACCTGCCACAGGCCACATAAATCTGAGCACACTGAAGGACACCCCAGCATTCAGTCAGTAGTAGTGACCATATGCAAACTCAAACCTGTCTCTGCTCAACTACATTTTTCTGTGCACTTGAGAAATACTGGGTGTATCTGCACGTGATGGTTTTTTACCGTTGTAAATATGTAGATACTAATTTAAACCTTAATCCAGTGGTATGTGTCGTGCTGTTGTTTGAAAGCAACCATATAATCTGTAGTGAAACTGATGGTTATAATGCTGAAAAATATGTTACTTATTAAATTATTTTTGCTTCTGTTTTTGAGAGGAGCACAGCTAATTCTAGTATAAACTCAAACTCAGATGCGTTCGAGCAAAAGTTCCATTAAGTAGTTTTGTCACTGCATATGAAAAGTCAAATAAAACCATCTGAGAAAACAGGAATGAAAGCATGGAGGGTTTCTAAATATCACAGGTTTAAGTAGCCAATTAAAAAAAAAATCGTTGCAAATCTAACAAGTTCAATGTTATGATTACAGAAAAGATACTTCACCTTTAAGAAGCGCTTGTTTTTATGCCAAAACACTGCATTCCTCACTCTCTCCTTTGACTCCGTGCTGTCTAAACTTGTCTGTGAATGAATCTGGCAAGTAATTAAACAGGGTAAAATTCCATTAGGATCAGCATGAAGGTTGCCTTGTCAAGAAGCAACAACTGCCTGTTTACTGTATGTTCTGTAATGATATATAGACAGAACTTAACTTACCTTTTTTGATACAGTATGCTCCATATAAGATAAGTAAGTGTCTTTTCTCCCCTCAGTAATCACCATCATCTAAGTGCTTAATTGCTGGTATTTTAGGAAGGTAGGAGAAAGGAAGGAATAACTCTACAAGTTTATAGTTTTCTTTAAAAAGTGAATTTTTTTAGAACTGGGGTTTTTTGGGTTTTTTTGGGTTTTTTTTCAGAAAAATCTGCAAAACCTGATGCATCAAAATATCTTCTTAAAGGAATAAGTTGAAATAAACTTTTTTTTACCTAAATTCTTATCTAAATTAATTTAATAGGTATATATTTTAAGTAAAGAAGAATGTACATTGGTGTTACTGAAGTTAAATGTGTGTCTGTTTCGCAAAGACATTTCTATTTCTTTTTATTCTTCCAAGAAACTGGTAACTGTAAAACTTCCTTGTTCACCTGCCTAAGGAGTTGCTTGGCTAATCTCCAGATTCTTACCAGATGTCCAGGGACCAGTACTGAGTCTTTTGAAAGTTATTTTGTTGGGCATTTAATCCAGAAGTCTACTCTGGTGAGGTCACCAAATAAGTGTTGTTAACTTTATGTTGCTGTGGTGTAAGCAGGATACAAGTTTGAAGCTTGCCTGATGCCACACAGAAAGTGTGAAGATTAATTCTCACTCTCAGTCTGCTCTCTGCCACCTTTCTCGGACTTGGAAGATGCAATAATGAAGCCTGAAGGTCTTGCCTTTTGCAGATTATCATGACCAGGTGGCTGTTTAGGACTGATTGTAGATGCCAGGGGACATTTTTTCATGGTATAGATGAATTTTTTGACCATTTATCCTTTGTATTACATTGAGCAGCTTGGTCATACATGGTCATCAGGTGGAAAACTCCCTGACTCTTGTGCCAACACTATTAAATGAGAAAAAGTAGTGCATTTCACATACTTTACTTCTTGCCAGGGCTTGCTTGTTAGAGGAGAGTAGCAGCACATGTTTGTTTGGTAGCTGAGCTCTTGTCCACACCCAAAAAAATCTCATCTGATGTTTTATATGCGAGTTAGCTGGCCTGGACTTGGAGAGTCAGACCAACCCAAATGTCGCCTGTGTCAGCCTGTATCTTTGCTGCAAATTAGATAAACTAACTTGTGCTTTCCAACCATCCCTGCAAATGATACTTTATCCATTTAGTTCAGACCACTTCAGTTTCATTTCTCCAAAAGCCATTATAATTACGGGTGTCTGAGGAGCAGCACCATGCTCAGCCATTCCCACACTTGCCCACATCTTCTCAGTGCTGAATGAGCCTTGCAGTCATGTAGACCTGTAGATTTGGTGTAGGCTTTGGAAAATGTACGTTGCAAGCTGTTCCTGATATCGGTTCTGTGGGCTCAGAGGGCCTCGGTGGTGTCTCTCTAGGATATAGGGTGAGCCAGGCAGTTCACCAGATCAGCTCTACCGTGGTCGAGGGGCTGAGTCGGATTCGAATGTTGCCCTGCAGGCAGTGTGGTTGCAACAGGCTCAGAAATGGGAAAATCAATGCCAGTGCAAGGCAATTTTGCACTGCTGCAGCTGTAGCCATGCCTTAGTTGGTATCGTTGCAAGTATTTGCATAAAATTAAGCAACCTCAAACCATGACTCCTGTCAAAGGCATATGCACTTTGAACGACAGCGTTTGGCACACTACAGAAAGATTTGGCCCAGCCTGCCGGGCTCTTGACTTTTCCTTGCTGGCCTTGGGCTGCCTCGCCTCTTGTCAGCGTAAGCATTGGTGCAGCTGCCATGAGCCACATCAGAGACACGATACAGTTTAAAATTGCTTACTTACGGTGAAGTGTAGTTTGAACTCGGGTGCATTCATCATTGCAGTTGAGCAGGCAGCTGCACTTGTATTTGTGCTGACAACAGGGGAAGGAGGCATTGTGAAAGTGGAAAGAAGGATCAAAGTTTAAGTAAAAGGCAGACAACAAACAGGTTTCAGCTAAAAGGGATCAAGGCACTGAAGTGCCCTGCTCTGAGATGGGGCTTGTCCCAGGCAAACTCCAGAGGTGCTTTCCAACTTCAGTGCTCTGCAGTCCTGTGAAAATCATGCACACAGCCAGATTCTCCCTGCATTCAAAGAATGGTGATCCTCAGCTGCCATGTAAAGCTGAAGGTGCCAGTAGGCTACAGACTCCTCAGCTTTTGGCATAGATGTTTCCAGGCACCTCTAACCTCCTACTGTGCACAGAAACCCTTTACTCTGAGTAGGATGCACGGCTTGCACTGCATGTATATGCTGTTGGCTGCTGCACACATGAACCTTCAGGAGCGTCCATAGGTACCCAAAGTGTGTTCCCAGGGCATCCTGCTCCAGTCAGTGCTGGGACAAAGCTGGACTGGCAGCTGTTGCCACTTTTAAGGCTTAAAGGAGATGGTAGTTGATAATGCTGATGTTGTCATCAACTGCGAGCTTGCAAAAGATATATGTAGTTATTTCATATGACTCTGAAGTAATTCTGAGCCTCTCCTTGAGGTATCTTGTGGAACATTCACGTGGGCAGATCACCTTTGGCTTCAGCAGATGGGTCACTGGCACTGCAGTTCTCTTTGCAGGCTCCAGGTCTCCTGTGTTACTTACAAAATACAGATGGGTCAAATACAAATGAAGAGGAATAGCTTACCTCAGTCTCAACTCCAGTAACGGGGAAGGTAAAGAGAGAAAGCATTACTTGAAAGGAAACCAGAGCATCCTTTCACTACAATTTGATGCCACCTTCAAAGATTGCTTGCTGAAATCTGCATGCCGGAGACCCAGCTCACTGGATTTTAACAAGACTGTTAACATTGCATAGCTACAGCTTTAGTGTGGTTCATTCCAGTTCATTTGTATGCCTTATATGATTTCCATTGTTTACAGGAAAATGTGTTACATTAAGAATCTCAAGTAATTTTGAATCACTTATATAATGCAGGCTGCATTGATGTTCAGGAGGCAGCTAGACATGAGCAGGAGCCTGAGTCAACACTGAATATGGAAAATTATAATTAATACATTAATTACAAATATCACAAAATAAGCCATGAAAGTTTTATCCAACAGAAATATAGTAATGGAATTACTGCCTCTTTCATTAATGCTGTGTCATTCTGCATTTTACTGTCTCTGAGTATCTTAACTTGCCAACGTTTTCTCTTTGTCCTCATGATTGAGGACATGCAACAAGAATCTGCTGTCCTCAAAGAAGAATCATGTTCCCTTCACATGTGTTTTTCTCAGCTTTCAACCCTTTTCCATGCAGTTCTCTTATCAGAAATCAAACTTTTCCAAAGGCTTCAACAGTCCTACTTTTGAGGTCAACAGAAAAGAAGGTGGTAATTCTAATACATCTCACACCATGCACTAACATGGAAGCAAGGTTCATACAAGCCTTGCTGGACTCCTCAAAGTGGGGTTTCACTGCAGCTGGGAAAGGGCGTACTAACGCACCAAAGCCTGTCCTATGACAGACAAAAAAGTTGCATACCTTCAAATTTTTTTATATGTTTTTATAATTTAAATTGGGAACTAGACATTTCTATGATGAATGTGCTTAGAAGTAGCTAAGCTAGTTCCAAACCTTAGAGCAAAATTTTACTAGGCTGTCTTTAAGCACTGCCAGTCATAATCCCTGTGCATGCAAAGCGTTGGTCCATTAGCAGCCGTGCCCTGGATTAGCCAAACCACGGACCCGATGCCCTGGAGTTTGCAGTGCTGGCTGCCATCCTGGGTGGTTTTATTCCCAAGGGTGAAGGTGAGGTGGTTTGAGAGCTCTTGGGCTCTCTAGGAACCAGAGCTGAGGGAGCGACTTCTTTCTCTGCCCTTTTGCCTCTCTCCAAAGATTAAAATCTCGGTCTTTTAATGAGAAGTTTGAGTTTCCACACAGTTCTCAGCCCTTGGTCTCTCTCCCTGAACTATGTGCTGCAGGAGGCTGGGGAGGGCGGGGTGGTTACTTTCCAAGGACATAGCAGGTGTCGTGTGTTTTGCTCAAGTTTTTTGAGTTTTCTTTCCTTAAAGAAAGAGGTCTTTTTTGTCATCTCTCAATGTCATATTTCACTGATCAGTGTTAGACTGTCTGATGGCTGTTCATTGTTCCAGGACCTTTGCTTTGGCTTTATTGCAATAAGCCAATGAGGACGGATTAAATTAGTTTGGGTAGACTTTTGCTGGAATTAATTTGATGTGTGTGTGTACAACCTCTACTATACCAGCAGAAATATCTGGCAGCAGAAAGAGTGGGTAGGTGATATCTTCATCTGCTCCATCTAGATACAGAAGAGGAGATGCTGTTGACTTGATGTCACAAGACAAATCTTAATGACTCTTGTGCAGATCTCTGCAGAGCCTCTCTTGATCTAGTTTATATGTTAATAAGCAATGGAAATGGTAACATAAAAAAAAAATCCATGTTTGTAGTATGAAGAGTTGCACGTGCTTTTCTACATAGCTGATAAAAGGAAATTGTAATCATTCTTTATTTATGAAAGTTTTGAGACATGTAAGAAAGAAAATACCTTGATTACCGTGTGCAGTTTTGGGCATCACAATATAAAATAAGACATTAAGCTATTAGAGACCATCCAAAGGAGGGCCATAAGATGGAGGGGAAGCCTTATGAGGAGGGGCTGAGGTCACTTGGTATGTTCAGTCTCAAGAAGAGGAGACTGAGGGGAGACCTCATTGCAGTTACAACTTCCTTGTAGGAGAAGAGGAGGGGTAGGCACTGATCTCTTCTGATCTTGTGTGCAGCAATAGGTCCCAAGGGAACGGCAGAAGCTGAGTCAGGGAAGGCTTAGGTTAGATACCAGGAAAAGGTTCTTCACTCAGAGGGTGGTTGCGCACTGGAACAGGCTCCCCAGGGAAGTGGTCACAGCACCAAGCCTGACAGAGTGCAAGAAGCATTTGGACAATGCTCTGAGGTTCATGGTGTGATTCTTGGGCAGGACCAGGAGTTGGACTTGATGGGTCCCTTCACATCTTCTGTGATTCTTGATTATTTCTTTCAGTGAGGTTTTACCTGTTTATTTGATGAGGAATGTGATTTTTTTAACATATGCTTGCAACAGCAGTCCCCTCATTTCTGAATCCCGTTGACCCTTGTGTCCCAAGCAGCTCATAGTCCAGGCCTTAATCACAACCGAGTGGCTTGACTGCACCTCTGGCAGATACTTAGATGCTGTCTGACCTGTCAGAGTGGACACCTGGGCTCAGAGGTCAGCTGAGCACCTTGTCTGAGAGTGCAGCAGTTGTGCTTACTGCATACAGGGGACTCACAGCCTCTCTGTCCTTCTGTTGCAAGATAGCCCTTTATGGACAGCCTATGTCCCTGGATACAGATGCTCTTAAACCCACTCTATCCAGAGTGCTACCCAACCAAAACTGCTGTCCTGTCTCCTGCAGCACATCCCTATTACTTGTGGAAAGAGGCAAATTGGTCATTCACAAGGAATCGGTGTGGGACTGCTTCTCCATGCAGCCCAGGATACACTCTCTAGGGAAAAGAGAAACAAGCACTGGTTTCTAATTGCCTGAGGTTGGGGTGAAGCTCACTCCCTAGTGTGCTTTCGGATGCTCCAGTTGGTGTCTTCAAGACAACTCTGCTATAAAAATGAATCAAGGTGGACAAGCTGCGGTCTAGGAACTGGACCTTTTCTCTCCCTTTCTTGGCAGTTTGCAAATAGCCCTGGGACCTGGCAATCTCATCTTCCTTCTGGTTTGTTGATCATGAGCTTTTTTGGGGTCCCAGGAGAGGCAGGAAGGCATCAGGTGGGTGTGCTGGGCTTCTGTGCCATGCACAGCCAGGGACAGCAGTGGGCCAGGAGGGGTATCCCCATGGCATAGGCTCAAAGGTTTGGAATGCCCTCTGGTGTCAGTCTTCTGCAAAGGAGTTTCCTTTCCCAAACTCCCTGGCTACCACTGTGGTAGACGGAAAACTGACGTTTTCCTTTTTTTTTCTTTTAGTAGCAGGAGAGTGGCTGACAGAGCATGGAGCTCCAGAGGACCAAGGGGAAAGTGGGCTTCACAGCCACTTGCCCTCACTCCTAGGGATCAGGATCCACTCAGGATCCACTCCACTGATTCCTTTATTTGGAGAGTAAGCACAACTGTTATTTGACCTAAAACAGTACTATTACTATTCGTAAAATGCATTGTGCACGAGTAAATTCTTGTCTTGTATTTCACTATAAAGCTGTATTTTGGCATGTCAGTGAGTTGCCTGAAGCAAGAAAATGTATGGAAGAAGATAAACAATATACTGTGTGCTGATATTGGTGGTGGCTTCTCTTCCATTGTGTCCCTCGAATGTTCTGGCTTGGCACTGTGCTTTCATGCAGAAGAATGAGGATTAGGCTTGTCCTGCTGTGAGATGATTCATGTATGGGGAATGTGCATGTTCAGAAGCAGTGAGATTTCAAGAGTGCATCACTGAAGAGAGGCTTGTAATAAAAATCAACAATAAACTAATAGCTGAGCAGGGGAAAATGTATTTAATAAAAGGAATTTAAATTAATAAAAGGAATTTAAGCAGTTATTGCTTGTCTGACCATGTCTGCTAAAGTTGCTGTTCTTCATTCTATTTTTAAAATGCTTTTAGATGTAGCTTGTTCTTTGATTTTAGGTATTACATACATATTGATATATATTAGATTTTTTTTTTATGGGTATATATTTTTACAATATGCACTTCTTGAGGTGTTTTTCCAATTTTTTTACATGATTTTGCTTTAGTGCCATGTCAACACTTACATAATACTAGAACAGGGCTGGGTAAAGTTAATGTAACAGAAACTAGATGTCCAACTGTTATTTCCTTTATCTAAAGTGTGAAAGACGTGAGCTAATATTTAGCAAATTGAAAGTGTTTCTCAACTTTCAACATTCATGCTTCCCCTGAGATGTTAACATAACCCTGTAATTGGCATGAATTCTATCCAGCAATGAGCACTGTAGGAAATGCACTTTATGTTTGTTACTTGTTTTTAAGGCATAGCGGAAATTCACAGGATATAACAAGCCGTGCACTTGAGTGTGGCTGATCTTCTTTCTGTACAATGAATTTACTCTGATGGGAAAGGGAACATCAAGCTTAACATGTTTCTCAGGAGAAAGCTTTCTCCGAAAGATTTTCCTTGGGATATAAGTGCCCAATTTCCAAACAGCATGTTATGTTGAACAGACACTTTCAGAAAATCTGCATTTGAACTCTTTCCTCTAGAAAAAGAAAAAAAAAAAAGAAACAGTTCTTCTGCTCAGATTTCAGCTCCTATCTTCATTGTGAACAACCCAGGCATGACAACATGGTTCTGGTATACAAGCCCTGAAAAATAAGATTTACAAAGCAAAACCACAACGCAGACTGTGGTTGTCTTTAGCTTGTCAGTTCGACTCCTGTCTAAGCAGATGAAAGGCTCCTGCCACTGGAGAACTGCTTGGGAATCTTCGTGAAGCTTGTTTATGCCACTCGTTTCGGTTCCCACTGGCCAGGTAACATCACCAGAGGGGCCCCTTGTTCCACCCACCGCAGATCCATCTACATGACTGTTGGTCACGAGTGCTGGGCCAGTAAGAATGGGGCTTTAGTACTAAAGTATGACAAAAAGGGATCGTTGGCTTCGTTGTAGCCAACTGCTGCATGGCAGAGAGCCTCCCAAGCCTCCCTGCTGGCCACTTTTCCCCTCTTTACCTTCCCTCCTTTCTCATTTTTTTCAATTTCTCAGTTCAATTTTTCAATTTTTTCCATTTTCCCTGTCAAGTAACATCATAGAACCAACATATGCCATAAGTTATGGGTGCTGCAGATGAAACCCTGTGCCTTTAAACTTGTGCAGGAAGTACCATTTAATTTCTTACTGATTTCTGTTGGGGCACATTTTGGGTAGGCAGTGAATCTTGGAGAGATGGGGCTAGAAAAGCACAGCACTTTTTGCTGACTTCCATGCTGATTCCCCCACCCCCCCGTTTTAATTTGGGTAGAACTGAAAAACAAAGAGAGCCAAATCCAAGCCATTGTTGCTCAGGCAACAAGATGTAGCTAAGAATGAAAACTGCAGCTTCATTAAAAGCAATGCAAAGGGCGTTCTGTGGTTGCCTGTGAAATCTGTGTCAATCAAACCTGGGTGCATTATGAAAACATCCATTTCAGTCAGATTCACTACAGAAGCAGCTAGGCCTGCGATGGGAAGTGGGTTTGCATTTGTTTATATGCATTGGAACACCTGCTGTTTGGAAGTTATGATATATTTTGGCAGGCATGGAAGAGAGAAATGTGGATAATAGCCTCTTGCCAATTATCAGTTCTGCTAGATATATCATACAGCTATCTAAGAACTCTGACAGCCTTCATAAAATCAGCCTCCAGCTAATTAGTAATGCCAGTGTTTTTCAAATGACTGTTAATATTATTGCTGTACATCAACCAGAAGTGCAAGTGGGGACCAGCACTCTGTGTGTTCAGTAGATATGGCGAAGTATCATAGCCTTGAATCCAAAACTTTCTGAAGTCTGAAAATATTTCTGCTCTTTTATCTCCCCTGTACTCCTCTGTTCCCAGGTTGTAGTCTTGATTTATCTTATGGACTCAGTTAAAAACACATGGCAAAACCTCCTTCCACAATGACTTATTTTGGTGTTATTACATTCTTGATTTTGAAATGGCACATACAACAATGAAGAAGGTCCTAGAATCTGCAGTCTTATTTTAACTCGTGATACTTGATATTTTTTTCACCTTAACTGCTGGAATTATTTAATGAAAGGGCAGTTTTGGAGGGGAAATATTTGATTAAGAATATGAAGCAAGTATAAAAAGTGAAAAAAAACCCCAACTCACAACATCTTATACACAAAACCTAGCACACACAGAGATTCACATGTACAGGAAAACAGCAAGAAAACTGTCCTACCATATAGACCCTGTAGTCTAAATAATACAAAACAAAATGTTGAGAGATGAAGGAGTGGCCAGATTGTTGTCTTTGTTTTACAGAGGGGGAACCAAGCCAGAAACTGGTTAACTGAGACACCACAGATTGAAGAGCTGCCCTGCAACAGAAAGATAAACCCAAAACCAGGTTTCCTGTATCAAAGTCCAGTGCATTCACCAGGTCAGCATGCTTCCAGCAACGAGAGCTGTAGGAGTAAAAGAGGAGAAAGTATACCTAGGCATTAGTTGAAGAGGCTGACAAAATTGTGAGTCACTAGGTAAAAAGAGGAAATGGGAAGCTGGAGGATAGGATAATGGAAAAGCTAAAATCAAAGCTTTTAATCTATGAACCTTCCCTTCATAGATAGTTGAGGTACGACTGCCAAAATAGGATGTTTATTTTAGGTTTATTCCCAGTAGGAGTCTTTATAAAAATTTGTGGATCTTATTTTTTCAGTTTTGTTTCATCAGCTGTTGGAAAGGCTGTGCTGTCTCTCAGTTTCCGGAGATTAAAGCGTGGGCAGTGAAAAATAATCTAATCTGCCACTTTGGAATAATTTGCAGCAGCAGGCATTCCCAGTGCAAATCAGAGTACAAATCAGATGGTGAATAGGTGATCTTAAAAGAGGATTACTTTGGATTAGTTGTCCAGTGAAGCAGGCACTTTGTACAATGCAGCAGACAGCTCCAATGTGAGCCATCTCATTGCTTGTTTTGTGATTTGGGTTTTTTTAAAAGAACATTAGTTTATCAAGTGGATTCTCATACACTAATTAAGAGTATTTTGGCAGTGTTTGTGTCTAGAAGACAGATTATGTGACATACTACTAAGCAACTCAAAATTAAAGGCCAGACTTCCAGGAGAGGAGGTGTGGTAGGAAGCAGCCCAAGCTGCATTTTGCTTGAGAGCAGGTGCATGAAGATTTAAACCCTACTTTGAAGATTCTGTCTTGAATGTCCATTTCAGCTTACAGCTTGATTTGTGACACAGGGAGAAGACAGTGCTGTCTGGCTACGGTTCAGTCCCACTGCTTCTCTAGTTTGCCATGTTTTAATGATGCTTGAATCAAAGAATCACAGAATGGCCTGGGTTGGAACCTTTAATCTCGTTCCAACTCCCCTGCCATGGGCAAGGACACCTCACACTAGATCAGGTTGCTCAGAGCTCCATCCAGCCTGGCCTTGAACACTTCCAGGGATGGGGCAGCCACAACTCCTCCGGCAAACCTATTCCACAGTCCCTCATCACCCTCACAGTAAAGAATTTCTTCCTCACATCTAATCTAAACCTGCTCTCAGTTTGAAGCCACTCCCCCTTATCCTGTCACTATAGGCCCTTGGAAAAAGTCCCTCTCCATCTTCCTGGTAGGCTCCCTTCAGGTACTGAAAGGCTGCAAATATGTCATTCTGGGGCCTTCTCTTTCCCAGGATGAACAATCCCAGTTCTCTCAGCCTTTCCTCACAGGAGAGGTGCTCCATCCCTCTGATCATCTTGGTGCCTCCTCTGGACTCGCTCCAACAGGTCCATGTCCTTCCTGTGCTGGGGACCCCAGAGCTGGAGGCAGCACTGCAGGTGGGGTCTCACCAGAGCAGAGCAGAGGGGCAGAATCCCCTCCCTCCCCTGCTGCCCACACTGCTTTGGATGCAGCCCAGCACACGGGGGGTTTCTGGGCTCCCAGTGCACGTGGCCGGGTCATGTCCAGCCTCTCATCCACCAGCACCCCCAAGGGCTGCTCTCAAAGAAGAGATTTAATACCATTTTACTGATAGTATACATTGCTAAATTAATCTGCTTTTCAGTTTAGTAGGATTGTTACAAGTAACAACATGATTAGAAACACCACTTAGCCATTTATAAAGAGCAATGTCCTGTTTCTTCAGTTTAATGTTTTACTCCATCGTGCCTGTAGCTGTGAGGTCACTATTGTACACAATAAATTGGTTTGCTGCCTCCTTGTGGACCTGAGTTCTGGCCATTTATTAATAGAGATAAAACCATTATTGGCTACATTTCCCCCCTTAAAACATTGGCTTGCTGGCTTAAGAAGCACCATCTATCCAGAACCAGTCTTTGGGGGTTGTAAAGGGATTGGAAGAGGAGTGAAGAACAAGAACTCACTTGGACATCATGCACTGAAAGGCAAATTGTGTGTATTCTGGGTGTGAAATGGTATCTGTTTCAAAGACAGGGAAAGCAGTCTTTGAGGGAAAGCTCAAATTTCCTGGGCAGTATAAAATCCCTGGGGAAGAAGAGCACAAGCAGCCAGCTCTTACTGTGACAATGGAAATAAACACATGCTAAAGCTCGAGATCCAAGCAGCTTTAAGGCAAGTCCAGATCCAGCAGCTCTATTGTCTCCTCTGTTTAGGCAGTAACAGCTCCACACCATAGTCCCGACTCCGCCCCCATCCCTTGACACACCGGGGAGAGGTGTGAGCAAGCTGAAATTTCAGGAGTCACTGGTAAAGAGTGAGTTTGCACCATTGTTTCTGTGTTCAGAGCAAGCCTGAACAAGCATTGGGAAGCTGCTCCAGATAAAGGTCAGCCAGTTTCTTCTGATTTGATCCCAAACAGGTCTTTCTGTCAGAGGTTTCCTTCCCCATATCAGCAGCTTGCTCTCTCGTTTGGACTCTGCAGCAGGCTAGAAGTAAGTGAGAAGAAAATAACAAAATCGCTCCCAAAGTTTCTCTTGAAATGGGTGAAAAGGTTGTTTCCCTGGTGCCCACTGTCCTAGGTGAGACACCAGTTTCAGCCATGAACGAAGTAATATGAAAAGTGACAGGGAGTCTTACACCTCTAAACTGCTGGGATGGAATGAGGTCAAGTTTGGCAAAGTGCATTACATCAGCTGGAGAAATCCTCCTTTAAAAGACAGCCCTTGCTGGCCACGCCAGATATGTGTTCTACCCTGCCTGTTCAAGACCGCCACTGAAGGCCTCTTTATCCAGCAGGGCCGTGACAAAGATGTTCAGGTATGTTTCTGCAAGAAGCAGTCTTTTATGTATATTTGTGATACAGTTCGGTATGTCTTCATTCATCTACAACATGCTTCTCCTTGAGCACACCAGCTATCCTCTGCCGTAAAGCAAACATCAGAATCTGTCCTTTTAATGAAGAAGTGCTCGTTCAAAGACATGGAAATTCAGGCCTGTAAGAATTGATAGGACTATGAGACAGGATCCAAGCTCCTTGTTTGCTTTAGGAGTGTTGCAAGCCCACATGTATTTAGAATGCATTGTTACTGAACAGGAATGGCAGAGTTTAGAAGAATAACAAATAAGATTTTATGAGTTTCCCTCTTGTGACAGACTGCCAACTTATATATGTGTCCATGACAGAGACAGAATCAACACCAGATTTTTATCAAATATATTTGTCTTAAAATTCCTCTAAGACATGATAAGGCACTAAAGGCACCTTAATCTTGGCATGTGTGCAATCACTTGTTATGAAGTAAATAAATTTGCTTATAAAATCTTCCTGTCCCTGCATATCATTCCAAGGTGCCTGGGTACCAGTATAACCTTTACCCTGACTTTAACCCTAACCAAGTACCTAAGCAAATGTTTCACAGAATCACAGGATGTGCTGAGATGGAGGGGACCCACAGGGACCATCGAGTCCAACCCTTAGCCCTGCACAGACAGTCACACCATGTGCCTGAGAGTATCGTCCAAATGCTTCTTGAAGTGTTTCATTTGTACCTATGAACAGTTCTACTGAAGTCACATGTCTGAAGTTCCGCATGTGATTTTCCCAGTCACATGTTAGTTCATTATACAGAAAGCAAAAATCCAGTCTGTGTATACATATGAATATGTACATATTAATATATACATATATATATATCTGTACAAAAGACAATGGTATATATAACAACCTACTAGCAATCAGATGAAATTTTGAGCCTTACCCAAGTATTTCAGACTGCAGTCTCTCCTAGCTCCCTTAGATGTGTGCACTAAAAGGTACAAACAGGTCAGTGGAATGTGAAGGCAATTCTGTGAAATCCCTGGATCACACGCTATGGTGAATGGCAAACCTGTGCTGAATACAGATAAATGCCTAATGAGGAGACAGCCATAATATGACTCTCTGTGTGACATCTGATTTTTTTCCCAGTGTTCAAATGTAACTGGACTGTAGTTGGCAGGCAGTTGAGTATTACGTGCATGTGCAGAAACAACACAGTCTGTGGCTTAGCTTTTGACTTAGAAAGACTGAAGTATTCCTTGGTTTTGTGTATTTTTGATCTTGTGGAAGATTTTTTTAGAACACATTCCCCAAAAGAAAATGCATAATGATACTATGAAAGGACAGGAGGACATATTGCCTTATAATTTATTGCTAGGTGCACTAACACTATCCTTATTAATGATAAATCTTCTACTGATATGAACTGTACGCAGGGAAATCAGCAGCAGTTTGTACAAGCTGTGGCTATCTATGTCCCCTAACTTGCTGGTTATGTTTCCACTTTGGAAGTGGCAAGTGAATTTAGAGTGATAGCTGCTCAGCAGTCAGGAGGGCAATGTATAGAAATTGGATTTGAACATAAGCATGTTTGTTCCAAGGTTCCTCCTGTGGCTCAAAAGGCAACCAGCTTATATTTTGCTGTGGTAAGAAATTGTACCTGTAAGAATAAGTAAATCATTAAAACCTGGGGTACTTTCTGTTTCCTGAGCTCCTGGATGTCTTTGGGCTTAGTGATGTGAATGAAGCAGTCATAAATGTCAATACATGGGAATTTTCTGACCTCACAGGTTTAGATACAGTTTCCTGTTCACCATCTACACTCTGTCTTATCCCAAGTGTGTGCTGCTCTGTTCAAACAGGACGATGCCTCATGCTCTGCTTCCTCCAGCTCTGTCACTAATGCTGGTGCACCTTGGGGGGGGGTTCCTCAGGTAAGGGAGTGACAGCACTGGGCTGCTCAGCGTGCCTGGAAGGGGCGAAAAGGAAAAGTGCAACTACTGAAATGTACCACTAGAGAGAGCTTTTGTCCTGCTGACATTCTTAGGGACACTGCACACAGCTGTGCTGCAGCTCTTGGCTCCCAGCCGAAGTTTTTCTAAGTGTTAAATTTTTCCTCTGTAGGTATCAGGAGGAAAGTAAGAATGGAGATTCGCAGCACTGATAGGAAATGTAAATGTGTGTGTGCAGAAGTCGTTTTAATAGTACAGTTGGTCCTGTGACAGCAATCAGGACAGCTGGGGGAGAGCTGATATGAACTGAATGACTCACACCTGCAAAGGTCCTGGTCTGACACTGGTTCCTCTGATTTTGGCTTGGTTTCACAGTATATGGTCTAGAGAGCATGGGACACCTGGGGAAGGGTGGAACTGCCCTTGGAGTTGAGCTGGCTGATGGAGACCTGCACTGCACAACTGTCCTTTGCCATGAAATCATACAATCATTTAGGTTGGAAAAATCCTCCAAGATCATTGAGTCCAATCTTTGACCAAATAATCTCAGGCATAATTGTGCTCTGTGAATATCTCTTTTGGTTTTCACCACTGACATCTCTCACAACTGCAATATATTTCTCAAATGTGTGCAATCACATCTTCATTAAGATTTAAAATACTTTTTTAATCACTCTGGATTTCTTAAGTGGAAAAAAACTAGCTTCCTTGAAATGGATACAACTCCACATCAACTTTTGTTTTACTCTTCATTTGTCTGTGCGGTAGAGCTTGGAATGTATTTTATCTCATATTGTTTGTGGCAAAGCACGGGCCTTGGCTCAGGAACAACATCAGGTGGGTCAAAGCTCTGAAGCTATTTCTGGGAAGTGTCATGACATGTTGCAGACTTCTCAGCTTCTTTCCTGGGCATTCCGTGCTGCAGAGAGGATACCAGGATCTTAACTGTGATCTACCAACTCCACTAGCCTCTGGTTACAGATGAAGCACCCCCCTCTCTGTCCTCCCCACCTCCAGTATCCCTTCTGCACTTCTGTTGCAGAAATGTATTTGCAGTTTTGAAGGTGAATGATACCATCATCACATGAGCCTCCTGTGACTCCTGTGAGTGAGACCTATGTGGAAATGGATGGAAACCTTCATTGAGACAATGATGTCCTCTGTTCTCATTAGGAAGATGATTGTTATCATTCGGTTCTTTCAGTTAATTGGCCCACACTGGTCCTTCCCAGACTAAAACTTCAAGGACTGCTGGGGAAGAGGAATGTTCGGGCCTGTAAATAAGCGCTTCTCACTGAAGGGAGAATAATTGGAGCTGCCTCTGTACTCTTCCAGAAACCATCTAGTCCTAGGAATGCCTGACCTAGGAATTTCTTAGTGCGTTTTAAATACTCCTCATTGTGTACTCAGTTTTTTTTTTTGTGCTGGAAAGGGATCAAACAGCATATTAATAGCCACCAAAGCAACACATATCCTCTAAGTTAGCCAAACATGTCAGAGCTTCACTCAATCTAATTGTATGTATACGTGGACATCCAAGAAGCCCTGAAGAAAATGGCTACACTAGAGGTCCCTTGGATTATTCTGGCATGTTACATCAAGCCAACTTAATTATAGGTTGTCTTTAATGCTGTGTTCCAGGGTTTTATTTTATGTGTGTGTCACTAAATAAATAACAACACTGACAGCCAACAACTTTTGTGAAGTCTTTAAAAAAACTAAGTTATTAGTTTTGATTTGGGATTCATATAAACAAGGCTTCAAACTTCAGCAGTTCTTCCTAGGAATAAGTGGCTATACCCAAGTATCCTAATACAGAAGCAGGCTAGTTGTTTTGTGTGTTCAAAAACACCATTGTGACAGTAAATGTACTCCAATGCAGCTTTCAAAAATTTATTTTAACAGAATTGGGCCTCCTAAATTTATTTCACCCTAATTTTCACCCTAGAGTGAGGTCTTTATTTGTGATCATTGCACTAGCTGTTTGCTGTGAATCCTGTGGTATTCCAGGCCTTGACATCAGTGAGAACGGACACATTGCTGCACCACTTGATTGACCAGGTATGTAATCAGGGCTGATCATATTAAGAATTCATAAGCTCCAAGTAATGATTTTAGAGTTGCTACAGCTCAAGACTGTGCTTTAGAGAAAAGGTGAAAAGTTGTTATAAATAATACAGGATTTGACTCTGCAAGACATTGAGCACATTTGGTAATATGTGAAATTCTCCTCTTAGCCACCTTCATCCTTCAGAGTTAATGATGATAAAATAAATCTTTACTCCTGACATCAATCTGTCTCTGCAGCGTTCTGCACTCTTTATGAGGATTGCAAGAAGGGCTTGGCATAAGGGCAAAGCACAGGTCTTTCCTTCTCTCATGCCACTGAGTTTTCAGCTGAGAGAGCACATGCCTCACTGGATCCCTTGCTAGGAAAATGTCCAGGATGCATGTGGACTTGTCAACACACAGCTGTGTTCAGGAGATAGGCACACAGCTCGAGGTGTCCTGACCTCTCCTGAGATCACCTGCTTAATTAAGTGGATGTAGGGATGTGAAATAAAACATTCATTTAATATCTATATAAATCTTTAATATCTTTAACAACATTATGGATTAAGGGATTGAGTGCACCCTCAATCAGTTTGCAGAGACACGAAGTTGGGTGGGAGTGTTGATCTGCTGGAGGGCAGGAAGGCTCTGCAGAGGGATCTGGACAGGCTGGATCCGTGGGCTGAGGGCAATTGTATGAGGTTCAACAAAGCCAAGTGCTGGATCCTGAACTTGGGTCACAACAACCCCAGGCAGCGCTGCAGGCTGGGGGGAGAGTGACTGGAAACCTGCCCAAAGGAAAAGGCGCTGGGGGTGCAGGTTGACAGTGGCTGAACGTGAGCCAGTGTGTGCCCAGGGGCCAAGGTGGTAAATGGCATCCTGGCCTGTATCAGCAGTAGTGTGGCCAGCAGGACCAGGGCAGTGATTGTCCCCCTCTACTCAGCACTGGTGAGGCTTCACCTCAAATCCTGTGTCCAGTTCTGGGCCTCTCACTGCAAGAAGGACATTGAGGGGCTAAAGTGTCTCCAGAGATGGGCAACAGAGCTGGGGAAGAGTCTGGAGCACAAGTCTGGTGAAGAAGCTGAGGGAGCTGGGGGTGTTTAGCCTGGAGAAGAGGAGGCTCAGGGGAGACTCTATTGCTCTCTACAACCACCTGGAAGGAGATGGTAGCCAGATGGGAGTTGGTCTCTTCTTCCAGGTAACA
>VZRE01012668.1:58690-94896 GCA_013396775.1 Cephalopterus ornatus | reverse complement strand
GGGGACGGCCGGGGGGCGGGGACGGCCGGGGGCGTGGTCAGCGTCGGCACTGGCGGAGCCTCAGGGGCTGCGGTGGTGCCCGCCCGGGCCCCGGCGGTAGCTGCGCTCCGTCCGCGCACCTGCCAGGGCTGGGTGCCCTGTGCACATCAGCGACGGGTTTGTGGCTACTAAAAACTTGTCTGTTCAAGAGGAATTAAAACTTTAGGAAAAGCCTCCTCTCCTCCTAGAGCAGCTCCCTGGAGTCAGTAAAGTTCATGGGATTTCTATATCAGACCCGGTTAAATCTGTCGTAAGAGAATCACGGTAGTGAAGGCAAAATGCTGTTTCGCCCTAAAAGATAGTAAATTATGTATTTGGCTTAGACACCTGGTGTTTAAGAGAAAATAGTGAACTTAAAAATAAAACTCAAGAATGCAGTTATATGTGTAATTCACTTTAATGGTATAAACCTCATTTAGCTAGTATTAATCACAACAATATAATGCCACATTTAAACAGCATTTAATAAAATGCATAAGCTAAATCATGCACTGCAATACTCTATATACAAACACAACAATGCAAATTCCTCTTTGTGACTGAATACATTTATTAGATACAAAATTCAGATTAAAAAAAGAACATGCTATTATTTTTAAATGCTAACACACACAACAATGCTTATTTCACAGAAGAAGCTGTGAGAAATTAACTTTTGCAAAGTTTTTGACTTGAAATAAAAATAACAGAAACATTAGTTTTCTAAGTTATAATGAACAGAGATATCCAGAAAATATCCCAAGGAATTAAAAGTAGATGCTTCCTTTTATAAAAATTTGCTTTTTGTAGGAGCTCAGCACTCCCTGGTATGTCAAACAGATAAAACAATTAATGTACAGTTTTCAGTTAGGAAACTGAACACTGGCTTGCAATGTACTTCAGAGTACAGAATAATTATTAAAAATATTCCAACATTTAACATTGATTCCATATATGAAAAATTTAACACATCCAGTCTGTAGGTAAAATGTTTTCTTCTTAAAGACTATTCTTTTTGTTTGAAATTTACTGTCCTACTTTTACCTTTCGATCATCAAAAATATCTTTAAATGGACCCGTGCTTTATTATCACAGAGCCTTTATTGCCACTACATTTGAGAACATTTCATCTTTCAGAATACAAACAATTCAAATGTGGATATAAAATAACTTGACAATTTTACAATATGCTTTTTTTTTCTGAATTCAAAACTGGATTTTTTAACAGATTTAATCTTGGTTAATATCCCAATTAGCTTCCTAATCTTTAAAACTGTTCCTGCAGTACAACATTAACAGACATTCAGGTTTCCATTCACCTTTAAAGAGGAAAGCAAGAGTTCAAACACACCAATTGTCCAGACCACTGAAGGATCACCTGTCACAGGAATTCCTGCCATTAATTTAAATATTTTTCATGCTGGAAGTCACAAAAATTAAGTTTTGAAACGTTACTGTTTTTTTCTAAATTTGAAACAAAAGCTTACAGACATTTACTGCCAGTACAGAAGAGAATGTTCTTAACATTTTCCACAGCAAAGACCTTTCAAGCACAAAGCCTGACTCGGACTTGTGGTTCACTTTATAAAAGAATGTGAGCATGCAAGCAGCTCACATTATTTTGACTGCTGTCTGCTTATCTGCTTAAATGTACACAAGTCTTTGCCACATGGAGTACAGAAAGTGGAAATAAATATCCAGAAAAGTTTGCTTCACCTTTTTAATATGACAAAAACAAGACTTGCTGAACTCCCTACGTGGTCTGTGAAATGCTTTTTTAAAACCCCACAATTAATACATTTACTTTACAGAAGGCTCCCTTTGTAACTTCCTCAGAAGGGAAGAACAACAAGAACTATTTATATTTTGATAATGTAAATGTTTGAGTCCTCCTTATGAATAATAAACCATCTTACTGCACAACTCATTTCACAACTGTGTGCTCAGGCCCCACATGGACAGTGGGAATGTCACATGCAGTGCAGGAGCTGAGCAGATTCCAGGCCAAGCAAAGTACAAAGAAATGGACGTTACTCGGACAATTAAATCAAGCTTTGTTCAGTTTAAGCTGGAAAATAAAGAGAATAGCTTTGGAAAGTGAGTATACAATTGAAATTCATTGTCGAAATCCTGAAGAAGTTTCAGTGCTTGCCAAGCAATAAACTACATGCGATGTCCCTCCTATTTAAAATTACCACTCTCCCAGAGCTGCTGTTTCACTGAACAGAGCATTGAGTCTGTATTTAACTCACAGGTTGGTTTCACGTGATCACTATGGCAATATGAATATTGATTTGTTAAACAGCATTCATTCTCTCCTGTTTCTGTGTGCTACAGTTCAACGATAAAGGGAAAGTTGGTTTGGTTTCAATTTGCCACTGCCAAAGGCTTAAAAAAGTATCAATCTCTTACCAAGCTTCACTGCAAAATGCAACTTTACAAGAGAGTATCTCTGGAGGCTGAAAGAGAATGAGTACGGATTGAAAGCAGGGAAGTATTTTCTATGACTGTAGTTATTTGTTAATTATTTTTAACAGCCATTATACACTCAATTAACTATTCACTCGGAGACTCCTACAGGTCAAATGAGAAAAGGTAAAGGGAGTAATGTAAAAGCCAGAAAATTCATGAAATACATTTGTCAGTTCTGAACAGAAAATATTGAATTCAGACTGGCTAAAAAATCTGCAAAGCTCTGAAATTCAGGAGGATTCATCTGCTTAGGTGATGATAAGTTTAGTTTGGGCTAAGAAATGCAAGCAAGGAAGCTCTGGATTAGCAAGTGAACGAAAAGCTTTAGCACACAGAATGGATGAATAGTGGTTCCATGTCTGTACATATATACACACACTAGGGGTTTTCTATACACTGTACAGAATATATTCAGGCAGAGGTATAAACATATACATTCATACAGCTATGTACATATGCATCAGCTGCTCGAGTGAGTTTTACAACTGAACATGCAGAAATGCACAATGGTGGGAGGCACAAAATAAAGACAGGTACAACACTATGAAACCCTTTAAAATGAAAGGAGACAGGCATGACTTTAACAACAGTAAGCCATTTTCAAAGCATTCATGTACCTCAGAGGATTGAACAGGCTGTGGGAATTATGGAACATTATGACAGTATTACCTGTGATGAACTTAGCATGACTAAAAACTCAGTAATAAGGTATTTGATATTTGGTAATAAGGTATTTGATGTAATAAGGGCTTTGATGTTTTCCAAGTCCAATATATTTAGAGCATCTAAAGTTTACAGAAAATTTAACTTGCAACCTCATTATAAATAAAACTAAGTTTTTTCAAAAATAATTCCCACTATAATGTTGATAACATTGATTGCAACTGAAGTAGGGTTGTAGCATTATCTAACAAGAGGAGTTAATGACATTTTTCATCAAACAATAAACCTGAACTTAGTTCAGGAATATTTATTGTTAAAATGACTCAGCAACTTCAGAATTAAAAGGTGCAAAAAGTAAATGCTTTCATTTTTACCTACAAGATGCAAATCCAGTTTCTTCTCATAAGAGTTGGAAAACAAATGAAGCACACAGACACTGGACATTATTGCCTCATTATCATTCCCTGAATGTCCCAGTTTCAGTCAGCACAGAATTTTAACATTTATCTGAATGAACTATGACTAATATACACATTTGCTCACGTTCAGATAAATCTAATCAGATAGTTTATCACTGTAGTTCTACCAAGTTAAAATATTTTCATTTCAAGAGCTGCAGAAACAGGACCTCAAAAACTCTAGAGAAAGTAAGTAGAGCTTCAGTGAGATGAACTTTTCTTAGAATCACTTTGCAGCTGTGATCCTTTGACTCCAAGTTTTACAAATACAAGTTTGGCATTTAAATTTGGCCTTTAGGAAAACAAGCTATTTCTATATTTAATAATCAAGAAACAGTTTTTCAATAATTGTTACAATACTAAAAAACTCTCCTGTTCCATATCCATAAGGAAATGTTTGCCCATTCAAAGGAGAAACAAAACTAATTCAAAAGTAAAGCTACTATGATTAGCCTGTTACCGTCTTCCAGTCACTGCAGAAGGGATGAAACAAAGCTCAGAAACTACAAGAACTACATCACCCTTGTAGTATTTTGTGCAGAGACAGCGTAAAACCTGCCTGCAGACATACTGTGTGCACTGATGTCAGAGCAGCCTAAAAGTGCAATCACTAGAAGAGGCTGAAAATAATGTTAAAGGTTAATATACAGAGCCCAATCAACTTTCTGAGGCTCATTTTCCTTAGATGTGCCTTTTCTATTGCTACCAAACAGTGCCTATACTGTTGGCAGAAAGAATTCCTTCATCAGTTCTGTGCCTCTTGAAAATCTATCTTCTGATGGATGTACAAGGAAAAGATTTCTTTGAGCAAGCTGAACAGCTCCACTGCTACACTGCTAGATCATCAATAGATTAGCACCTCCGCTGCTTGATGCGCCACCAGGTCCTGCTGCCAGCAAGAGGGATTGTGACAGGCTGGAGAAATGGGTTGACAGGAACCTCAGGAAGTTCAAAGAGGGAAAGCACAAAGTCCTGTCTCTGGTGAGGAACAAGCCCAGGCACCCATATATGCTGGAAAGCAGGTCAGCAGAAAAGGACCTGCAGGACCCAGGGGCCACCAAACTCAGCATGAGTCAGGAACGCTCCCTTGCTCTGCTGAAGGCTAATGGTGTACTGGGCTGCATCAGGCAACACATTGCCAGCAGGTTGAGAGACAGGATCCTCTCCCTCTACTCAGTACTGGTGGGGCCACACCCGGAGTGCTGTGTCTGTACAAGAGAGACAGGGACATACTGCTGCAGAGACTTCAAAAAAATTATGATAAGGGACTGGAGCATCTCTCCCGTGAGGAAAGGCTGAGAATGCTGGGACTGTTCAACTGGGAGAAGACTCAGGGAGGATCTCATCTATGTGTACAAGTACCTGGAGGGTACAAAGAAGATGGAGCCAGGCTCTTCTCAGGGGTGCCCAGTGACAGGACCAGAGGCAGTGGCCACAAACTGAAACACAGGAGGTTCCCTCAAACAGCAGCAAACACTTTTTCACTCTGAGGGTGACCAAGCACTGGCACAGGTTGCCCAGGGAGGTTGTGGAGTCTCCATCCTTGGAAATGTTCAAAGGACACCTGGACATAGTCCTTGCCAACTGCTGCTATACAGACTTGCCTGAGCAGAGTGGGTGGACCAGACGACCTTCAGAGGTCCCTTCCAACCTCAACCAGTTTGTGATGAAACTGAGTGCAAAGCAGCCCTACTGCACTGCAGAAGATGGTTCATAGTTCTATATAGCAGCGTTTTAAGTGATACCTTTCAGTGTCTCTACATCAGATGCCAAATTTTTGTCTCACTTTTACAACAGCCCTTAACCAGCATGTGAGAAAGAAGTGTTAGGTTACTCATCACAACTATCCTTTTACTTATAGGTAATATTCAAATATACAAAATGTTTTGGATTCTGAATATTTCTTCAGCCCTAGGAACTTACCATCATTCTACAATCCAAACTGTTAGTCTTAGAACCAAAACAGTGTATAGTTAAGAAAAGCTCTTTTTGTTAATGGCATCAGGAGTAACTAGCTTGGTTCTGACTACTGCAAGCCAGCAAATCATGCTGATGATGCTATAGAAAGAGAGACTTTATAGCTTTTAGGTGGTAATATCCAAATCTTAAGTATCGAACTGCTTAATTTCATCTATTAAATGCATGCACAATAAATAAAACCTACCTATGATTGCATGGTTGTTACTCCATTTACAAAACTTAGTATTTTATCCCTAACAAGCAGGGAACTATTTGCGGAGCAAATGGCTACTAGAGTTTGATCAAGAGATCATTATGTGGACTTGCATTTGTGGGGAGTGTAGTTTATTTGTAAACAGAGCTGCATGATACTTACCATTTTGGTTTACAAATCTAATGCAAGGCATATATTTTAAATTTTATTTCATGTGATCCCTCTGTTCCCCAAAAAACTGTAATGCCTTTATTTTGTTTGCTTCTGATGTTAATACTGCCATTGATTTTTAAGCTGTGTACCCTTCACACAAGGACTGTGCCTCAGAAGTTCTGACACAATCCCACCAGCAGGGACACTATAATCAAATGGCTGGTACTCAATTCTGCAGTCCAGCTAACCTCACATGCAGAGGGCAGATCTTCTATCACATTAATAACACGACAATTTCCTTTGCTATAGCAAGAGCCAAGAGAAATAAAAATGCAGTATTACAAATCTCTGCATGTATATTGGACTATTTGTAACACCCTTCTGAGAAGACTCTGAATGCACTAACAATGGTAACTTAAAAGACATTAACGCATCCAGAAGCTAAAATTAGATAGCCTTCTGTTCCACAGTGAGTGCTACAAATGTGAGCCCCCTGATGAGAATGAAGTATACCAGGTCAGGACTTTTTATTACTTCAGAAGCCTCATCTAGAGCTGCTTAACATCTTTTGGCTCCAATTCAGACTCTGAAAAGACACAGACACCAACCTTATTGATATTTCTAAATAAATATGAGTAACAGAAGAAAAACAGAAGTGCTGAATGTATCATTAGATTTTTGTCACATAAAACTAGAAAAGTAAAAATGCCTCTACAAGACAAATAATTAAAATAATTGATGAATCTGATGAGCCAGGATCAGATGAAGGTATTAATTGCCATGACATTTTTAAAAAAACTTTGATTGTTTAAAATACTTGAATTCCATAATAATAAATTATACTAAAATGAAAGCTATGCTAACAGCAAATGACCAGTACTAGAAAACATGTTGATGGCTCATCACTCGAGACAATTAAAAAGTAATCCATTTTATAACTCCAGGGTGTATCAGTCATTAACTGCAATGGTACACGACTGAGAGTAAATCCTAACTATATTTTGGTTTCAAACTGAGTCCCAGGAAGGTCGAGAGCACTGCAAAACTGGGAGTGCTCAGTGAGGGAGGGAGAGGGAGGTGGGGAGTTAACAAAGTGAGAGAGCTTTGTAATATACTCTTGCTGACAGCCACAGGTTCTACACATTTCAGGGTTTAAATTGTACCTGTGGGTAGATGATGAGGGTGTTCGGAAGTATAGAGAGAAGCAGTAAATTTGGAAATACAAAGAGCATACTCAAAAAGCATCACACAGCTCTACTTGAAAATTATTGTTCTTCCAGTTAATGAACTGATTTTCCCCACAGTCAAAAGGCTTCATTTTAGAATAACATTTGTCATGATTGTGTTGGTCTGAATACACACTTTAAGGAACCTGAGTATTTCATCATTACTGTGGCAAGAAACACTTTTTTTCCTCCTAGTGTGCAGTAATTCCTGCAGCACATAATAGTTACTATGACTGCATTGTACTACGAATTACAACTGCACTAATTTAACAGTGTATAGTTTCATATAATGTGGATATCTGATTTAAGAATCCACATTAATATTTCATGCATAACATAACAGCAAGTGACTCTTCGTAGATAAATGATTGTCTCCTGTAGCATTCTAGATTTTCACAAAAATCACTGGTATTTTGACTAAGGACATAATAATTTTTTTCATTTTCCATACTCATAAGTGGGATGTTGATGATGCTGTCACTTTGACAAGAAGTAATTACAAAGTGCTAGTATTATACCCTGGCATTTACTAGACATTAATTCCAAGGATATTTTTAAATATATACATACTGTTCTTTTTACTTTTAAAGTAATTTTATTACTAATCTCTGATATTATAAAACTCTTTTTAACCAACCACTGATAATTTCTAAATACAAAGCATGTGAAAAGTATGTTCAGTCATCTATAGCCTTTTAAATGAAAGGCAGCAAAAACATTCCTTGTGGCAGAAAAGGTCCTATAGCAGTTCTTTTAATAGCTGCTTAAATTTTGTCAACATCAGGAAACAGACAAGGAGAAATCTGTTCAGGAAACTGATAACAAGTTGGAATTCTCTGCACAAACCAAAATGCTATTCTTTTAACTTCGTAATTATATGATTTTTACGAAAATTACTTTGAACCATTAAATTGGACTGTTCCCACTACGGAGATGTGCCAGTTATTTGACCATTATATTCTGCTGTTTCCATTTTGAGAATGTAGGGGATTATGCTGTCAATGGGAACATTTCCAATGAGACCAGTAAAAAACAGTTCCTCGGTAATGCTAGAGCTCATCAGCCTAAGTGCTGGCAGGCGAACTAGGATCCGGGCTAGCCTGAAAAAGAAGTTCAGTGGATTATAAATACATATAAAACCAGCTTAAGACACTTCGTGGCTAAAGAGCTGGATCTACTTTTATTATTACCTTAACTCATGAATGGAAGTAAAGAAGCAATTAAAGGTAATTGGCTGCCACAAAAAAATGGCCACCTTTCTATCCTGCGAGTGAAATGAAAAGCCACCAAGTAGTTTTGTGGTTTGCCAATGAAAGAGGCACGTTAATGCCCTTTGTGGACAGAACATGTATGTACAAACACACAATTCTCTTGGCCTCCTTTTGAAATTCCCAGCTCTGGAAGGACAATGCTGAAACTAATAATATTCATACTGATTAGTGTGAACATTTGCACAATTTTAAGAGTAAAACACTTAATTAAAATTTCAATCATAAACAGCATAGTACTCAGTTGCCTAGCAACTTCATGACAAACCAGATAGCAAGAACAGGACTGAATATATATAAAAGGAAAAAAGAAAACCAGCTTCTAATGAGAAAAGGAATTTGGGGTGATCTGCTATTAATCACACACATACTGCCAAATGCTGTGGGGTTTTATTTACCAGGATGTTAACAGATATCTAATATAACAAAGTGATTGTACTGAGTTGCTGGACTTTCCATGCATATGAAATTAAGGACAATGATGAAAGCATTTTGCTGTCATTTATATGGCAGATGTACATCATGAATGTCAAACCAAATAAATTTTCTGAACGAGAACCATGTAATAGCAAACTGACCACAGATGCTCTGGAAAATGCTTGAGTATCTATAGATAAAATACATAAGGTCCATTCTGCTAATATACCATATCTTATAAACTTGAGGGCAAAACTGAAAAAAGATTCAAGCTATGCTGTTGATTTTGTGAAACTTATAACACTTGTCTCCTATCTCAATTTGCGCCAGCATTCAGTTGCTCAGACATAATCAGATTTGTTCTCTGCACTTGACTATGGGTGGGCATGGAGATATGGACACTATCAGTCAAAATACAGGTTGCTGCTTTTGCAATGTAACTCTGATTTTCTTCCCTGAGCCACTGTTAAGAGAAGTAAGTCTATGGAACAAATTCTGTATTTATTTTTATGAAAAATATCCAGCTCTCAAAAATTAAAACAGAATGATTGAATTGTACACAGAATAATGTGGGATTTGAGCATATTTCTGAGGTAGAGAACCCCATCTTCACTGCACCACACAATGTTAACTCTGTAAGATCAGTGCAGAAACCAGAGAAGCTCTCTTCTTTACAGACAGGTTTGGGGTTTTTTTCTTTTTTTTTTTTCATTACATCAGCCTCAGAGCTTGCCTAAATGTACGGGATTGCTTCTTTAGATAAGGATACCTTTCACAGGATACACTGTTAGGCAGAAGTTAGAATTTGCCTGTAATGCAACGAATCATTTGAAACCGTTTTGATGGAGACAGTTAGGAAATAGGATAACCATTTCTAGCAAATAAGAAACAGAAACAATTGAGAGGCGAAAAAAACAACCTAGATAATCATAAAGATAAGGCCTTTGAAATTAATTTAAGAAAAAAAAGCTAAAGGAGAAAATAAGTAGGATGTGGGAATTTCTTACAAACAGGAGCTTAAGACTTGGTTACTGTCCACTGTTACATGTAATCCTTGTTTTTCCAAGATCTATAAACTGACAGTTTTAACACTTTTCTGCCTATGTAACTTGAAAAACATTTAAAGGATGATAATCACCTTTTAGTCATCAAAGAGGCTTTGAGATAATAACTTGAAAAACAAGGCAGCATGAATTAAAGTTTGAGTCAGCTGAAGCAGTTATTCTCAAGACTTCTAATAAAGTTTGTTTACTTCTCTAAACGTGACAATGAGACTCAAAGAAACCCCTCAAAAAACAAGAAAATACTTGTAAATTAAATTTATATGGAAGAAGCTAGACAGCTGTTCTTCCTTTAAGAATCTTAAAACAAACCTTTTGCTTAACCAAAACCTGCTTGCTTTTATGAATGAGGTTCTAGTTCTTTTTCATCAACAGTCAATAAAACCCCAGACATCAAAAAGGAAATTTTTTTACATCAATGATGTTATTTGATACTTTTGTTAGCTACGGCCCACAACGTTACTTTGGATACTACAGACAATAAATACCTATAAGTATCTTCTGGATAGGTTTTTTGTACATAGTCCTGCAATTCCATCTGTGCCTTCTCCTGGAATTTTTCTATTTGGGTTGAACTGGTCAGACCAGGATGATCTAAAGAAACAAAACATTTCTGTATGTCGATTGGTTCCCTATACATTGTGAAAGAAATGTACTTATAAGATTCTCGCATTTAATTTCAATGAAATATTTCTCTGGTATTGTGATGTTTAACATGTTAGCTGTATAAAGGAAACCACTCAGTTGAACATTTGCTTCTTGGCTTCAGAATTAGCTTGCTCACTTTTCTTTCCATAGTTGTTGTGTTATCCACAAGAAAGTGGATTAAGCCTGGCGGTATGTACTAGGCAATGACACTTTGAGCTTATGTTTCTAACCCTGCTGATTTAAATTTAAATGCTTGCCTCTGTGATTTTTTCTAACCATGCTGACTGAGCAACACCTAGGGTTGTTTTCTTGACAAATCAATTTCTTAACCTTCCCAAGTCTGCCTCATGTTTTAATTCCAGCTGGCTCAGCTACTCAGACAGTCACATGATCTGAGAAAAAAACCCAAACCCAGAAAATATCACCTATCTTACTATGCCCATGTATCTTCACTGTTGTGTCCAAACTGCTTGTCCTTTGAAATAGGACAGAGCTACCTTCAGAGAGTTTGGAGAGTTTCTCACTTTAACAACTTGAATAAAAGCCCTAATAAACCTAATCCTAATGGGACAATCTGCAAAAACAAACAAAAAAAAAGGCAAAAGAACATTTTAGGACACCAATATCTTCTAATTAAGTTTTATTACAAAAAGAAAAATAGTATTAATGTAAAAAAACAAAAACCAAACACACCAATAACAAGATATCCCTTTCTGTTTTATTTTGTTAAATTCAAAGTGGTAAATACCTTTGAATTAAAATAAATAATATAGATTTCTGAACAAATTTCCCTTTCACTCAGCCTGTCAGCAGTTTTAGATAAACCTGTGTGTGTACTAGAAACATTTTTCCACCTTTGCTGAAAAGACTGTCAGTTCCAATTTCTTTAATATCCTTACCATTCCAGAACATCAAGTAAATCTTTGAGTAAATCTTCATATCTCATAAAAACTTGATTATACTTTAGTTGTCTGCTGTAATTTTCTTTGGTAACAAATGAAAAACAGCCTGTTTACATTTAGTTTCGGAGATTTTGTGGAATTTTCATATAAAATAGAGTGGTATTTCTGTTCATATTTCAGCTATTCCTCTTATGAGAGTATAAAAATTGAAGTAAGTTTCTTTTTGGCACTCTGAGAATGTATTTCCTCTAATCCTTCCCACCATTTACTTCACTAATATTGCTACTACACATCCCAGATAACTATTTACTCATAGATTCCCAGCTGAAGGTAACTTGAGAGTCTGGTCTTCCGAGGTGGATGCACAGGAAACACCTGACATATTGGAACTATAAATAACATGGATATGTTGCTTCAAAGTTATTTTAAAACACATATTGTTTGTGGCAATCATTATGAAACAATCATTTTATCTGCAACCTAACAGATAAGTCTCATCGCAAGACATTAATCTCACTTGAAAAAATGTAAAACATTAACACATTAATGCTTATTATTTAAAGAGATATGATTACTAAATTCCTTACCAGGGCTAAAAAGGACTATAGCTTTAAGGTATGCATATTCATATCCATCAATATCAAGCTTGGCCATGCTGTTACAGAACTCTTGAAGTTTCCAGATGTGTTCCATGACTTGCTTTATTCTGTCTCCAGAAAGTTTATCTGAAAAAAGATACTGCTTACTATTTCATGTGAGCTCAAGCACTCCTGATATATCAACAAATACACTTTTATAAACCAAGTCAAGCGATCCTTTCAAGTCTTTTGCTGTCTTAAAACCACTTAACATATAAGGATGGCCTAAATTATTATGGAAGCAAAGATTTATAAAGTTGAGTCAGACACAGGGCTAGCAAACAGAACATTAACTCTTCCGTAATTTTGCCAGAATAGCATAATCTGCCACACCAATCTTTTTCCAGTGATGTACTGTTCTGAGCAGACATTCTCAAATTACGGTGAATTATTCTGCAAATGGCTAGAGTGATTCTGGGAATGAACAGAAGCACAAAACAAATGTTATCAGGCAATCCTAATTTTAAATTCAAACAGTATTGAGTTAGATTTTCCAAAAGTGAATGCAAGAACGGTAATGACAGTGCTACTTTCTCCTCCATCTGTATTTTTAGGAGTAAATTTTTCATTAGCTATGGTAAATAAGTCTTTTTTCCTTCTGATGGGGTAAATTCACTGAAATACATGTACACAGATCCTTCTATCATCTGAAAGATCACATTCCTTATGTTGGCTTCATATTCCTTTTTAAAATTTTTATTTAAAAAAATGTATCTTATTTATGGCTACGTTACAAGTGAGTGGTATTAGCTGCTAAGCTAGGGAGGGAGAGATTTCTTTCTTATTTGTTTTGGTCAATAAACCTTCTCTTGGACTACATGTCTGCAGACTAGTCAAAGAATGAACACATTAGACAATAAATTAAGACAAATCTTTGAATATATAGTTACTACTATCAAACTTCAGAAGTCAGTTTGCAAGGGATAAAACCTTTTCTTGAAAAACACATTAGAGTAATTTTATTCCTGTCATAATCTCCAATGCTAGTGTTTCATATAATTTAAATATTTTGTCTGTACAGCTAACAGTATACAGGATTGCTTAGACCCCATGTCCCTTAAACTGAATCTTTGACGTAGTTTATTAGTATTTGACCTACTTTCCGAATCTGCAATAAAAAGACTGAATGAATGGAAGAACCATTTTTTGCAAGTCTTGAGATAAGAATGAAAGCACAATTTACATTTCTTAAATGTATTAATTATGATACAAGTTTTTAGTTACTCAAGATGGATGAAGATAGACATGATGTAATGTTTCTATTTCCGTATTAAGTGGGAAAAGATGGTGCAGAAAAACTCAGGAAAAGCGACCTCAAATTTCAGAGTTTCTAAATAGCCTCATCACCAATATGTTCCTAGATAAAGTTCTGAAATTTCTTCACTTTGTTTCGAATTTTAAAGAAACAATACACAATATGGTAACTTTCCAGGACAGATAAATAAACCAAATCATCCTCTTTTTCTTGGCCAGTCCCAGCTAATGCAGTATGACTGGATATACAGGTTGTAGAACAAATTAAATTTTTCAATTTCAGTGCATGAGAACAGAAGTGGAACCAGCTCAAGGCTGTAATACCACTACCACTTACTCCTCCCCAAACTCATTGCATAGGATGGAGGCAGAACAGACAGCTCTGTTTAGTCTGACACACATGTAAGTAAAAGCCTAATTCTGTTTGTCTGCACCCAGACAAACAAACAAACAAAACACCCAAAACCAAAACAAAAATTCCTCCCCATATTCATCATGCAAGCAATTAAAGCATACTATCCCTTTAAGAATCAAATGTCAGTCTAAGTTACTTTATTGTGATGAAGCTAATAAAGTAGATTAAAGCTTCACCGTAGAACTATAAAATGTACAAAGCAGATAATCTGAAAAAAAAATGTTTAATATCCTTCAGTCCTAGGAAAGTACATTTGTTTTGTTTTACTCTTCTCAGTAAAAGCCTATTTACTAATTTTTGCTGTGTGCACAATAATGACACCACAAAAATTATAAAAAATATCGGCACCAAATAGTATTCTGTAACTACTTTTAACTCACATAAAAATTTAAGACAGTTTTCATGTAAAGCTTCTAGCATTGGTTTTTTCCTCTTATTAAAATGGAATATTATTTTCATCCTATTGATTGGAAATGTCCTTAAAGAAAAGAATGGAAAAAAACCCAAATATAACATCCATTCTAGATATAATCATCATTATCAACAGGCCAACACTGAATTAAAAAATAAAATTACACACATCTTAAGAATGGCAAGAAAATAGGTTGTTTAATGCTTCAGGGGGCACTTCAGAATACATTAATCATCACTGCATTATAGCAGCATCCAAAATTGTTATATACTTGCAAGAATATACTTGTTGCGATAATTGCCAAATGCTGTGGGTTTACACTGCAAAGAGGAGAAGGAAAGTTCTAGAAAGAAAAAGTCTGGTGTGGTTTGGAAGAAGACATCATTATTCTAAGAGGAAAAAAGGTACACCTGGATGGGAGGAAAGCTCTGTGAGCACACACGACTTTAGGATGTACTGTCTTTTTCTATAATGCCAGTTAGGTGTAGAAGACCCTGTGGACCCTTCTGTGGACACTTCTATCCCACAGGTATCTTTGTGAGGTCAATGCAGCAAAATTATAGATCACCAGAGGAAAGGTAAGTATGCAAGAGAAGGCTTCACCTTCCCCTCGATCCTGGTGAACAATTCTGCCATCGATTAGGAAACACTTCATGAGAAATGTTATACAAATCTCTGTATTGTTAGCAGGACTGAAAACATACCTTCTTGTATGCTGTTCTGGAGGTGGTTGACAATAGCTCCGAGGATGGTAGACAGACTCATCACCTGTGCACACTGTGCCAGGCCTAAGGTAAACAGTTCATTCCAGCAGGCACGCACAAGGCTTGTGTTACAGTCTTGCCTGTAAACAGCAGAAAGTCAATTCTAGGTAGTTTGCATATCAGGTTGGTATTACCCTATGCGTAATTATGTTATTTATAACAATTAATAATAAGAATTAATGCATTGCAAAACGTTTTACTAAAAGGCATGTATTAACATATTACAAGTATTTCAAAAAGCAAAAAGAAATTACATACAAACTACAGGAAACCATTTAAGGTTATCTGTGAAATGGTGCTTAACAGTTCTTTAGCAAGATATCAAAAGCAACCACCTAATTTTTACAAATTAATGCTTACTTTTGATTTGCCTTTAGTTTCTGTAACCACAGTAACATCAGATATTGTAGTTATCCTCCCCTCTGTCATCTTCTATTTTATTCTCCGAAATAGAGAATATTGCATAGCCTTCACACAGTTTAAAAATGCATTAAAAATGAAACAATATAATAATTAAAAAATTCAAAATAGCTGAAAAGTGTTCAGATCAGTGCTTAAATTCATTCAAAAGCAAACCGTTCAAACAGGATATGTCCACTTACCCAAGAGCTTGAAATGCAGGTATGGACCTAGCCCAGTGCATAGAGAGGAAAAGGAGTCGTGATGCTGACTCACAGATGTAGTGCACATTAAGGTACTCCGGCATCGGACTGGGCATTGTCAGCTGCAAAAAATACAAGTACAGTACAATATATATAGTTTGGACATAAACTTGTTTTTATTATTGATGAAATAACCAGCAAAAACATTCAAACTACTCTCATAGTCAGTCACAAGCAATTGTGTGACAAAAAATCGTCGAATGAAAACTATGCCAAATAACTCATTACTCATTTGGGCAAGGAATGCAAATTCGGAATAGGAAACAAGAAATTATGTGGGAGAGACCTCATACATCTTAAGTGCTAGTTTGATGTTAGTAAGATGTTTAAAGAAGCACATACCTTAAATGTGACATGTGTATCTGTAAGTAGGGGTCCTTCCACTTCAATAATTGGTGTTGACTGATCTCTACTGATTACATGGATATTCCCTCCTCCTGTAGGATCCATCCCATCTGCCAGGGTGTGAGCTGCTGTACTGTCTGTGGTATTAAGTGCTTTAGCCAAGGTATCAAATGCCCTAAAAAAAATAAACAAATAAACAATGAAAGAGCACTTCCTTACACCGTAAAAAAATTCAAAGTAGTGATCAAATTAAACACTATAAAGCATTTCCACTTGGAGGTAACATACACAGGAACTGTTTACGCTAAGACACAAGGTCTGACTTTTCATTACAATCTGGTCCCTCTGTACTCTTGGTACATTAATAAAAGGAATAGATCTGCCCACATATCACTGGTAAGAGATCTCCACTGTAAGGGAGGATTTACTACTGTAAATCCTGCTCTGATAGGTTTATCCTAGTATTTGTACTAGTAAAGGGGTCTCGTGCTGTGCTGGTTTTGGCTGGGGTAAGAGTTAACTTTCTTCATTGTAGCTAGTATAGGGCAGTGTTTTGGATTTGTGCTGAAAACAGTGTTGATATTACAGAGATGTTTTTGTTATTGCTGAGCAGGGCTTGCACAGTGTCAAGGCCTTTTCTGCTGCTTGTGCCACCCTTCAGTGAGGAAGCTGGGGGTACACAAGAAGTTGAGAGGGGACACAGATGGGACCCCAACTGATCGAAGGGGTGTTCCATACTATGATGTCAAGCTCAGTAAATAAGATAGGGGGACGTTTGGAGTGATGGCTTTTGTCTTCTCAAATAACTGTTACGTGTGATGGGGCCCTGCTGTCCTGGGGATGGCTGAACACCTGCTGCCCATGGGAAGCAAGGAAGGAATTCCTTTGCTTTGCTTGTGTATGTGGCTTCTGCTTCACCTCTTGATCTGTCTTTATCTCAATACATGAGTTTTCTCACTTTTACCCTTCTGATTCTCTCTCTGATCCCACTGGTGGGGGAGTGAGCGAGTGACTGAGGGGCTTAGTTGGTGTCTGGGCTTAAACAACAATTCTTTTGCACTTACCATGCACTATCCCCCCTTTCTCACCTTCTCACACACTAGGTGAGGATTACAAACCAGATGTACTCTGGAGAACAGAATCCCTGTCCTCGATGTCCAATTTTTTGGAACAGTGGAGAATAATAGTTCTCTTCTAGACAATGTGCCTGAATTTCTTTCCCTCAAGATGAGATATGGCCAGGCACTCCCGATCTCACAGTACAGTCAGAGCCTTAGAACCCTTATGACAGTAACAAAAGAGTCTGGTCCCTGGACTCCTTTCTACTCACACTGTTGCTGGATCAGTGCCCAAATAAGCACTGTGAATTCCCTTGGGATAACAGAGTTTAGATATAAAGAAACATTTTGTGCTCCAATTTCATACCAGTGGACAGTATTACAGTATAGTGCTGTTTTGCCATTATTTTTTATCAAGAAGTTTCGAGGATGGTTTTTTGGAATTTTTTTTTCTACTTTAAAGAAAGTGTATGAGGTTGACAAAGTCGAAGTTTCAGTGTCCAGTATTTTTAAATATCAATTCACTCACTTGAAGAGTTTAAATAAAAGACTTCAAAGCCTTAGTTAAGCTCCTCTTAAAAATCTTCTTTTTTGACAAACAATGGACAGCTCTGAGGCCAAGTATTTTTATTATTTTCCTATACTGCTAAATTCAACCTAACCTCCACTCCCCCCCCAAAAAAACACCCAACAAAAAAACCTTAGCCATGCAAATCTCAAGCTCTGCTAGAAATTTTAATATTTCATTTTCCCTTTTCACATTTTTTTCATTAATAAAGACAACAAAGACTTCAAACTCTTTCTAAACATATATTACTAGCAGCTTTTTTGGCAGTACAATCTCAAAAATAAATCTGCAGTAATAAAGACCCCTAAAGAGCAGGGCTATGAAATGAAACAGCACTAAAGTGTTGCTATTCTCAGAGTCTTTCAAGGTCACAAACCAGTAATTCATTACTTTTCTGAGAATGAAACCTGGGCTAGCTTCGGAACACTATATTTGTAACGCAGGACACAGTTCTTCACAAGAGGACAACAGCCAAACTGGATTTTTAAAGAATCAGTTTTGTGTTTCAAAGTAGGGGCAATCTGTACTGTGTCTGCTGTCACAATACCAAATTCCTTCAGTGAGTGAGTGTAAGGATCCATCATACAGAACACAAATTGCTAAATGAAGTGCAAATATAATGCATACCGTGTAATCTCACTTGTGGATTGCTCTTCTTGCTGAACTTCAGAAGTATCTCCATTATTTAGTGACTCACTGAGATTAGCAAGAGATGTTACAACATTTGCTAATGTTCCTAAAGCACCCTGGCTTGTTTCAGCCTAAAAAGGAAGAACAATATTAGTAGATCAAAATTACAGTTGAGGTATCATATATAAATTTTTCCCATTTTTAATTGTTTTGCATTTTTTCCCTTATGTACCTTTTCCTTCCTCCTGAATGCCTACAGGAAGAAAATGGCTTTCAATGATCTTTAAATCCTACTGTAATTATCAATCCTAGTCCCAGAGGAGGTATCATAAGGGAAACTACCTGTGGCTGACCTTTTGCAGAAACATGCTAATGAAAAGAAACCATGTTCCTATTGATCAGTTTATTACCTCCCTTTGTAAAGCTCTTCGGACTTACCACAACCTCTTCTCAAGAGCAACAACTATTTGAGTCTACGTACAACAGCTAAAATAATCTTAGCAAATTAGTATGTATGTTCAGAAATGAACTGAAAGAGTAATACCTTGGAGTCAGCAGCTAGGAGGACTGTACCATCATCCCTGATCAAAGGCTGCTGAATATTGACAAGCATTCCAGGATCAAGAAGACCTGCTGACCTGTTCAAAAGCATAAGGCATCTGATTGTCCATAGTATTTTACATTAATCAGAAGAATGTGTAACTACCTATGACAGAATAAAACAAGTTTTTAAATTAACAATTTAATGAAGCTTACAGTTTATTCATCAGGACTTCAGTCTTTCTGAAACAGTTTCCAAAAAGTAGCTTGAAAGATGGAAAGACTGGAATATCTTTTCCTTTCCTGTGCAAAAGCAATGACAACTTCCCAAATACATATCCTCTCATTTGCTTTGTATTCTGGTTTATTCTGCTTTAAGAAAAGTTGTCTTCTCATGCTCTCAGAAGTCACCTAGTTAAGCTTATAAGCTCTCGAGTTATACATTACACTTTGGAGGAAGGCATAACTGTGCATTCCAAGTTAGACCATGGACAGCACTGAAGAAAGAGTCATAAAAGTATGTTTTACATTCCAAAATACAGTTGGAAACAATCATGTAATCAAGGTCCACATAAAATCTCTGCTGCCTTTACTTCTGCTACTTTTTGATCAAACATCCTTTCCCTTTGCTGTATCTAATTTAGGGACACAGCGGAAAAGTCTTTGCAAGAAGTTTGTTACTTATGTGATGCTCCAAGTCTCCATAATACAATACCAATGCACGCAAGACAGGTTCGGGCTGCAGCAAGTTATAGTGAATGATCACAGGCTGCAAATTATCATGCATTATGCAAATTTGAATCCTACATAAATAACAGTCGTACTGAATGATTATAATATTGTTTATAGGTCTTTAAGGGATCTGTAGCACAAGGAAGTCTCAAAGAAGCAAATGTGTCTATGAGCACTTTTTAACAATCTGACTTGCACATGAGAGCACAGAAAAACCATTCTTCAGGAAACTGCAGCCCTATGTGCTTAACTGCAGTGTCATTGGTTCAACGAAGAATATATATGTATAACATTAAACAATTACATATATAGGAAAACTGAATAATAAGATCCAATTTTTTAGGTAGTTCTCAACCATTTGTAAACTACAGTTTTAGAAATGTCACATTTAACCTAGAGTTCTTTTTTATTCTATTCAGAAAGAGACAAATCTTGCCTCTGTAGTGATGTGCACTTCCACACCCACAACCTTTAGAGACATCTGAGAGTGCAGGAACCATCTTGGAGCATCTCTCATATAGTACAAGGAAGCTGCTGTTGTTTTGCTGTTGTTGAAACCAATCTCTTGGGATTGGAATGAACAGTCACTGCAGTCTCTTTTACTACTGTCTTGAGGAGAAGGAAGCCCAAAGTCTGCCACTAGCAAATCTGATTTCAGAGAAGTGCTAACCCAAATGCACCGCAGAATTAGCCCACGTGCTTTTTGCTTTAATATCATTTACTTGCCCTGCCTTTGCTCTGACTTGGCTGGGTAAGAGCCAGCTCTGAACTGAAAACCACATACTTGTACTCAGACATAAAAACTTCCATGAAAAGCAGAACCTAAACTGGACTTGGTAATGGAAAAAGATGACGTATGAATTAGAGCTCTTCTCTGTCTGATTCTTTAGAGTAGAGGGGAAACAAAACACATATGTGACTGCAAAGTAATATACACAACCTGGAAGAAGACACGTGCAACTGAGGTACTCACCGCGTCCCATCTTTATCTGCCACAAATGTTGGAGTTGCTATAAGAGGGCTTCGCAGATCCTTTCTTATATAGATTTTTTCAGTAGAAGCTGCACAGTTGGTTGGTTTTTCACGTTGCACATCAAAAGGCTTTCTTTCACTTTGAACCGCTACATAAAGACATAAACATTCAGATTTGAAAGGAAATAACTCAAATGAAAAATACAAAAAGAAAGTAAAATTCTCACAGTTATGATGGTGTACCACCTCAGTGCAAAACTAGAAATTTAATACAAAGAGTGAAGAAACACAGGCTCCAATTTTACTATATTTGTGAGTATGTGTATTCTTAACTACGAAAGTCACAGATTGATCTTTTGCTTGAAGTTTTGCTGAACTGGAGTCAAATATTGCTTTTTTTTTGCATTTAGTAAGATGGAGTATTCTACCGATTGTGTTTTCAATTTGTTTAATTATCTGTTTTTTCCAGGGAAAGCTATAACTAAACGTTAGCCACATTCCTGCTCTGGATGACTCAAAACAATGCAAATCCAGAACGAACCCTGAAAAACTCAAGACAGGCAAGTTCTGTGAGAGATGCAGGTTAATTCCCTGAGAGTCCCTGCATATCATCCATTCATTTCACCCAGTTAGGGAAAAGTGTTCCAAAACTAACTCTTTCATAATTTATAGTATTTCTACTTGATAACTGAAAGAAAATAAGCTCAGTTTCCAATGTGCTGAACAAGTGTGGCAAATTTTTAATAGAAACAGTAAGAAATAGTAACTTAGCAATTTTAAAGAAAAAGTGCATCTTTATAATATTAAAGTACTATTATTAAACATATTACATAAAGTTATCTGAAATCTAAGTCACTGAACTTTACAAACTCTCCTCTAACTTGGCCTAAAATTTGACTGCATTGATTTTTCACCTAAAAATGAGGATGCTAAAATGAATAATAGACTACAAGGAAAATATAAAGAATTTTTAAGTCTTGTATTAATGTTAATTGTCACAACACTATGCCAATGTAAAGCGTAATATAAAGGGAGACAATATTCCTGCGCTATTCATTATACCAATTTATCATACAGCAGTGATTGCTCTGAAGATGAACATTATTAACAGAGAAACAAAAATATTCAACCCTCCTCTGTGGCCCTTTTGACTGTAACATTAAAATACACAGATATGTCTCTATCCTCATAACCAGCAAGAGTTATTTAGTTCCTGATTTTATTTTTACTAATATTTTTACCATTAGCAAAATTTAGGAACTTAAAAGTAGGTGTATCAATTTTGTTGGTTTGGTGGATACATAAATATTAATCAGAAACCTGATCCAAAGCCCAGTAAAGTCAGTGAGTATATATCCTAATCATATTGGGATAAGAAAGGGTTAGTTTCTGGAACTGCAGCAGTTTCTGTTGTACAAATGTCTCCTCTGATATCCAGTACAGTGTGTGCAAAGCAGAACAATCACCTCAACAGGTCTGGAGTTCAGAGTGCAAATACAAGAATCTCTTTATTCAAAGGTTAAAGTTCTGCCTCCCTTGAACTTGGTCGTTGGAACTTATCCTGCCTAGATCACATCACAAAACAACCAGATAATAGGTTTCATGAAGTGCTGAAGAGGCAGAGGTGCTATAAACTGAAAACAAAATACATTGACAGAGGTGTTTGGCTGCAGGTGCTGGAAATGTACGAGGCACTGCATACAAACAGGAAAGCATATTTTTTAATATATGACAGTTTATACAATGCCTCATAACACTATGCTCACAAATGACCAAATTAACATAAAAATTTAAAAAGCAGAAAAAAAAAAAGGACATTAACTACTTTTCATCACTGGTTGAAAAAGCCACAAAATTAAACCGTAAGGAAACTAGATTCTTGAAGTGGAACATTAGACCTAGATTTATGTCAATCCATGTTAAACTACTTGTATTATAAACATACACTGTGTTTGAACATGTGTTCTGAGTGAGGCTCTAACTGGGCTCCTCAAAGGCTACAGTAGTATAAGACACAGTTCGAAACAAATCACTACTGCACCTCAGACATAAAATGGCCGTGAAAGAAAGGTGCTGTAGATGCTTTGGCTGCCAAAAGTTCTACTTCCTTCAAGCAACATACACCAAAACGGACAGACATACAAAAAGGTGGTAGCCCACAAATTTTTTATTTGGTAGGCACAATATCACATTGAGTACTTAACACTCACATTCCATTTTCATGCCCATCTCTAGACATTTCTTAAGCCTACAAAACTGGCAGCGATTCCGATGGTGTTTATTGATGATACAGTCCTGGTTGCTACGACAACTGTAGGTCAAATTCTTCCTTACACTTCTTTTAAAGAAACCTTTGCATCCCTCACAACTGACAGCACCATAATGACGACCTAGGAAACATATATATTGTTATCAGATGGAAATTACTTATATTTTAGCGTAGAAATATTTATCTTAAGCAAGTAAATCATTGTAAGTCACCCTTTAAATTTCTTTTGTATTTGTACAATCATTTTGGACCATGAAAGCATTATTAAAGTCTTACAGGATATGTCTTGTTTACCTATTGTCCGAGTTTTTTGCTGAGAGAGCGGAGAGAAGAGAGGAAGGCTAAGCCTATTTCTGAATGTGTGGTCTATAAAGTTGTAGTTCCTGTTCTGGACAATTACAGATGCAATTCTACCTGCTGTTACAGACTATAGGATACATTTAAAGAACATACAGTCCAAAAGTTCAAGTAATTTCAGAATATAAGTAATTTTACAACAAAATTTGAAATGCAATCTTCATTTAGATTTCCTGTACATACCAATTCTGGTATTGTTTTAATTAGATAAATGCTTAAAAAATAAAGTGAGACAAAGAGACAGAAGGGTATCTTCTCTGTAGCATGAAAGCACAGTACACTTCCTTGACTAATACAGAAATTTTACCTCAGGACTCCTTGTTACTGCACGGATCTGAAACACCGAGGATTCATGTGATCTCTACTTGCCTTTTTCTGTGACAGTAGAAGAACAACATCTACCAGAAAGCATTAAGCTTGTTAGAGAGCACTAAGAAGTGTTTTCTTGGAGTAGCTAGATGTTTTTAGGTGACAGGTTTATTTCATGGTTGCCCATCAGTGTGCGGAACTTGACTAAATGCTTCAAGGAGTCTTCTTCCATTAGCAGGAGCTATTTAATCATTATTTATCATACACTCCAGCTGAAGGAAAAGAATAATGTTCTTCCAAGTAGAGTTTAAGAATTTTGTGTGTATAAATACAAAGTATGTTATCTTTCTCCATTTAAAAACTCAATTGATTTTGCCATCAGCATGGCTAAAATCAGTTAAAAGACACAAAAAATCATCTATTCATCCCAGTCATCCTTTCTAGCAACTTTCTTCAATACTACTTTCTACGCTTCCTTACCTGATGCTTTATCGCCACAGACTACACAATATTCTACTACCTGGGGCCGCTGAACATCAGTTTTTCCCAGCAAACGTTCCACTGAAGCAGAGTCTGTCACTATCTAAAGCAAAATTCCAGAACAGAAAGACATAATTAGCCAGACATGAAAGTAAGGAGCTTTGCCTACAGAACAAGATTGGTGTATCGGATGAGAAGAGGTGACTAAATTTTAAAATGACATAAAATGCAATTTAATGAGAGTTTTTACTGTCAATGCTGAGGGTGTTGAAACGGTCATATCAAAACAAATTCCGAATAAAACTGGTAGCTTTGTTGAGTACAAATGAGTTTCCTCACTTGTGCAACAGTATTTTTCCCTTCTTGCAATTGCTGTCAACCAGCTGCTTTATTCTAGCCAAAGATGGTTGGCTTTCAGATTCTGTTTCCATGTATCCCTTCTCTAGCTATTAGAGGTATGTGGTTCAAAGGGGATAGCCTGAAGCTCAGATCTATTACAGAAACAGTTTAGCTTCCAAAGGCCCTAGATTCCAAAACTTCTGTTCAAAAAATTCCACTTAACACAGAAAAATTAAAAAACTCCACCCCTCTACAATGTAAAATATTCTATTTAGCATAATAAAATAAAATTTAAAAGACTGTTACTACAATTTTTAAAATATTTACATACAAATGATTCTTCTGGCTGTAAAACATTCTCTATTGTAACAGTAGCAATAGGGACCACACATGTCTTTTTTTTTTTTTTTTTAAGACTGCTAGGAAGAAATCTCAAATTTCACTAGGGGGAGATTATTGTTTATATCGTTGGCTTTGCAAAGCTCCTGTTGGCCTAGATCATGCTCAAAACCCACAAAAAAGTATAGCAGAGGATAGCTTCTGCTCTAAATAGCTGTTATTGCAATGTCTTGATGCTGAACACAAAAGTATGGACTCATGTAAGTTTGCTCAGCTGAGTTGTACCTCTGTGTATCTGTGAATATTGAACAGACTAAGAAATCCTGGCACTTCTCACAAGCACCATCTTAAGTATTTGCTTATGTCTTTGGAACTTGAATTAGAACAGACAAAGAGGGGGGATGAATGCAATGGGGAATGTGAAGACAGAAGAATTTATGATTGAATAATAAAGCCTACAATTACTATGGTTTAATCCCTGTCATTAGATCTTTAGAAAACCACTGCAATTGGTCTTAAAGCAAATACAGACTTAAAAAAATCTAGAAACCAAGAATTTCAATTACTGTATTTACCTGAATTCTGCCTGGCACAATGTTGTCCGTGGTGGTAAAGATAAGCTGTTTGGCATTAGATGTCTCAGGTGCTGCCAGTATCACCTTTCCGGCACCAGTTCCATCTGGACTGGCTAAAATAAACTGTTGCTTTGGAGACACGGCGGAATCCACTGCTGTCACTATTTGAATTTTCTGACCTGTTTGCTGATCTGTCACAATCTGTAAAACACATTAAAGAAATTCGTGACTGCAGTAAACTTTACGTTTTAAAACCTTTCATTCTGTCTCAGAATTATATTCATGAAAAATTATGAAGAAGCTCTGATTTTTCTTTATAGATGGCACCAAGGAGATGTTCTCCAGTCATCAACAACATTTACCTATGTATTTTATCTAATATATTACTTCCTTAAGTTATCAACAAAAGGTGAAATTAGGCAGCCTTATTGTTTCATGTGCTGACTCTCAAGATTCTCTTATGGTGGAAGGTTTCTATTTTTGATACAGTTGTCTGGTACCATAATCTCTATTTTGCCTGGTAGAATAACCATATCAACATTCATCAGTGTTTCATTAACACTTAACAAGTCCTACCTCATTTGCCACTGCATACATTCTGATATATTAATGGCATCTTTATATTATGTATCCACTATGCAGCATTCTCAAAGGCTAACTTCATGTTAAATAGCTTAATCTCCCACTGGCTCATAAATGAGCGGGAGGAGGCATGCCCTTGGAGATGACCTCAGGTTCTGTTGTTCTGTTGACAATGTCTGACCATTTGCTGTGGCTAGGGCTTAGGAGATTTGTACATGTAGGCTAGGTTTAATCTCTGTAAATACTCCTCACTGACTACGTCATCAGTATAACTATTATACACAGCCAATTAGTCATCACCACATACATGCTGAGGGAGAAAGAGAATTTTTGGTTTGCACTAAAAATGATCTGTTCTCACAAAATTTAAGAAAGTATTCCATAGACTTTAGCATGCTTTTGTATAACCCTAAGTGGGAGGAGGAGAAAAAAGGAGAAAAAGTAACAGTTAGCTAAGTAATAGATTTTTACCTGAATGCGTTGTTGTGAAGCTACAGAGGCATCTGTGGAAATTATCTGGATACGCTGGGAAGGGCTGGTCATCACTGGAGATTCAGATAGCGAAGTCTGAACAGTCTGCACCTGTAAATAATACAAAGAATTTAAATCTACTGTAAAAGTATTGAACACTTTTAAAAATATATATATTTATTAAATGGCCCTATTATTTATTATGGCCCTATAGCATAGAATCTAAATTTATTGGAAGGGTTACAATCATTAAATGAACTTGGATTTGTTTTCAATGAATTATCAGAATATTGGCTTTTTGAAAAAAAAAACCACTATCACATACAAATAATGTAAAATGTTAAGCATTTCCCCTTTTAATAATATTGAGGTATTTTATTGTGACAGAAATTCAATTTGGCACTACTACTGAATACTATTGTTTCTTGTTCTATTCCGTATCTTTCTAGAGCCTCAAACTATAATGCAAATCTAGCTCTGAATACCTAGAAAAAGCTTGACAAAGATGCCTTGCGTAGCTGTTTTCAGAGCAGGACTGTTAAATGTTGAATTAAACATGCAAGATAACAATGGCTTTCATATTCTGTTTACAGAACACAGATGTCATTGGCCATGTACTAGGGAAAATGAGGGATGTCTCCAAAAAGAAACAGGAGACCTGGAAAAGGCTGAGCTACTCGATGACTTTTTTTCTCAGTCTTCATCAGAAGGTGTTCCAGCCACATTGTCCAAGTTGCAGAAGGCAAAGGCAAGGACTGGGAGAATGAAGAACCACACACTGTAGGAGACCAGTTTGAGACTATTTAAGGAACCTGAAGGTGCCATGGGTCCTGATGAGATGCACCTGTAGGTTCTGAGGGAACTGGTGGATGAAGTGGCTAAGGTACTACTCATATTTGATAAGTCATAGCAGTCCAGTGAAGTTTCCACTGAGTGGAAAAGCAAAGATGTAGCCTCCATTTTTAAGAAGGAAAAAAAGGAAGACCTGGAGAACTACAGGCCAGTCACTCTCACCTCCATGTCTGGCAAGATCACGGAGCAAATCCTCCTGGAAACCACACTAAGGCACATAGAAAACAAAAAGGCTGTTGGTGACAGCCAGCCTGGCTTCACTAAGGGCAACTTATTCATAAGAAATTTGGTGACCTTCTATGATGGGATTATAGCATTGGTGGAAAAGGGAAGAGTGACTGACCTTATCTACCTGGAAATGTGCAAAGCAACTGACACTGTCCCACATGACATTCTTGATCTAATGGGGAGAGACATGGATTTAACAGATGGCTCACATGGTGAATAAGGAATCGGCTGGATGGTCACACTTGAAGAGTTGTGGTCAGCAGCTAGATGTCCAAGTGGAGACTGGTGATGAGCGGCATTCCTTGTCAGTATTGGGACTTGACATTTTAACATTTGTCAGCAACATGGACAGTGGCATTAAACACATGTTTAGCAAGTCTGCTGATGACACCAAACTGTTCGGTGTGGTTGACAAGCTGGAGAGAAGAGATATCATTCAGAAGGACCCTGACAGGTTTGAGTGGTGAGCTGATACAAACCTCATGAAGTTCAACAAGGTCCTGCACCTGGGTCAGATCAATCCCAAGCGCAAGTACAGGCTGGGCCTGAGAAGTCTCATTCCTAAGAATGGACTGAGAGCAGCCCTGAGGAGAAGAACTTTGGGGTGCTGGTGAACAATACATTCAACATGTCTCAGCAATGCGCACTCACAGACCACAGAGCCAACCATATCCTGGGTTGCTTCAAAAGCAGTGGCCAGCGAGTTCAGGGAGGTGATACCATGCCTCTACTCCACTCCTGTGAGACCCCACCTAGAGTATTGCAACCAGCTCTGGGGCCCCCAGCATAAGGAGGACTTGGACCCATTAGGCCACGAAGATGCTCAGAAGGCTGGAGCACCTCTGCTATGCAGGCTTGGAGGCTGAGAGACTTGAGGTTGTTCAGCCTGGAGAAGAGAAGGCTCCAGGGAGATCTTAGAACCCCTTCCAGTGCCTAGAGGGGCTCCAAGAGAGCTGGAGAGGGACTTTGGACAAGGGCCTGGAGTGACAGGACAGGGGGGAATGGGGTTAAGCTGAAACAGGGTAGATTTAGATTGGATATTAGGAAGAAATTCTTCCCTATGAGGGTGGGGGGCTCTGGCACAGGATGCCCAGAGAAGCTGTGGCTGCCCCATCCCTGGAAGTGTCCAAGGCCAGGTGGGATGGGGCTTGGAGCAACCTGGGCTAGTGGAAGGTGTCCCTGCCCATGGCACAGAGTTGGACTAGATGATTTTGAAGGTCTCATCCAAACCAAACCATTCTGTGATTCTGTGATCTGCAGTGACGTGTTAAACCCCAGGAAGCTCACAAGTTGTTTTTATTAAATCCTCTATTAAACAATCTTGAAATTACTTGTTTTTCAAAATCTATACAGTTGGATAACAGGGTAGTGTCAATTTAAGTTTGCTTTGAAAAATATTTTTTTGATATACAGAAAAATTCATTTTTGATGTAAAAAAACCCTCAAACAGTTTGGACATCAAGGAACCTGTACTGCAGTCTCTTTGGGAAAACAGAGGTGTTAAAATACACAGCACTGAATGAAAACATACCCTTCTGCTCCCCTATTGCCTGTACCATAAGCATTCTGATATAGTATAAAAGTGTAACCTAACTTGAACGTAACAACTCTAATTAATACATAGGTCACAAAAGTTGCATGTTAAATGAGGAAAAAAACCAGGAGAGATGTAGAAATAGCAGAATCTTCTAATTACTGGATGATTCAAAGCATTCAGCTGCATAAAACAAGATACCTAGGCAAGAAAAAACCCAAAACTTCCAAAATCAAGACTCTTAGAGGACACATTTAACCAATGATCTTCTTGTCTTCCATGCCAAATTATTAACTAAGCGACACACTCTTTAAAAGGTCTAAATTAGAACAAGAATATCTTTTAAAACTGTTTTACAGTTCTTCACCTTCAATTATAGACAAGTATCACCAGCAATAATTTCATATGCTGAAGTCTATATAAATTAATAGTGATTTGCCTTAAATGACACAGAAGATCAGAACAAAGCTTAAGAAATATAAAAATACACTTAAAAACAAATGTATCTACCTTTTTTATCATTAAATTAAAACCAAGTATTTGGCAATTAGTTGCATTTTGAAGATTAGCAAAATTAAATTTGGCTTCTTCTGTTTCATTTATTAATAATTTTCTCATTTCATATATATATAATTGCATAGTTACCTTATTTTTCCTAATTTTTTGCAGTTTCTACACTTTAGTTGGAATCATATTAAGTTTCCAGTAGATAGGTATATATAAAATATATATGTTTATATAAAATTGGTAGTTTGAAGTTAAGCTTCTCTAGACATTTCATTATTTTTATGTCACTTGAAATAAACAAGGCTTCTTCATGGCCATATAGTTGTTTGCATACTAATTTACTGATATGCCCATCACATACATATACATGTATGTGTGTGTTTGTATGAACATATGTGTATACATAATAGTTTCTGTACTTACTAAATTTTCAACATTTTCTGTAGCTTATTTCCCCACCACCACACTGATTATGAAAGGAATATTTGAGCAATAAATTGAAGAAATAATCAACTGACCACATTGGGAAGGAATTTTTAAAGTCTCTAATCTTTTCTAACAAGTAGAAAAACATTTCGTATATTCACAACAGTAAAAGACAAAGTAATTGTATTGCTTGAATATACTGGTCTGTTCTCACTTAGTGTAAATCAATTTCAGAGATAATTTCTTTTCTCTTTTCTATAATATTAATAAAGTAAGGCATAGTTAAGCAAACACAGACCAACTACTTTTAACTGCACTCATGAAACAGCTAAAGAATTTCAATGAAAACTACGGTATCAGGTTTTATACCTGCATCTCAAATCAAATCAGAAAGACTTATTTTTCTATAGGTATTTTTCCTAATTAACTTCTTTACCTATTAAATTAATAATAGGCTTTTACAAAAAATGTATATTCAAATATATTTCTTTCACAGATGTAAGATATATCTAAAAATGTTTCAATGACTCTCTTTAGAGAAGAGAATCTTCTGACCACTGGGGTGTTTTCTAGAATGACAGATAAAATTCAATTCCCCATAGAAGAGCTCTAGTTTAACTACCCTAGTAGGATGGCAGTGCAAGATCTTGTGTAAGACATACAAAGGCAACAGTCACAGAAGAAACTGCAGTTGGCATATCCCCATCCTAAGAAAATCTCAGACTATGTCTTATGGAACACCCCAACACCTTTGTTACACCAGTGGCTCTGCCACTTCTGGTAACAGCCTTGAATTCAGAGGCTGCCAAGCTGCCTAAGCCAGGGAGGAGCTCGTTACTCCCATAAGCACCTTCTGGGAGATACCTCTGGGGCTGATGGTATGTCCAGGTCTTTTACAGTTAACAGTAAATTGAGAAAAGCTGTATTTGAACTAAAAATGGTTTGAGAAGACTCGGCATTAAAACTCCACCTTGAAAATTCATCCAGAATTGAGAAAGTGGTCAAAGATAGTAATAAAAATATTAAACAAAAAATGCCTTTTTTTACACTTTATCAATTCTTACACCAAAGTAAAACCTTATTCCATTAGAACAGGAGTGTTTCTACTCTCCTCTTCCAGCACACTGTGCTTCATCTGGACCTAAATCTGAATTGCTGAACTGATGTTACTGATATAACATGTCAGAGATATCTGAAAGAGGGTCAAGAAAATACTTTATGTGATCAAGATATCCAGTATTTTTTGAGTTCCATGGCAAAACATTCTTTCAAAAAGGTTCAATATTTTGATAGGTTCGTATCAGGACATTGAGGGAACTGAAAGCAACTGAAAATTCTCCAACAATGCAGCTGTCATTAACAAGACCAGGAAGCATAGGGTTCACTAGTCACCTTCTGTGCCTCTGTAGCCTCTGACAGGGAAAAAGGATGCACTGGGAACAGTTTGTGGCTATCACGGAACAAACATGGACAGTTTTAGCAACTACTAAAAACTCTTCCTGGTCACATCAGAGCTGCTGTTGGAAAGAGGAAACAGTCCTTAATCCTCCCCACAGTGGCAGCTCTGTTTAAAAGATCTGCATTAAAATCTAAGGCACTACACAGGGAACGCATCTCCACTTCAAAACTAAATATATTTTTCTTAAACGATATTCAAGTCAAATCTAAGTCGGTGGTGGGACTCAACCCGAGTCATTGACATATTGCACAGTACTAAACAAATACTTGAGAAAAGCAGCATTACTTATTTTTGCATTAAGGCTAAAGTGTTTTTCCTGCTTTTCAAAAGCTGTTCAGGATGAGGAGAAATTGCTGACATTCCCTCCGAATCCCCTAGCTGCTCTCTGTTCTCCAGTCTCATGAAATGTAAGTAAAGGCAACTGCAGACACTACTCACCCCCAACCTGTTCAGAAATGCAGAGTTTTGTATCTCTGTGTATTTTGACAACCCTTTCTGTAAAGAAATTCTTCCGAATGTCCACAGAAATACACAGTTGCAAAAATTCAACAAACAACACTGATATAAAGCAGAAGCAAGCAACAGCATTGAAACCATATGGAGCAATTACAAGAACAATTCTTAAAAGTCCTAAAAATAAAGTACAAAAATACACGCACTACTGGAGTACACAGAGCAACTTCTGTGATACATTCAGTTTCATTGAAAACAAATCTGATGAACTATTGCTCAAGAAAGTGAAACAACATAGAGCTTACTTGCATGACAGTCTGATTTGGTGCTTATTGGTTCTCAATAAACCCAGGCACTATGCTTGTGGCAATTATGTGGAAAAAATTATGCAGATACAGCTAAAGCTGTCAATATTTGCATTGGGTTATCCTGTTTGCCACTTGCCTGACAGTTCATAACTTGAAATTCAGTGCATGATCAATGATGCTCTTCTTCCATTTAATTCTGATCAATGAAAAATACGGTATTCTGAAAACCTCTCATTTTTTAAGGCCAGTGCCAAGTTTGATTCTAAAGAAACAGTAAGTACAACATAGAATTTTAGCACACATCAAGAAAACTAGTGATGTATTTACCTGTATTAAAACCTGTATCTGATGGAAGAAACAAATAGCAGGCAGCCAGCCATTCATAAAAAAATGATTCAACATTTACATGGTCATAGTGTTAATGAATTCTTAATGAGATAATGCTACTTACAACTGTTTTTCCATGAACTAAGTTTTCATGGTGTTATGTAGTGGACAGGTATGTAATTTAAGGAGTAGCTGAATACTATAAAGAGACTAAACCCTCTATTTACCCACCGGCCAGGAAGAAATCACAGAGCTTCATACACTCTTGAGATGGAGCGATCTCTCCAGTGGCAAGATACAACCATCACACTATGTTACCACGGTGCATTTCCTGCACGAGGAATTACAAATGTCACATATTTTATGTGTTTGAGATGTTATTACAACACTCAAGTTCTACCAAAATAAGATAAGGTTTGCCAGTATTTCCACTGCAAGTTTCTATTTCCAAGTGTGTTTGGCAGTGTTTTTAAAAAATGCAGCTTGCCAGATTGATACCTGATACAGAAAACTAAAGTGATAAATCTCTTGTTGATTTTCAGCATGAAACTTACGGAGCTTTTTGAAACTACTCCTTAGATGTTACTTCCAGGAACCACTAAAAAGAACCAAATTTTAACAAAAAAAAAAAAAAAAAAAGTTCTAAGTAGGGAATCTTGAATCTACTTCTGAAAACAGAATCAAACTTGTATTTCTTTCTTACATAAGGCTTCTTCTTGAACTAAAAATATTTTTTAATATCCACGTGCTATAGCACAATAGATGAAAAATAGTACAATACTACAATATATGAAAGAAAACTCCAAACTAGTGTCTCAAAAGTGGCCTTATCTAGAGAGATCTCTCAACCCACTTGCACTTAGTTATATATTAAATCCCTTAATTATGTCATCATATGAAAAATCACAGTATTTGAAGGATATCAAACAAAATAATTTTAATCAGACAAGTGATCTAGTTTATTTTTTGACTGAAGATTGTATGGTGAAGGAGATAAACGGGTTATTTTCTATGGCTGTGAACACTTACATTTTTGGTGTATTAGTTAATTTAAACATTTTAGCTGTTGAGCATCCAAGCTTTAGTGAATATACATCAAGACACCACCTAATATCGCTTTAAGTAGATTTCATGCTCTTTTTTCTTACATGTGTAGGCAGAAAATATAAAACCTGATTTAAATTAATCACCCTACTGTAAACTGCATACAGTGCATAAGTAAAACAGGCAATTTCAAACACTGTGGTGGATTCAGATTACAACTCAAATGAGAAGCAGAAACCTTTCATGTCCAAAACAGTCAATCTAATGATCAAATTATGAGACATTTTGTCGTATTAGTCTTTTTGACAATTCACAATACAGCCAAGTTTCTCTATAGTTCCTGCTGAATTTCCTACTTGCATTCCTAATATGGGGGCCACCACAGTGAAGTTAGGCGAACAAAACACGTATTGGTGGCACTGGTTTCATATTTGTCCCCAGGCGTAAAACAATACTGCTCTATAAAGATTTTCTGTTCCATTTACGATGCTTAATTGTGAACAGCAGGGACTCCCTCATATGTTTTTAATTCCAAAATCGCAGATACCAACTGTTGTGATATTATCTGTCACTCACCTCAGCCACCTGCTGAGTCTCCACTACCTGCTGAGCCAGCACCTCCATACTGGTTGCCATGGTGAAACAAGATCATTAGAGAACCTGTTTGGAAAGACGCCAGCAACTTCCATCAGGCACAAGAGTCAGGGATTTTTCTTATTATTAAAGAAAGCTCTGAGATGACTTTTTGGTAATTTACAGTTCTGCTTGATGTATCTGATAAATAAGCCAAGATGCCGTGGATGCGTGTGTGAGACTACATACATGCGCACACATACGTATATGGACATGTACACTGGAACCGCGCTGTCCAAACACCTGAGGCACAGAGTTATTCCCTTACTCTATAAAGCCTCTTATTAGAGGCTTTATATTGGAACTATACTATTTCTACTCCATTATTTAGGCTGTAAAGATGAGATGGTAATTTCATAAATGAGAAAGGACTAATCTGGGTGTCAACTACTGATGCAGTTTGTGGAATTCACAGATCTCTAAGGCACTTTCCTCAGCTCAAGAAGGATAAACCTTACAGTTAAACGGCTTCTACACCCCACACTGAACACGGGACAGCAAGCTAAGAATCTGTTTTACACAAAATTTTATCGAGTCATTCCATCAAACTGCCATGTTCCTTCATATTCTTAATCTTGCACAATAAGGGATATAAACTGTCATATCTAAAATGTATTTTCCATTATCTAAACTATTTTTTTATTATAATGTGGTGGTATTATCACTTTGAGAAGAAAATGCTGCAGAATCATTTTATCCTATTCTGACTGACTGCACACTGAACTTTACAGTCTTTGGGGTTAAAAAAAAAGACAAAGCAATCAAGGATAAAGAAACAAGAAAAACCACTTTCAATATATTTTTAATTATCATTATTAGGGCTCTGTTTTTCCCAAGGTAAATTTAATTAAGATATCCAATTAATTAATTCAGATTTTAATTGTGACTTGCTCATTACAGGGCCAGACTTCAAATTCTGACCCAGGTGTAGGTAATGAAAAGACATTCCTGAATGCTGGCCCATTTGATGTTTTATTGAAAACCTCTGTTTGTATCTCCAAAGAAATCATTTAATATAAAATTTAAAAATACTGCAAACAATAGCAAAACATGTAACAGAAAAATGCATTTCCCTATGGAGACTATTTTTGCTAGTTTTTCCTATAGCTTGTCATTTTTTATTCAAGTGTTCAATTTACACATTAAGATTATGAACCATTTCTACCAAACCCAGCTTGTGAAGCGTTTCTCAGTTGTTCAGTAATTCCTTTTCAGTGTTTTCTCTTAAATTATTTTATATTCAGCAACAATGATAACCATATGGTCATAACATTATTTTCTCAATGCTTTAAGATAAAAGAAGCCCTGCAGATGAGATTTTGTTCATTAAAGTACCTTTCTGAGACACAAAGAAGTCTTTGCTGCGGTATGGCTCTGACAGATTTGCTGCTGGTGGTGTTATTCACTAAGACTTTTTGTACTTTTGACCCTTCCAAAAGAGCCTTAAACTGAGGCTATTAAGCTGATTCAACTGAAGCCCAGAGACCGTACACAGCCATACCAAGCTTCTTAATGGTGTCGACTTCCAGAAGGCAAAATCAGCTTCTCAGCAAAAGCCTCGACCAGCAGTTTGTAAGGCAACAACGAAAAAAAAAAATCCCCCAAATAAACCAACAAGAGGTGTAACTTCAAATCTGCAAGGAGGCACATGGAGCACCGGCAAATTATTTTAAATGTAGCAGTGTGGCAGCCGGCTCAGTACGTGCTGAGGCACTGCTGTCCAAAACATGGTGTGAACCCCATTAATCTCTCCCTAAGCTGCAGTGAAACCTCAGAAAAAAGTCAAACTCCATTTGAGATACCCTACGGGTACGGCCCAACCAGGACGACATGGCAAAAACCCGAACTCAGGATTATTGAAATTTGCTCCTTTGTCTTAAGGAAACGAAGTTCTTCACACTGCGAGCTCGACTCGGCTACACCGGCGGGACAGGCGGGGCGCGGGTGCGGCTCTGCCGGCAGTCTCCGGTACGTTGTTCTGGCGGTCAGGACACAACCGGCAACCTGGAACACGACGGGCAGCCCCGGGGCCGGCGGGGACACGACGGGCACCCCCTCCCCTGGGAGGGACCCGAAGCGCAGCCCGGCCCGGCCCCGAACCCCGCGGGCAGGGCGGCGCCAGCCCCACGCCCCCCATTGGCTGCGCGCGCGCCGCCCGCGGCAGAAGGGCCGAGTCCTGCTCCCGCCCCGCGCGCCGTCAGCCCCACCTCCCGGCCCGACCAATGACCTCATGGAAGGCGCAGCGCCCCCCGCACGGCGCCCATT
>VZRE01012668.1:31179-58317 GCA_013396775.1 Cephalopterus ornatus | reverse complement strand
AAGGGTCGGGTTCAAGCCGCCGCCTCCGCCCGCTCAGACTCCATCTTCACTCTCTGTGTGTTCGTGTCCCGCGATCGTCGCCGCGACCATCGCCCCTGCACCCCCCCGGACAGCAGACTACTCTCACCGCCACCGGACCGGCTCCGACATCAGCCGGCCCACACTGCAGCACAGCGGCTCCGCCACGGGACTGCCCGGCGATCGACCCAGCACGCCGCAATGGTCCTTTCCTCTCCTCTCTCTCTCGCGGAACTGTAGGCTAGCCCAGAGCTCGGCTTGTGCTCGCTTACCAGCCAAATACCGGAGCCGTGCAATCCCCCTCCCCTAAACCCACCGTCACCCCTCCCCTCACTGGCGTGTCCCGAGCAGGGCCCGCTGCCGCCTTCCCGCGCCCCCTCCCTCGTCCTGGCCNGGCGGTGACCCGGGCGGGCCGGTGCTGTGGCGGTGCCCAGCAGCGGCCCTCCCTCCCCCCGCGGGGGCGGCGAGGGGCTGTGGGGCCCGCGGAGGGGAGGGAGCCGGGGCTGTGTTGGGCCGGGGGTGTTTTGTTGTGCGTGCCGTGCCCTGTGACAGGTCAGAGTTCGTGACCCCGCCGCCGCCGCCCGGGAGCGCGTCCCCGCTTCCTCTTCCAGCGCCCGCCCTGCCGCGGCCCCTCCATCCCCCGCGGGGCGGGGCCGGCGGCGGGGAGGGGCTACCCGGCTACCTGGGCCGCCCGAGCCCCGCACCGCTGGGGCCGGGCTCCCGGGGCAGCGAAGGGAAGGTACGGCCTCCGCCTTTGTCCATCCCGCTCGGAAGGCTCCTTGGGAGCCGGCAGCCCGAGGTAATGGATTGGCGGTGGCTGTTCTGTGCGCCAGTGGTGCTGATATTCCAGGTGTAACCTGGTTTTCGCTGAAGGTGCAGTCAAAGGCAGGCTCGCAGTTGACGGAGACTCTCTCAAACGCCACCGCCAGATTGTACAAAGTTCTTACTTCATTTTTTAAAGTCAGTGTCGTTGATTAGGGCTCTCACGGTGAAGCTGGCTGTGAGTCTTGTTTTGCCTCTGAATGCTCAGTGGTAGGCGCAAGTGTGGTTTGGGTGTGGCTGAGATGGTTTAAGAGTTTACCACCTCTCAGTGGTTGTCATTTCACAGGCTACCAGATGTTGACCCCCTTGTCATAACTGTGTAACTATTTCTTGACCTACCCCTATCAAAATGTTCTTGGTACTTTTAATAAAGTTTTCCTTTAGTCTAGTAATTTTGACAGGAGCTAACTTAAGGAGCGGTTAGAGGAATAGTAAAACTGAAAGAGGTGAAGTGATAGTAACTCCTGAAAGGAAATGTATGAAAGAGATAGCACCTGAATGCAACAATCACATAGACAGGAGGTGCTGTTGTCTGAGTAGTTACACAGACAGCACTCTGATTTGTTGTTTGTTTTCGGGGATTTTTGGGGATGGGTTGGTTGTTTTTCTTATAGGTGGCTATTTGGGGCAAGGATATGAGAAATAAAGAAATACGCCTATGAATTACAGCCTAACTGTCACAGAATGGGACTTAGCAAAGCACATGATGTACAGATTTCTTTGCAATACATAAATAAAGGAAAATGTCTCAGTGTCTTGAGTGTTCACTACAATGTTAAATACATGAAGAATTTTCAAATTCTCAAAATATGTGTATGCCTTTAGAAGCAGAGTTTTTTAACTTCATAAAACATACTATTAAAGGGTGTGGCTGAATGAAAGAGTGGAAAATGCTGAAGCCATATGTGAAATGCTGATTTCCCCCTCAATGCTTCCTGATGGGCAAGTTGAGGAAAAGTTCAGAGGACAGGAGTTGTTTCCTCATTCTTCCTTGTTTGTGCCACCGAGAGAAGGCCTTGGAGCAGTTTTATTCTGAGCTCTGGTGCAGTGCAGTCCCACTTGATGTGCAGGTCCACTGTGCTCACTGAGACTGGCAACACTAAGTGCAGTGAGGAAAGCTGCATCAAAAAGCTGTGACAAACTTTGCTGCAGTGTTTGTGATAATTTCAGTGATATGTAGAACTACACTGTATGCCCTGAACTTGTTTAATAAGCAAGATTGTATTAGATAATGCTGAAGTTTCCTAAATTTATATACACTGACTTCTAAAAGAGCATTAGTAAAAAGTGCTTGTATAGGCCATTTTTGGCCTTAGCTGTGACTGAAGAGAAAGAAAACTCATAGAAGATGCTGAAGGTGAAAAAGATCAAAGAAAACTGAGTCTACAAGTAAAGGTTAATAACTAGACTGGCAGCAAAGAAAATAATTATATCTGTCTACCACACTGTTGTGAGCTGACCATGGATTGCAGCCAGATGCTGACCCAGTCACTCACTGCCCCCTCCATAACAGGACGGGGAAAAAAAGCTCATAGGTCAAGATAAAGATAGATCACTTACCAATTGCTGTTATGGGCAGAATAGATCTGTCTTGGGAAAAATTAATGTGGATAGTGAGAAAGCCAAAAATTAAAACACCACCTTCCCCAGCCATGCCTTTCTGCCAGGCATGGTTTCATCCCCCCCTCAGAGCGGCGCTCAGGGGATGGGGGATCCCAGCCAGCACAGACCACCTCCTGCTCCTCACACTTGTGCCCTGCTCACTGAGGGCTCCCCTCCTCAGGGCTGCACCGAGGGCTTTTCCGCGGGCTCTTCTCCTCATGAAGAGCGGGCTCCACCTAGGGCTTCTCTCCTTCGAGCCACGGTTCCTGACGATAAGGATTAAATTGCTCCCTGCCATAGCGGAGAAGGGATTTTAGTGGTGTTCATTTTCAAACGTACCTGCTGATAACAAGGACTGTTTAGCTCCTCTCTTCTGTGGGATAGTTGCCTTAGAAGAAGAAAGCTGTTGCAAAATTGTCATGCAAGAAGAGGAGGGAGGAGACGCCGTGGAAGTTGCACCCTGCCCAGGAGAACAGACTGAATTCCCCACAGAGCAGAGGTGAGATGTGCATACTTGTGGAGAGGGAAGGAGATTTTAGGTGTGAAAGGAGAGAACCCCTGCAATGCACTTGTGGGCTGCAAGAGTACTAATGGCATAGCCAAAGTCTTCTCTCTGGCCATGGTGATGGCAGTAAAAGTACATAATGGACTAACAGGTGGTCAAAAGTCAGGGCAGGCCAAGTACTACAAAGTAAGAATAGGATTTAAGGTTGCTCATGTGTTTTAAATGTTTGGGATATTGTAGGGAATTGGATAATTAGGATTACTATTGTAGAGCTTTGTTGTTTGGGGTTTTTTTAAGTTCTCATTTCAGGTCCTTAAAATTTTCATAGAATTTTCCAGAAACTTGATGTAAATTTTAAGAGCAAAACTGATACCTAGCATGGAAGAAAACAGTTATAAGTGACTGACAAGGTTTTAACTGTATAAACTGGTCTTGCTAATGCCACATTCAATTTAAATCTCTCTTTTAAGTGTTAGTAGATGATTTTTGAAGTATGAGTCCTCATGCCTTGCTTTTTTGTACATGGCTGGGCAGTGCTGAGGGAAGCTGGTGACCTCCAACCTGTGGGGGTTTTGCCATCATGTCTCCGTGTTCTCTTAGCAAAAATGACTTTGCTGTCTGCGGTAGGCTTTTCGACTGCAGAAAAGTATCACTACATAGAATCATTAAGGTTGGAAAAGACCTCCAAGGACATCAAGTCCAACCTTTGACCTCATAACACCATGCCCTTGAGTCTAGAAACTTTCTTGTCAGAACTGGATCAAAAGTGGTGTCACAGTGTTACCCAGGCTGAAAAATCGCACTGCTCTTAATACACAGAAGTTTGTATGTTATGTTCCTAAGTAACTTGTGGAGTTAAACTGGTGTTTTTCCCTTAGTATATAAGGGAATACCTTCCCCCCTTGCTGAGTATTGGCACTTTCTTTTACCTTCACAAGCAGTGATATTCACTGAACACGGTTACAGCCAAAGTAGACGTTACTGCTTTTGTATCAAAGTAGCATGCAAACAGGAAAAGCCTGGTTGGTATTCATAGCTGTGTGGTTTTCATCAACTGTAAAAGCAGCAGAGGATCAGCTCAGGCAGGGCAGCAGTCCCAGGGCTTGACCAGCAGTGCTTATGTAAGTGGCACAGAATCTTGTCATGTTGGTATTCTCCATCTCTGAATGACTTGTACTTTGGAAAAATAATTTAATAACTGTTTAAAAACCAGATTTTAACTAGGCATATACTGTAAAATAGGTCCAAATATTAGATGCACCTAATGGCTAATAACTTCAATGCTTTTTAATAAGTAGAAAAATAAACAGAAAAACTCTGAAACAACGAATGAGGGCAGCTTGCATCTCAGCTATTGGCCAAGTAGCTAGTTCATTGTTACTTACTACTGAATTTTTTTTTAAACATTTATGAAGGTGTGGAACAAAGTTTTTGTTTTGGATGAGTAATGCTAACTACAAATTAGTAGGAAAGAGCTGTGTAAGTAAATGGCAGGTAGTAAACTGACTATATATATCTATTTTATGAAGTTTACATTTTCTAAAAGGTGATTACTGGAATAATTCTGAAATGATGATAATTTCTGTCTCTGGTGCTTAGCTTTGCTCAAATTTAGGTAACAGCTGGACTAGAATTGTGAGGACATTTTCATTTTTTGTTCTTTATTTATGCTGTATTGAGACCTTTTGTATCTGTAAGTTGAAGTAAAATAGGCGGGCTTTAGAAGAGATAAATGCAGTGTGGACTGAAACACGTCATCATAACAATTAGGTCTAAATCCTGTTCCCACTAGAAGGGCTCCACTACTGTCTTCTGATTTGATGCTCTTCCCTAGTTTGTCAGAGAACTGGTTAATAGGCAAGTATCTATTAACAGTAACTGGAACAGCAAAGCTGGAATTAAAGAAGGTAAAAATAGTGTCGAGGAAAAGCCTGTAGAACTGCAGTTATGTTTTGCTCTTTTATTTTTCTACATTACTTAAAACAATGTTTAATAGCACTGTTTCTTATTTTTTACAACAAAATATTTTCATGTCTTCATTTCATGCTTCTAACTGAAAGCTTCATACAAGTCACCAAATGTCAGCACACTTCATAATATTGTTGTTCTGTAGTGCAGTTTTGTTTTGATTAGAGATCTTACTCTGTATTCAATGTTTTATTTTTTTGTAAGTGCAAAATGCTTTTAAGGGGGGATAAACATTTACAGTGTATTGGTAGCAAGGCCATGATTCTAAGATAAAAAGTTAACACTGGTGTTCATTCATTAACTAAAGCATCAAAAGTTTTACTTTTCTTATACTTGGTTTCTGTTTGCATGTGATAATATATGCTATATGAATGGTCAGGCTCAGTTGTATCAAAAACCCTCCAAAACAATGATATTTTTATTTAGTGGTAGGTATTTGTTTCTTTAAGCTTGTTTTTGCAGGTGATAAACTGAACTACCTTATGATTTGGGTATATATTACAGACCTTTAAAAATGCAGACAATTCTGAACAATTTTTTAGGGTCAAAAATTCAGATATCTGTTAACCTTCTTAAAGAAAGGGAAAAGTGAAAGTAATAAAAATGCCCAACAATATATTTTAATGTAAGTAAATTCTTGAACATGGTATTTTTATACAAAGATATATTTTAATCATAGATGCTGTTCTATTCCTCAGTCAAATATTATGACAAATATAGGACACAAAACCATTGTATTGCAATGATTAGAACACCACTTCTCAACCTTCTTTATAGAAAACCCCAACCCAAACACTAAAAAAACCCCACCCTAACAAAAAACAACCCCCCAAACCAAACACAAAAACCCAACCCCCCCAAACTCCAGACATCTGTATCCTCAGCTGGTGTAAAGCAGCACAGCATCTTTGAAGTCACACAAACACAGCCGGCTGCTGAGAATCCAGCCCTGGAGATGTAGTGCACGGCAGCAGTCTGATGGGAGACAGGTATAGCCACAGGAGTTCCAAAGCACTCCAGCAGAGCAGGTTCAGACAAGTGCATTTCAGTCCACCCAGCATATTTCAAATGCTATGCTAGTTATGTGCATTCAATTTTTTATGACATTTTCATAACAAGAACAGCAGAAACAACAGGAATTTTGAAAATAAAGATAGACTATTTAAATAGAGGATAAAAATCTTAACACTACTAGGTAGACATGTTAAATAAAAACTGTCTGTAGATTTATAATAAATTAGAAATAACCTTTGGGCTTGAGTCTGATACAGTATTTAGAGAGAAGTGATATAATTCAACGCCTGGATCTGTAGAGCTACTGAAGTGCATTTCAAAGTACTGCAGTGATATGAAACTAAACCCTTTAACATAAATTATACAGTGCTCTGTGTAAAATTATAAATTGATAGTAAGTAATTATGTTGGATCATAGCCAGTGAAGTGTTGGTGGACCAGGTAAATTGAATGTGTTGTTCGTTCATTTTCTGTGGAAGCAATTTAGCATACGTGGGGCATAATTTCATGCTGGCACTTGTTAACGGCTGGGTAATAAATCATGCCACAGAACTCCTTAGGAACATGAAGAAAAGGAAACTGTAGTTCAATAAAAATGATAAAGTGCTTTAAATGATCATTTGTTATGTACTACATTGTTTCTCATGTTGTAGTAGAGATCAAAACCAACTCAATGAAATACAGTAGTGCTCTAGAGTAAGTAAATCTGAGCCTGTTACTTACTGTAGTCAGTATTTCCATGTATTTTCTGGTCTTGATGTTAGACTTAGTTTACTGTGAGGTCAGCGGAAAAGCTTATAGTACAGGCTGAAGTTGCACATACATAAAGATCACCATAAATATTCTCTATTTTGAAGTTTTCATTTGCAACAACGTGGATGTAAGAAGAAGAAAGCAAAAAAAGGAAACTGGAAACAGTTCAAATCCAGTGTGTGTGGCCAGTGGGCCTGAAATACACTGTTCAGTTTTGTAAGTCAGAAGAGAATTGCTGGAAATATATAGAAATCTAAGAATTTATTCCAAGTTCATTGTGTGATAGCTGCTATAATATGGATGCTTCTTCCATGGCTTCAATCCACCTAGAAAGGGCAGAAAAGAAAAAGTGGTACATATAAAACTATATACATTTTAAGAAGATATGTATTTTAAGAAAAATAAGTATTTTAAGAACATAAAGCTTGAAGAAGACTGTATTTTCCATCCCAGCCCTGATGACGAACTACAGTTTTGTGATTAAAGCAGGGAGCTGAGTACTAGGACTCTTGCTTTCTAGTGCAATCTTGACCAGTAAATTATTGTAATGTCTCAAAGACCCTGTAAGTGCTGTCTTAGAATAGGAAAGATGAAACCACTGAAGTATGTTTAAAAGCAACAAAACCTTGTATAAACATTCATTTCCTTTCCTGTGTGTCTTGAGGTGCTGGCATTTTTATTATGAATTTTGTGACTACTTTATTATGTGGAAGCAGTAGCATTAGAATGGAGAAAAATAAGCAATTATTTGTTGATGAGAAAACTAAGATTGAACATATAAATCAGAGAAGTTTCTGTGCAGTAATCACCTGTGACAGACTTCTAGACATGACTCTTGAGACTCAGTCCCCTCTTTACCCATAGGAGGATGCAAATTCTCCTTCCTGAAGGAAATTAAAAGCACCAGGTAGATTTTTAGTGTCACTCAGGCCAGTCACATGTAATTTGGTTTAATCAACACTCTGAAAGTTGCTTGCTTCCTCTGTCATGAAGGCACTGTGAACTGAAGGAGAGGGGAAAGCCCTACATAAGCTTTTGGACCCGTGCACTGGCTAGTGTGGAAGTCTACCCTCATACCTCTGTGCTGAATTGTTATCCTCTGCTCGGAAGCTATAAAAGAGAGTCTGCTTGTGGTAGAGATGAAAAACTGCATCCATGCTTCCATCCTTTTCTGGGGCAATGGTGAAACCCAGCAAAGGCAAACTCTCTGTAGCAACTTTGTCCTGAAAGCAAAGAAGTAGTGAACCAAAATTTAGAGAGAAGGCTTGTAACAGTTTGAGGGCTCTCTCTGAAAACCAAATGATACAACCCTGCTGTGACAGGAATGCAGAAGCAGTAGTATGAATGTTCTGCTGGACTCGTGGCTCTTACCTAAACAAGAGCAGTGCCTGTACCGCACTTTTTTATCTAGTCTGAGTAGTGAAATTGAACACCACGCCTGAAAATCCAATTCCTCCTGATCGTCCACATGGCCATGCAGGTCCAATTAGCCACTACATTGAAGGCTGTCTTTGACATAATGGTCCAGGAGGCAAACCAGAAATTACTGAGAGTATGGGACAGTCTAGCAGCAGTTCTGAAAGTCTGAGACTCACTCCCAGTTATGTTTCTTTCAATAGTTTTTTTTTTACTGGGTGCAAATAGTAGTCTTTTTGGTGCCTTGTCATTTCCTTTCACAGCACTAGTGACTTTTTCAGAAATCTGCTCCTTCTCAAACAGCACACTTGCTTTCCAAAAGGCTGGTTTGAAATTTCCTAGCTGGTAATGCAATTAATTATTAATTTAGTCCCAAGAAACTTTCACAAATTTTGCTTGCCAGACATGGCTTTGCAGAAGTCAAAGAAAACAATAAGCCTTAATTGAATTGCAGTTTAGCTGTTAGTGATAGCTGCAATTTTGATCACTGTATTTAGGCAGTGATTATATGTGTATGTTGGCTTTTCCTGTGCTCTTAGAAGGTAAATTGCAGACTGGGAATGCAAAGTGTAATTAGGCATTGTTGCTTTTTCCCTATTGTTGAACCAGAAATGATCACTTTGAAGGTTAGGTGAGGTAAGGTAAACGTGTGGGATACAGAATTCGATGATAATGGTCTGAACTGCTGGTCAAGTCATGAACTCTTTTGTGCCTCAATCTCCTCATCTGTTTAAAGGGGATAACGTTGCTTCATGCAACCATCACATGATGTTTGCAAAGTATTCTGAGGGCTTAAAGTACCAATTACTGCTTTTACAAGTTTTTGCATTGTCCTTTTTTTCAGCAAAATTAATTTTTATGGTTTTGCTTATGAAATCTGTCCATTATAACCAAACTTTATATTACACTTACTTCAAGTTTATTTGTATTGCAGCTATTATAAAATAAGAAAAGGGACTGGGAAAGGACAAAATACATGAAAATGATCTAGTTGATACCCAGCCTCCTGGGCTGTAAGAAGGAGCTTACAGACCAACACAGCTGGCATTATTCTGACTTCTGCAGACTGTTTCCTGTCTTTCCCTGTTGCTACTAGTAGGACAAGAATGTCTTATACTTGCAAAACTACAAGATTCTCCTCCCCAGCAGAAATGGATCATAGCACTATCTATCTACAAAATACCTGGCAGTTACCAAGTACACCAGAGAATGCTGAAGGATCTTAAAGTCTTTAGGTGTAAATATTTACGTTAAGTTTCACTGTGGTTGACAATTTATAATAGCATGAATAGCAAGAATTCAGATAATGATCTGAAGATCAGATAATGAAGGGCAGTGTCTGAGGGCTGCCAAGGTCCAGCTAGGGCTGCGGCTGAGCTCCCTGGGGACTCAGTCTGTTAGAACCAAGGTCTCAGAAGGCAGATAGTTGTGAGAACTACCATTTCTACCTTTCCCATTTCCTGGTTCTGCCTGTAGGGAGTAAAGAAGGGATCAAAGAAGGGATCTCAGATAAGAAACTACTTCAAGTCAGATTGCACAGTACCTCGTTTGCTATGTAGGTGTAGAGGACTTTGCCTTTGATAACAAACCAGCGTTTCTTCCAGTGTCTTTTGCCTCCCTTACATCTGCTGAGGTAACCACTGATGGTAGCTCCCTCTCCTGAGGCTGCCACCTGGAGCAAGGTATGAGAAATCAGGATTTGTAACTGCAAAGGCTTTTTCCCTCCTGATTATGCATGCTTGCATCACACCAGACAACCAGGTGAAACTCTAGGTAGACCATTAAAAGTATTGATACAGACAAATTATAAGCATGGTATTACGGTTCTTTTTAACTGTTTGAATATTTATCGTTAAACTTTGTTCTCGGTAACTCTAATGGGAAATATGCAGTTGAGTTATTATTCAGGTCAGTAAGCTTACAGTTGTGTTCTGAGAAGCCAAACTTGTCCCTTTTCCCAGGTCTGGGATATTTTTGTACTTTAAAAGTTACATGCTTCCAAAAGTGAATTACAGTCTTGTGGCTGAACACTTTCAAGTCATGGATATATTTAGGACTTTGCTATGGTTTTATATTAATTTATATTAATCACTTAATGATGACTTGGTTTCTTTGGGGAAATAATATTTCTGAGAAGAGTTGCCCCTCTTGCAGAAATATTTTGAGATCTAAGCACTTAGTGTTCTTAAAAATCCAGATTTTGAGTAGCTGGAACTATACACATGCACACACACGCACACACACAATGCAGTGTACATCATTAATTACAGCAGTAAACAGTATTGGATTTAGAAACAAAGAGCAGAGATTCAAAACCAGCTTTTGTAGCACCGACAGAAGGGAAAACTGAGCATTTATACAGCAGTGTTTTGCAGCGGAACAGAAATGTACCAGGACCTGGAGTAATGCTATTGTGAGATAGTTCATGTTAATAAACATGTGCTGCCTCCATGTGGATAGAAAGGTGATGCTTTTTCCCTCATGAGGTTTAAATTCTGCCTGCTGGCTTGTTCCATATTGAATTTGTGTGTTTGTATTACATGATTGTATCTCTGGTGCAGTTTCACAAACAAACCTCAAGAGATTCCAGTGTCTTGACTCTACAGTGAGTTCAGCAAGATGTTTGCACCCTAATTTCTTTATACAGTGATAAATACCTGCAGGAAATGGAAGTACCTTGCTGTGCTCAAGTTCAATGGGCAGCTTTGCTACCTACAATACATCAAAATGATTGGCACCTTGTTCCTGGAAAGAAAACTAATACAGCTTTAGAAATCATGGCCCCATTGAAATCGGTGGAAATTCTGTTTACAGGGGTAAGATTGTCAGTGTCTGTGATCTGCTCTGTTGTTCTATCTAGTACCTTGAAGGTGTTTTAGTTTTTTTCAAGACTTCACAGGCTGATGAGCAAATTAAAGTTTCATACTCCAACTGGGTTTCCCAGTGGGCTCAAGACACTTCTGTGGTATCTCCAGAGCTCAGAGTATTTTTGTATTTTAAACACTACTGTGAAAAACAAAAAAAATAATTGCATGATGAAAGTAAACCAAGGCACGTGCTGAGCCCACTGCACACAGTATGAACATAGCTGCTGAAGTATGAGCACACAGTTTCCTACAGTCTATTGCCTTTCTTAGGCAGCTTGGTCCTACCTCTGTGAGAGCTGAAGGGATCTTCTTCTGTTTCTTAAAAGATGAATAATGAATATTGTGGAAGACAGAGGAGAAGGCACTGTTTGAACATCTAGATGAAGCTGGAGGGAAGCTCATGCTTACTGGCCGCTCTGCAAGATTAAGAAAATTCAGAAAGGGAAGGGGGAAATAGATGAGTTGATACATATCTGGCTGTGTAAGAGACACACAATACACTAATGTAAATGACTAAGGAAAATGCAATGCCTCCTTCACACCCTATTTTAGCCTTTCTTTCAAATCACTTCTTTAAGTCTGATCAGTGGATTCCATAGCACCCTTTTTTAATAACCTACAGTTGCTTGAAAGAAGCCTGCAAGAAAGCTGACAAAGCACAGCACAGCTTGTTTTCATGTTATTTAAAATAAGCATTAAGCAAATGGCTTTGACATGTTCTCCTCTATGTTCTGTAACACCTTTGCAGGGTAGATTCACTAATGGGACATTCTTTCTGTATGAACCATTTTCTTCGAATTCTTAACGGGAGACAGTTCGTCTGGCTCTGAAAATCTCCATTAACCCCACTTATCTGAGTTCACATCTTCATGATTCCAATTCTGGCAAGACACATTATTTGAAAGCTCTTAGTAAAAGATAGCATTGTTTTAGCACAAGTCTGAAGTACCGCTTCTTGGACACAAAGTGGCTTGGAGATGCTTTTTTTGGCTGTTGTGACAGCATCTGTTCATGTGTTTGCTTGGCTAGTTTGAATTTCTTCAGTCAGAATGGAAAAACAAAACTTAATTTGTCCACACCTTTTCATTCTTGGCAATATAATATGTTTATTTTTAGAGATTGTCTATATGACTACTTCTACAAGAAAATTATGTTCTGTTCAGTCTCTGTTCATATATTTGTAACCCCTCTTCCCCTTTTGTCTTTGATTTGGATATGTATTTGAATCAGAAAAGAGACTTACATGGTAGGATAATAATACAGTTCTAGATAGGCAGTAGCTCTTCTGCTTTAATTTATGCTTTCATCTGTAACCAGATTAACTCCCTATGTAGAAAAGCTCTTAGTGACTCTGCACTTTACCCCAGCATTTTTGTAAAATGTTTTTTGTAAAAGCTACAACATGGATGAGGACAGTTAAGAACCACAAAGCCATTGTTTTACTTTAATGGATAATTAATTAGAAATGACAGGGAAGAGTTATCACCTGTAATTACATCACAGAATAAAATAGTTCAGTTAGAAGGAGCCTACAACCATCATCTAGTTCAACTGCCTGATCAATTCAGGGCTGCTCAAAAGTCCAATTGTGTTATTAAGGCCATTGTCCTAATGTCCTTTAAACACTGAGAGGCATAGGGCATTGACCACCTCTCTAGAAAGCCTGTTCCAATGTTTGGCCACCCTCTGGGAAAAGAAAGGTTTCCTCATGTCAAGTCAGAACCTCCCCTGATGTAGCTTTGAACCATTCTCATGTGTCTTGTCACTGCATCACATGCAGAAGAGATCAGCACCACTGTCTCCACGTCCCCTCCTCAGGAAGCTGTAGAGAGCAATGAGATCACCCCTCAGCCTCCTTGTCTCCAGAGGAGACAAACCCAGAGTTCTCAGTTGCTCCTCACAGGACACAGGTTTTACCATTATTCTGGTTTATTAAAAAGGTCAGGGAAGTCCTCAGAGAACCTGGCTTAGAATCAGAAGATTTGGGTTGGAAGGGACCTTTAAGCTCACCTCATTCCAGCCCCTGCCATGGGCAGGGACACCTTCTACTATCCCAGGTTGCTCCAAGCCTCATCTAACCTGGTTTTGAATACTGCCAGGGATGGGGCAGCCACAGGCCTCACCACCCTCACAGGGAAGAATTTCTTCTGTATATCTAACCTAAATTTCTCTTCTTTCCATTTGAAAAAACAGTTTGCTAAACTTGGTTTTATGGCTTGCTAAACAGTTTCAGCTGCCATAAAGCCTGGCTCTCCTGGAACCTTAATACACATGCCTCAAGCTTGAGGCATATTTAACAAAATACAACATAGTAGGCAGGTCCTAAAGCTTCCTCATCATACAGAAAGGAAATTGATTTGTCAGTTTTGACAAGAATGAAAAAATCCTACCTCTTTTATTAAGTTCCACGTAGCAGCTATCACAGACTTTGGCTTCTTGATCTTTAAGGTACTTCATAGGGTACTTGTTTCTTGAACAATTTCGACATACAATCTGTTCCATCAAGAAGAGATGCACATAAATATGATTTCTATTTATAGATATGCACATACAAAACAAATCCCCTAAGCTTGCTGGGAGAGGAAGATGGATAGTGGACCAGACATGGTTCTCTCCTAAAACTGTGGCAGCCAGGGAAAGTCTGCTGACTGAAATATGATTGCTGTAGGTTTGCACTGTTGTAAGCCAAGCAGAATTGAACACTGTATTTAGTTGCACACCATTGCTGTGTCCTTCTCCTCAGGAATTTACACCTTCCCTAGTACCTGAATTGTAGAATGACACCTTTAAAATTACTTCTGTTTTCATAGCTTTGTTAGTAACGTTGTCTTCTTAAGCAAGCTTGCATGTTCCTGGAATCCCTGTGTAAGTATAGATTGATCTTCTCTGTGGAATTAGAAAAAAGATTAAGTAAATGGGGTTTTTTTATACTAGCAAAAATCACTGGTCGTTTTATTGAAATTAAAAAAAAATCAGGTTAAAAGACAGCCATGGTTTAAAACATGACTGGAGGTTTATTTATATAAACAAATCTCTAGAGTCAGGAATAAAGGGACAAAACCAAGGAAGCTTATGGATCCCCTTAGCTTTAGGGCAAAAGGCAACAGCTCTTCAATGGAGCACAGAGAAAACTTTCCCTTTGGTCACTGACAAAACCATGCTCTACTGCTGAATTTCTTCACTTTTCTTGGAAGATGATTTTACCAAATGTTATTAGGGACAAGCTATGGAGTACATGTGCTACTGCTCTGGTCCAGCACAGAGCCTGTATTTTTAGTGTATTGCTTCATTGTCTCCAGAGCTAGCTATATATCAGATATAATGGCTGCACCCAGCAATAATTATCCTGTCAGTCTTTAACTACCCGCCTTCGGGATCTTGTTTTACCCCTTAAGGCAAGGTTTCTGTTGTTTCTCCTAGCGACACGACGTAATTTAGCAAAGCACTTACAGGTTCTGTGAGAAGTCAAATTCAGGTCTTCACGTTGCTACAAATTTGCAGCAGTTATAGCAGTAGCAGCGGGCAATCCAGAGGCACGAATAAAGCCCCCCTAGAAGCTTGTACAGCTCTTACCTTCCCACAGGCATGGCAGTGATGTCGCCTCAAGGTCAGGGTGAAGTCACAGCCACAGTTCATGCACATCATGACATGGGACACAGGCACCAAAGTAGGAGGCCTCTCACCCAAGGGTATTCCAAGCCTTTCCCTTAGCTTAAAATCAAACAAGAATAAAAGAAAAAGCATAGCCCTTCCAAAGTGCACTCAGTCACCCCTGTTCCATCACATACAATTCTCCTCCCATTTCAATCTACCTTCTCCTGTTAAGATCCCCAAATTTCCTCATTCTTAATGCTCTTTTAAGTGACATACAACTGCTTCAGCATTGAAAGTTTAGTACATGGTGTTCTTAAAGACAGAGTCACAACAAGTGAAAATCCTTGCAAATCTATTTTTAGTGAGACCCTGACACTCTTCCATGCCAGACAAGTGTCTGATTGACTCATGTTCTCAACTGCAATTTTCATATGCAGTTAAAGCCATCTTTTTATTAGAAGCTTTTGAAATAATATCCATAAAAAGTTCTACAGCTTTCAATCAAAAAAGTACCTGAGCTTTTTATGTCATTACACCTTGGGACAGTTCTGTGATGATGCAACAGAGAGTAAAGAAAACAGGAAAACCAAAGATGAATTTACCCTCTCCTACTCCTACTCCAAATCTGATCCATGCTTTCCATGGCTGATCTAAATATAGAAAATAGAATATAGAGCTTTAGAAAAATGTATTCACTTTTCCCAGTTCTTGGAATGCACTGTATTGCAGTATTGTTCAGGTGCCTTTGCTCAAGCCCACAGAGCCATGGTCTCCGTGCAACTGAACCCCATGTAATAAACTGTGCTGAGAAGCTACGTTACTTCAGGTTCAGCACCAAAGTATTAGTGGTCCCCCACTGTCAGTTCACAGCAGCTCGGCATTTGGCACAAATACCACAAACTCTTGTGCTTTTGAAGGACTGTTTGTTAGGAAGCATTCCTATCTGGAAATTAGACTTCTGCAGACAAATAGGATCTAAAGACAGACAAATCAAATTCCTCCAAATTTTCTTCATGTGCATATTCAGGTTTACATCAGAAGCAGAGCTGGAAAAGAAATTATTTTTTCATTTGTTGAAAAAGGATTTGGTTTAGATTGCTATATTGACTAATTTCTATTTTTTTCTTGTTAAATATTTGAAAGTAGATTAGATACAGGCCAGAAAAAAAATCCTGTTTTGGTTTTGAATTAATTTTTTGCTGTCTGAGGTCTTAAAAAAATTTCAAGTTTAATCACAAACTGGTTGAGGTTAGAAGGGACCTTTGAAGGTCGTCTGGTCCACCCACTCTGCTCAGGCAAGGCTGTATAGCAGCAGTTGGCAAGGACTGTGTCCAGGTGTCCTTTGAACATTTCCAAGGATGGAGACTCCACAACCTCCCTGGGCAACCTGTGCCAGTGCTTGGTCACCCTCAGAGTGAAAAAGTGTTTGCTGCTGTTTGAGGGAACCTCCTGTATTTCAGTTTGTGGCCACTGCCTCTGGTCCTGTCACTGGGCACCCCTGAGAAGAGCCTGGCTCCATCTTCTTTGTACCCTCCAGGTACTTGTACACAGAGATGAGATCCTCCCTGAGCCTTCTCCAGGTTGAACAGTCCCAGCATTCTCAGCCTTTCCTCACGGGAGAGATGCTCCAGTCCCTTATCATTTTTATTGCCCTTTGTTGGGCTTTCCAGCGTTTCCATGTGTCATACTGAGGAGCCCAGCACTGGGTACAGCATTCCAGATGTGGCCTCACCAGCACTCTTTCTTATTTAGTAAAATTGGGACTCTACATAAGCTAAAATAACATTTTTACTTTTTATCCGATGCATTCTTTGCCTTCTTAACTGAGAGTAGTACAACTGAAAATAATGAGATAATAATATACATAACTGTGCTGGTACAATTGCAAAATGGCTAGTGGGGTTTGAACTGGCAGTTACTTTGTTGTGTGTATAATATTAGGATAACTAATGGGTAATTTTGGGTTTTGTACATCTATAAAGCTTGTAGCTATTTTTAATTAATCCAAAATAGTTACTGGTTTGTCCTTCAGGACAAAATAATCTTCCTTCAGAAGAACTAAGCAAAGGCCACAGAGTATAGAGTGTGATTAACATTTCAGAGGTGGCCCACAAGCTGTGATGAGTTTCATTGTTCAAGCTTGGCATACTGGTTTAAAAGAAAATTGAACATCTGGCTACTAGGAATTCTGAATTTTATAACCCTTTTTCTTTCCTCTCTCTCTTTCTCTACCTCCTTCCCTTTTCAAGCATTGAGACTTGGCCTCCTTTTACCTCCACGCTGCTGTGGAAAGTCGAAGTGTTGTGAGCCTTGTAGTCATCTGGTATGTGTCTGCTGATGCAGTTGTACCAGTCATCCCTTTCTGAGCAAGAGCTGTGGAATGAAATACAACAGAGCAGTCAATGCCATGCACAGCAGGGACCGAAACAAGCTGGTCAGAGGAGAAAAGCCTTACTTTATGAATGTTTGCTTTCTTGCACTATTGCACTGAACTGATAGTTTTCTGACAAGGAACAAAATTGACTGTTGAACATATTCAGACAATGAGTAGTGTAGCTCCATGGTTAGGACTGTGACTGAGAAAGAACTAAATGCCCAGAGAATTTGTCAAAGTAGTCTCTCATTTTGCTGTAAGCTGCTCAATCCTAGACCACACAGGACAATATGAATTGTCTCTTTTTGTCCTGTCTGCTCTAGCTTTTAGGCACTCTACTGCATGTAGCACTGGCATGGGTTGCTCAAGGTAAGTGTGTTTATGTTCAGATGATCTGCATATTGGCAAATGCAGAAGCCTGTCACCAACAGTAGAGATGTGCATGCTTTCATTTTCCTCTAGGTCCATCACAGACAACCTCCAGTCTCCTGGCAAGAGGCCAAGACAGCAATTTGGGAAGGAAGCTGTGCATTCCCTGTAGTTGCAGGTACACATGGAGGCCAGCAGTTCTCCAGACTGGCCCCTAGATGCCCCCTTTGCACAAGGCAAACGAGTGAACACTTTTCATTTCCCTGCCTGTCCAGCTATCCCCAAAAAGCAAAGGGGCTCTTAGTGCCTGTTCCTTCCCAGATGTATTCACTCTGTTACAGCCATGAGGTGTCCTGCTTGTGTTAGCTGTTTTTTCTGCTGTAACTTCAAACTATGTGCTTCCTGTTCATCTGAAACTCTGCACAGTTCTAGCGGTTTCTAGCCTCAGTCACAGGAGGGAATGTAACTCAGTGCGGTCTCCCTTCCCCAGATCATACCAGCCACTCACACTGAAGCCACCCACTAGACTTTGTTGTAAAATCTGGTAGTGGCATCATTGCCAGATGCTGTTCAGCTGTGATTTCCTCACACTGTCCTCATGAAGACCACCAAACAAGATGTCTGAGAACAATTTGTGTTTTGTGGTCTTAAAAAAAAAAAAAAGGCACAAAGATAGAGGGAGGGCCAGATTTTCTTGATGATCTTTGACTTGGCATCCCTCTGCACTGTCAGCATAAGCCCTTGTCTCAAAAACACCAGCCTCTGCAAAATTCAACAAGCCTGGAGCAGAAACTCAGAGCTAGTGCATGTATTGCATATAGGCTAACCTCTGGAAGCCAAGGGGCTATGTTACAGGAGATCATATCTGTCAAGACACACACTGCTAGTCATAGAATCGTCGAATGGTTTGGGTTGGAAGTGACTTTAAAGATCATTGTGTTCCAAACCCCTGCCATGGGCAGGGACACCTTCCACAGACCAGGTTGCTCAAAGCTCCATCCAGCCTGGCTTCATCCAGCCTAGTCATTCCTTATTACTACCAAAATTACTACCTGTCAAATTACACTTTCTAAGAAATCTGAAGATGTCTGTGGAAATTCTCTGCACTTGAGAATTAAGATACGAATAAAACAAAAAACAACCAAAAACCAAAGGAAACCATGGCCCATATAGTGATGTAAATCAAAGCCCCATTGGGAAAGACAGGTAAGAGGGACAGCCTACTATTAAAAGCCTCATATCTAACTGGCCCCTTTAACCTCTTCTCTACTCCATTAAACATCTCTAGGCAATAATTGCGGGTTATTAGCAACTACATGTGGGAATAACACCCCTCTGCTGATGAGTAAGATAAATTATGTCAATTGGCACTGGCCTGTTCCTAATTAGCTATTTGACTCGTTGCTTGAAGGCTCAGAGGAATTTTTGCTGAACCTCTGAGTCTCAGAGAACCTCAGCCTGTGATTCACCATTGCCACACGTGGTCCTTGTGGAATTTTTGGGATGCATCTTTTGTGCTGAGCTATCAGTTATCTATGTTGGCTAATATATTCTTCATTAAGCAAATAGAGAGGGTCAAATTGTCACTGCAGTAGAGGACATCCAAGGAACATAGAAATTGGACTGAGATGGGATTTTGTCGCAGTACTACCACTATCACTCTAAATTAGCCTTTGAGGAGGTAACATTGACTGCTTTCTCCTAGTGCTCTGGTATTTTATATGAGCACCATATGGTTATCCCTGTGTCCAAGAAGAATATTTTTTAAATGCAAATGAAGATATAAGAGCACTATAAGCCTTCTCCATAAAGGTGCTGTGCTCAGATCTTTTAGCAGCTCCCTGCAAATCTATGACATGTCTCTTCAGGTGAACAAGGTATTTTCAGCAGGAAGTGGAAAGACTTTACAGTGTCATCTGCTCATATAACTTCACTGATTTCTGTGCTTTGGTCATCCTTAGTCTACTGCCTTTAGTCCTTGGTGCTCATGCTGTATTTCCTCAGTGCATTCACCTTGTCTCATACCAGTATAAAAGCATTGAGGCTTGTGCTGTGGTTGTTAACAAGTGCAGACTTGCAGCACCTTGGTGTGAGCAGTAAAATATGTAGTCTTTAGGGACACTTAAAGCTTTCTGGTACATTTCTGCCTTTGGTGCTTTTTTTATGAGTGTGGCAGGTCAAGGATGTTGTGCAGTGGGGTTAGGAGAGCATGCTGGCCCACTGGTGTCTCAGCTCTGCCAGCCAGTACAGAAAGGGAGAGGAAAAAATGTTTTGGGTGACTTCTGGCAGACCAGTCCCAGAATGAGCAGCACAAAGATGGGAAAGGGAATCTGTCCCAGTTTCCATATGGCTGTTATCAGAAGGGCAACCTTAGTCTCAGGCCCTGGTCCTATCTACTACCAAATAAACATAGCTCATGGTGGCCTCACATGCTTTGTTTAGGCTAACTAAGCATGGACTTGATATGAGTACAAAAGGCAAAGAAACATCCTAACAATGCAAGCAAACTGTCCCAAGCTACTCACTAGGGATGCCAACTTAGTTGCCCTGGCTAAAGGGGACGTACAGCAGTTATTTCCCCTCTGCAATACAGAAGAACTGTACACATCCTGCTTTCGTAACTGGCAGGTAACTCAAAATTACTGTGTGTATATTTTGAGGATTGTGATGAGTGTACAGGTATATAATCTCAGATATGATTATGGTTATAAAAGGAAATGGACCAAAACGCTTTGACAGATAGCTGAGCATGGCCCACAGATGGTAAGTGCTCTGGGAAGGGTGAGAGTTCCAAATTCTGATTCTGAATAAGAAAGTGCCCTTCCTGACTTTTTCTTGCACTGTGTAATTTAGGAAGTCTGCTGTGTTTCCAGGCATTTTGTAGTTGGAGAGAGATGGTGGGAAAGACAGTGCTTAAAAGCACTGAAGACCTTGTTATTAGGAAGACTTACTTCTAATACCACTGCTAGTGTGCTATGTCTTTTGTAATAAACTACACATGGAAATCAAGCCAGCTGTAGGTAAATTTGCAGGATAGTTTTGGGTTAGAAGCATGAAAAATACTGATCAGAAGCTGACCTATAATCTCTTTCTGGCATTAGCTTGTAATCCCAGGACAGAGATCTTGGCTCCCAGTCACAATCAATACTAGCAGTACACAAATTCATTAGGGAAATTTCTTTTATTAGAAAAACCATGAGCTTGCCAGTAAGATTTAATCCTGGCTTTGTCATTTAAGCACTATTAAATGCTTTTATATCTGTTGCATGGTATTACCTAATTACTATTTTCTCCAGCAGTTTTGCAGCCCCAATGGTATGAGGTAACAAGGGAACTTGTAAGAGGGAGATATAACATACTGTTAGTGTTGCAGGGAAAGCGTGTGAAAGATAATGGAAAGTACTCAGGTTTCTTAGTAACAAATGTTCTTCTCTTTCCTTTCTCTTTAAGATGTTATTGAGACCCAACTTCTAATCTTTATTGAGTACATTAATTGTATTAGTTTCAGTTTATGAGCCTCACATTTATAATAACTGTTGCTTGTGTAATCAAATACTCAGCCACTGTCTGTCACAATAGCAGATTGATATACTGCTTAAGAAAGAATGAGACACCATTTCAGTCTTGGGTATTGGTTGGACTAATCTAGAGATAGAGCTCTAGAATGTAACACCCTCTGCCATGGCTGTCTGGGAACAATACCTTGCTGACAGGGTCAGGCAATGCTCATCATATTCAATCTTCAGGACGTTTTGGGCTTTTTCTGTCATTGAGCGACTGACCTAGAAACAAATGCCATGAACACGAATGTGGACATGAGTTAAACTGTCTATAACCAGTACACCATACAAGTCTCAATACATACAGATCTATGATGTCCCAGCCATCTTTGTCATATTTCAATGCAAAGAGGCAAGTAGGGTCTTTGTGTTTTCTGTATTTCTGATGGAATGAGGAATTCTCTCTATTTCAATTGGTGCTAAAGGAAAGAAAGAATTTAATCCAGCCTATAAAGATAAGGATAAAGAATCTATCGGGGTTCAGTTTTAACGTGACAAGCTTAGGAGATGTTTAATCTGACAAGTGTCAGAGCATTTTGGAAAAAGTTATGTCTATGCTTGTAATGAACAGAAATCTCCTTCTGGCATGCAAACATTATACAGTGAAGCACTTCACTTCAGTGAATGCCTGTCTGCAGCAAGGCTCTTTAGAAGCAAAAAAACCCAACAAACTTAAAACCTACAGCTCATCTAAAATCTTTTCCCTGCCATCTAGTGTATTAGTTGCCTGCTAATAGCAGCAGCCACTGAGGAGAAACATAGCTTCATGGTTTCATACATTTTTATTAACAAGCATCATTATGCTAGTGACTCAGTGCTTCAAATATACCTCAACAAGTACCTGCTCTGCAACTCCTTTTCACTTAACGGTAGAATGTTTTGGCAATTCCTACACCAGATGGGACCCCTGAGTTAGTTTTAAGCTATCGGGTCCCTGGAGTGATCAGCCTCCCACCTTTTCACAATACCTTAAGTTCCCCCCTGTCATTCCACTGGAATTAATGAGTAGTAATTCTCATCTTGTCTGTTTTCTTGATCATCAGACTCCTGGCCTGTCACTTCAAATTCTCTTTCACATAAATGCAACTTGGCATATTAGCTATAGAACAGTTATAAAGGTTCTTGGTAGGAGGTATGTCATGGATGGTTAGGTAAGAAGCAAAGACCCCTCCAGTCCAGTATCTCCTGTTGCACAGGTAGTGGTGCCAATGGATGCTTAGGGAAAGAGTGTAAGGACAGATAAATTGTGTCTGAAATGCATAAATTTTTTGAAGAGTTTGTGTTTATATCACTGCATGAAATCGCTCCCAATACATCTTTTCCCCATAAAGTTGGTTAATTGCTTTTTGAACCCATTAATGCTTTTGATTAAAACAGTTAAAAGGCACATGAAAATCAGGCTTGTGTAAATTTTGAGTAGCAGGAGTTTAAAACCAGGCAGACTAAGCTCTAGTGAATATGTTGAAGGGAATGATCATGCATTGGCTGGAGATATGAGGAGAGGAATGGACAAAATGGGCTAATAAATATAATAAATCTTTTCTGTTCCAGTTTCATGATCAGATGGTAACTGTGATTTTGGCTTGTATTATTTATGCAGCCTGAATAAGGCTGTCATACTAAGTCATAGACTTATAGATAATCTTTTTATGGTTGTTTTTTATTATTCTTCCTTCTGTCTCCTGTAAGAGGCAAGGGAATCCCCTGATAACAGGTCCATTCCCTCTTTCCCCTTGCTGGATATGAGATATAAACCAGCAAAGCACTAACAGCTCACTATAAAACTTTAATTCCAGCCTATAATACAGATGAAGCATTACCTTCATGCCTGACACAGCTAAGGTGTTTTTCAGTCGGTATTTGCCATCCTTCTGGGGATATGTGTACAGCAGAACATCATTCATCTATATGAAAAGAAAGACAAAATCATCAATTTGCAATATTGCCCATTACTCCTGAGGGGGATACCCAGAACAAGCAGTAACTTGGTGAACTGCTGAGACTGTTACTAAAGACAGGCCCAAGCCACACAGCTTAAATCAAGACGTGCATTTCCACAAAACTCTGAGGAGTCTGCATCCAGAACTTTGATTTCTTACCATTTTTGACTGTTGCTAATGGCTAAGCAAGTAGAGAATCAGCTCTTTTTTATCCAGCATGGGCGAAACAGCTACTTGTTTTAAAGGCAATGACATGTTCAAGTTGGGAAGGCAGCTTCTGCATTTACTGCCTGGCAATACCAACTAACTGCCCCTTGTGAAGAAACTGAAGATCCTGATGATGTCTCCCCTCAGTCTCCTCTTCTCCAGGCTGAACAGACCAAGTGACCTCAGCTGCTCCTCCTATGGCTTCCCCTTAAGGCCCTTCACCATCTTCCTTGCCCTCCTTTGGATGCTCTCTAAGAGCTTAATATCTTTCTTATATTGCAGTGACCAAAACTGCTCCAGGATTGGGTGAGGCTGCCCCAGGGCAGATCAGAGCGGGACAATCCCCTCCCTGGCCCGGCCGGCCATGCTGGGCCTGATGCCCCCAGGACAGGTTGGCCCTCCTGGCTGCCAGGGCACTGCTGACTCATGGCCAAGTGGCCACCCACCAGGACCCCCAAGGCCCTTTTCCTGGCACTGCTTTCCAGCATCTCATTCTCCAGTCTGTCCATCCATCTGGGGTTGCCCCATCCCAGGTGTAGAATCCGGCACTTCCCCTTGTTGAACTTCCTATGGTTGGTGATTCCCAGCCCTCTGATCTGTCAGGGTCTCTCTGCAGAGCCTCCCTGCCTTCAAGGGACTCAACAGCTTCTCCCAGTTTTCTATAATCTGCAAACTTGCTATTATCCCTTCCGGTCTTGTGTCCAAGTCATAGATGAAGATGTTGAAGAGCACAGGGCCTAAGATGGAGCCCTGCAGCACTTGGGCACTAAGCCTGAGCAAGTGAACTCCTAAGAGAGATTTTCAGGATTCCGACATAATCTGTTACGGGGTTTCTTGAACAGCAAATTCCATTTATTTTATGTATTGTTAAACTAATATATTTCTTCAAAAAGCAGCTTATTTTATTACTGTTGATTAAGAATGATACTGTGGTGCATACTGTTGTCATGACAGCTCTGGTTAATATCCCAAGATTTTACTAAACATTAATAATGAATTTGCTTTATAATTGCCCATTGGAATTTTTTCATCCTTTTGTTTTAGTCCACCAAACTATTTAGCAGTGGGCTGTGACTCAGAGATCCCACCATCCACAACTTGACACAGTGAAATTATGACAAATATTTCAAAGTTTGTGAAGCAAGGCACACGTAATCATGAAGAAATAAAGGCTTTGCACTCGCTGCTGTCTCCTTTGCCACATCTCCAGAAGAGACCTGAGTGGTGACCATATGATTAATATGGACAGAACTAGAATCAGTACCAGTGGTTTCATGCATCCTCCTGCCTCACACTGTACACTGTTCCCTGAAGCAGTGAGGACTAGGCCACGATAAAAGCTGATCTTGGAGCCTCTCAGGAATCTGCAGTAGAAGAGACAGACTGCCAAAATTCTCAGGGGAGTTCCCACAAGTCTTTGGGCTTCAGACCCATTTCCTGTTTGCCAGAATACTTTTGAATGATTGGGATTCCTAGACTGCTCAGAGTTTGATATTGGAGGACATATTCTTATTCTGCATTGCTCCATGCGCACACACGGTCCCCCAAATAACAGTTGACAACACAGAGAAAGTTCTTTAATTCCCTTTTTTTCTGTTACTACTTTTTTTATAATTCCCTCTGTTGTGACAGGTACTCAGTAACATTAGATGTAGGTGCAAGTTTTCTAACCTACAGTATGCAAATTTATTGATCCAAACAAGTTTATGCCCTGCTGAACTGCTGGCATTCATAGACTTTATGTCTAAAAGCTCCTACCATGTGTTTGGTTTTTCTGAATGTTTTAAAGGCTAGTTCATCATGAACCCTGTGTTCTTCTATTAAAGTCTGAGTTAAACATACCCCGAATGTCAGTGGAGCAGCCTGAATATGTGCTGGAGCTGCGTTTTCCAAGCTCTGACTCCAAAGCCTCCTATACTCCAGCCCCGGCAGCTAGACCATTAAACAGTCTCCCATTTGATAGCAGCTTCCTGCATCCCACTTGCAACACAAACAGCCTTTGTAGAGAAATTCTTAGAAGGGTGAGATAAGAGACAGTGTCTGAGTTGCAAAGTTGTCCATACTGTGCTACATAGAGGCCCCAACATCCTTGTAAACAGAGACTGGACTCAGGAAACAGACGCACAGCAAAACTCACCAAACATCCTGCCAGGAAACACCAGATTCAACAATGCCATCAGCCTGCACAAAACAGACAGCTCAACTAACCTTATGATACACACACCATACAGCCGCAGAAACATAGGTCCATCAAAAGCCCTTAAATGTGTGTTCTACCCTCTTGTGCCTGTATGGGCTGTGCACAGACATACTCCTTATGGGTGGAGATATATCCAGAACGCAAGCATGCACACCACCAAAACACATCCCGAAAGCACAGGCCAAGTAGGAGTCTGGCATGCACCCAATATTTAAGGCATATTCTAGTTACAGCTTTAGTTTGGTGGACTCATTTCCTGAGATGGGTAGAGGTTAAATTCTCAGGGTTATCCTTCAGTGTGTACTCTTGCACTGAAATTCTCCCCAGGTCCTGGTCTTGATTTAGCTTCAGTCAGAGTAAGTTCACTACTAAGGACTTCAGAAAATGCTCTTCATCTAAAAATCTGTTTTGGATAGCTAAGGTAAATACACTTATTTTACCAAAGTAAACCAAATGACACCTATACATGCTAGATTCTGGTAATCTTTTTGAGTGGCAACTGACATGTGAAGCATCAAAAAGTTAATTCTGAAAGATTCGGTTTTTTATTAATACATAAGCCTGAGTTTTGCCAGTGGCTTTGAAGGATTATGATATGGTCCTTACAAAATAAAGGCTTTAAATAAATATGGGTTTTAAGAGACAGTGTTTAGGAGATTATTCTAGTCTTGGGGTTTTGGAATGAGTTTTTCATCTACAGTGTCTCCAGGTATCAGAATCAAGACAGCACGTGGGTTTGTGGGTTGGGGTAGATGCACTGGTAGAGGGAAGGATATTTTCATGCAGGCCTGGCCTCTTAGAAAAGGTGTTGGCAGTGATGGTTGGTAGGGACTTACAACAGATGCAGTAAACATGCTATATGCTATGATGAAAATACGGTGACATAGCTACGCAGTAGTCGTCTTTATGTATCCACAGGCTAAATAGTCCTTTAAGCAATGCAGGAGTGGTAGTGGCATAGTGGTAGTGACACCACAGAGAATCCATAGCATAACAGCAGTGACAAGCAGATAATGCAAAACCATTCCAGTGTTAATGCAAGAATTACCATATTCCACAGTGACTTTCCTGCAAATTTACCATACCTGCAATTGCTCTGCAACCTCAGGAGCATTCATGGTGGAGGAGACTGGAGTAAAAAAAATCACTGAACCCAAAGGTAGATATTTGCCAATAGGTTTCAAAGATCCAATTACCCTTGCCCTGCCACGACAGGAGATACAATACAGGAAGCCTGAAGTGATTGCATCTTTAGTGTGTTAGACCAGGAAGAAGCCAGGTTTATGTGTCTCTTGGTTCTTGAAAGTGACCACTATGGTTATGATGGCAGTTACTAACACACTGGAAGACAAAAGGGTAACAACATCTTGGAATTTGGTCTCAGTTTTAGCCACAGCTCCAAAATATTTTTGTAATACTAGCAAAGGCAAGTGTTTCAGAAGAGGATGTAGCGGTCATCAGTAGACATCAGTAGTGCTGAGAACACTGTTTCTTAAGACCATCTCCTGGAGTTTCTGGCATAGCCATTTTCCCTTGGCCACAGCAAAGTCATGATTTTGACATAGAGGCTGCTGTTGCTACAGTCCATCAATGTTCATAGAATCACAGAATCATAGAATCAACTGGGTTGGAAAAGACCTCCAAGATCATCAAGTCCAACCCTTGATCCAACCCCCCCGTAGTTATCAGACCATGGCACTGATGCCACATCCAGTCTCATCTTAAAAACTTCTGGGGACAGTGAATCCACCACCTCCCTGGGCAGCCCTTCCAATGTCTGATTACTCTCTCTGTAAAAAGTTTTTTTCTAATATTCAACCTAAACCTCCCCTGGCACAGCTTAAGACCGAGCCCTCTTGTCCTACTGCTGGTTGCCTGGAAGAAGAGACCGACACCCACCTGGCTCCAACCTCCTGTCAGGGAGTTGTA